>RRCJ01000016.1:0-544204 GCA_004337975.1 Pyricularia sp. CBS 133598
CCGTCACGTAAAACATTTGGTTGCTAAACCGGCGTCCATCGATTTCCAAGGTCGCTTTTAATTTGTACGTAATGCGTCCTGCGTCCTATTTGCGGTAATTCGACAAAAGTAGCGGGGTTTTTAACCTTTAAAGCCGGGTTCCTAGCCGTTTTGCGGCATATTTAACGATTGCTGGGCTAATTAAAAAAGAAATATCTGCTCCGGTATTACAAAAAGCTTTAACTGATAGTCCTACACTATTAATCTGTATTTAAGTTCGAATAATAAAAGATTTAGGTCGTGGGTTATTACCAATTTAAACTATTGTAAACATTTGGACCACCGAGGAGGTTTTTGGCGGTTTTACTTTTTTCCCGATCGCTTTTGTTCGTTATTAATGCTGTAATTGTCTTTAAAATCCAAAATCCTAATTGCTTTCGTTTTATTAGGGCATTTAAATAATTTGTGTCCTTTTTTCCCGCACGCGAAACAAATGTTAATTTCCCAATAAGCCATTTTTTTAATTTCTGTTAAACCACGTCCTGTGGCGTCTATTATTTTAGGTACCATATCGCTTTTTTTTCCTTTGTTCGGGTTGCTGGATTCGTAATAACGTCCTCGATTGTTTTTCCTGTTTTTGTCTGGGCTATAAAAGTATTTTTTTTTTTTATCTTTACCGCGACTTTTCTGTTTTCGTTCCTCTCGTTCCCGATAAGTTCGTTAAATGCTGTAAGCTGTATCGGCCACCAAATTTGCGAATTTTTTATAAAATATTTTGGGGTCCTTGCTATTTCGTAACAACCGGTGATCGAAGTCTGCCGGGATATGTTACCACAGCGTAATTTTGCGTTCTTTTGCTGGTATTCCAATTTTATCGGCGAAAATATTCACCTCGGTAATAAAATTGTAAACGTTATTACCTGGTCCGCATTTAAAATACATTTTTGATAATTTTTCCCATATTTCGGACGTTTAATTGCTATTATGGTACACCGTGGCCAAAATTTGGATCATTTTTGCCACGTATAAATACGGTTGGGTTTTTAAATTGTATTTGGTTTCCAATATCGTTACTGGTCGGTCGTTTAACAGGCTGAATAATTTTGCTATGCGGTTTCGTTCAGTTCGGAAAGTTATATTATCCTTTTCGAAATAATCTGCTAATTTCGTAATCCAGCGGTCAAAAGTGGTTGAACTGCCGGAAAATATACCTGGATTTAATCTTTTACTTTTGGTTTTTTCACTGTAATGCGGGTTGGCTGCTTTTTGGCTATGGCCGTACGGTTTAAATGTTTTCCTGCTAGCTAGGCCGGTCGGTTCGAACCTGGTACCTTCAAAAGCGCTATTTTCGGGTGTGGCTTGTCGGGCTTCCGGTTGGTTGTTTTGTTTTTCGGTTTGCAGGCGTATAATAATTGTTTGTAACCTAGCGATCTCGCTGGCTAGGTTATTTCCGTTTACCATTATATTTGGGTTTATTTCCGGCGTTGTATGCTTTATTTTTGCAAACTCGAATTCGTTTAAATTTTCTTCAGGCGTTTTTATATTAGGCCACGCGATGTTCGAAAAAGAATCAATTTCGATTTCGTCTTCGAAAATGGAATCGGTGTTTGGCGTAAAATCGGTTTCACTTTTTGGTCGGGTCGGGTCGTCGGTAAAGCGATTTGTTTGCTCCGTTTTGTTCGAAATTAACCTTTGTAATTTTCTGCTCGTAGGTGGATGGTTTTTCAACCTGGGTATAGGTTGGGGTCGGTTTAGGTTTGAAATTGACGTTTTTATCAATTTCCGGTCGGGTTTGGTTTATCGAATGCGGATTTATTTTCGTCGCTCGCCAACGGCGTGAAAATAGGTTATTGTGCCTTATTTGTTAATCGCTAAACCAGCGATTTTTTTAAGAGTAGAATTGTGTTACGGCCCGGGGTAAATATAGTACGGAAGTTAGTTTATTGGTATTTATCGACGAAGATTTTACTTTGAGGAAAAGAAAAAAAACAAACAAAGTTCTGCGTTTGACGCGACGTCGATAAAGATATTACCCTGGTGGGTCGTTGGTCAGGGGTTAGGGTTAGGGTTTGGTGATCTCATGGTCCAAATGTCACATTATGTGCCTCGGGACAGTTTCGCGCGATATATCTTGGTTTATTGCATTTAAAATATTTGCCACTTTTGGGATTTTTGCGAAGCTGTCGGTGCTAAATTGCGTTTAGGTTCATAGGTTCGCTATATATACCGTACGCGGTATTATGTTGGCGAAGCGGTTTGGGGTATTGGTATTTGCGTCCTATATTAGCTTATCGCAAAGCTGGGCCCCATACGCTGCGTTCTTTGCGTCGTTCCAGTTTTCGTTCGTATAATCGGTTATCGATTTTAACCGTTAATTTTATATATTTTGTTAATATGTCGGGTCGTTTTTTTTTAACCAGCTCGTTTTTAACCTTTTTTTTAAATCCCGTATAAAAACGTGCCATTAAAGCCTTTTTGCCCCATGGTAGTTTAGCGGTAATTTGTCGAAATTTACTGGTATATTTGGATGCCGATTTGGTTTGGGTAAAACGTACTAATTTGCGTTTAGCCGTACGTTTTTCGTCTGGGTTACCGAATACTTCCCTAAAATATTTTTCGAAATTGTCGTAATCGTCGAAAATGCGGTTGGTTTTAACTTTACGGTTCTTTTCTTTATTATGGTCCAAATAATTTCGCAAAATTGGTTCGAATTAGGCGAGCGCGTCGCCTTTTAAAAGCGAAATTGCGTAAATAACCTTATTTGCATCGTTATCGAAATTGTTCTCGTTAAAATGAAAATATGCCCGGATTTTTGTAAAAAATCCCTGCAGGGTACCTGTGGTGCCATCGTATGGTAATGGTAAAGGGTATTTAATATAGTTTTTATTAATTCGATTAATTTGTTCGGTCATTCGTTCCTAAAATTGTCGATTTTCGGTTTAAAACGTCGCGACCATTTAACGTAAAGCGTTAACGCTGGTCGGAGCGTTGGTAATAAAGGGGGTTTAAAGGGTGGTTTTGTTAGAAGATATTATTTCGGCGGTACTGCTCGGTATGCTTTAAAACAAAATACTGAACAGGAGCAATTAAAATGTTACGATTAAAATATCGTGGTAATTTGTTTTTATGGTAAAATACAGTGGGTTAAAACAATTAAGCGTTTAATTGGGTAATTGGGGTTTTTAATAATTGGGGGTAAAATTATAATCGTTTTTAAATAAATATTAAAGTTAATTAAAGTTTAATTGCTGCTAAGCAATCCTAAAATCAAATTTATTTACATGGTAATAAGCGTGCCTTATATAAATTATGTTCCGAATGTAATTTCTCCTAATCTGCCACAGATCGCAAAAATTATTTCCTTTAATCTGTTATACTTTCTCAAGGATCATTGAAATCACTTTCTTGGCAGTTACGTGAGGTTACGTAATTCCTTTTTATATAATCCTTTTTCTGCCGGTCGGTAATTTTTTTGGGCGGATGTCGTTAGGAGGGGTGTGACCCCACCTGGCCTCCCTGGTACCGGCCCAACTGTCTGGTCGTAACAGTCCTTTACGCTTTGTAATTAAGGCTATTCCTTTACTGTTTGGATTTTCGATTTTTCCATCCTAATTTTTCCAAAAGCGATGGTATATCTTAGGAAATTGATTTGTTTATTGTAAAAAAAACACTTTTCTGGTTTAATTAAAAGTTTAACGTCCTGTAATTTTTGTAAAACTGTGTGAACGTGTTACTTGTGTTTTTCCAACGTTTTGGAAAAAATAAGGATGTCGTTCAGGTAAATAACGATAAAAATGTTTAGGCATTTTTTAAAAACGTGGTTAATTATGGTTTGGAAGGTTGCTGGGGCGTTAGTAAAACCGAAGGGTATTATTAGGTACTCGTAATATTTTCGTCTGGTGCGAAACGCGGTTTTCCATTTTTCGCCTTCCTTTATGCGGATTAAATTGTATGCTTTTTTAAGGTTTAATATTGTAAACCATTATGTTTGGTAAAGCATGTTTCGGAGTTTTTTTATCCGTGGGAGCGGGTAGCAATTTTTTATGGTGATGTCGTTTAACTGTCTGTAATCCACGTATAATTGTAGTTTTCCGTTCTTTTTTGGTACGAAAAAGATTGGATATCCTATTGGTAATGTTAATAATTTGATATAACCTTTTTTAAAGTTTTTTGCGAAGTACTCGTTTAGTGCCTCCATTTGTGTTGGATTTAGACCGTATATTTTGTGAAATTTGGGTTGTGTACCTTTTTTCAATGGTATTTTATGGTCGAATGGATTGTGTTCCGGTAATCCCGTTTCGAGTTTTGGGCTGAATAGTCGTTCGTATATTCGGTATTCGTCTGGTATATTGTTGGTTTGTCCTTTTTGTTTTGGTATTATGTAATTGGATCGGTTTTAGTTTGTGGATAATCGCTTTTTTTCCGATATTAACTCCGGGGTTGGTCGTCCTTTTTGTAAATACGCCATTTGTTTTGGTTAATCCATCCGTACCCTACGCTTTTTGTATAAATTTTTCTAAGCAAAAGGTCGTTTAATAATTAAGTATTATTTCCATTGGATTTGGTCTGTTGTCCAATTTATCCGAGGGTTGCTTTTCTTAAACCAGGGGATTTTTGAAATTATATCCTTATCCCCTATTTCCGTAATATCCAAGGTGATTCGTTCCTTTCGTCCGTAGTTTTCCATCCAAAAATGTACGGTCTCTATTTCGATGGTACCGTTCCCGTATAAAATTGCCTTTTTTCCACGGTTTGCAACTGGTATGGTTTTTTTTTATTACCAAAATATTCGCCGTTCCTTCACGATTTTTGGGAATATATAATTGCTTTATATTCCATTGTCGAAAAATATTCGTATGGGTTTACTATCGAATTGTATATTAAAGAATATATATTCGTGTTTTGCTATCGTATTTTGCGTAGCATTTAGGGTTTTTATTTCCGTTCCTTTTTTCGCCGTTCGGTGCCCTATACCGTTTAACTGTCCTAATTTTTTAATTTGCTGGACTCGCGCTGTAGGTCCTTGGTTTTTTTATCTCGGGGCGTATGGTTGCTTTTTACTTTAACCTGGTTAAATGGGTGTTTTACGGGCACTGGTATTTTGCGTACGTTCGTAAATACCTGTTTATTTTTTATTTACGGGTCCCATACGATCTTGGTTATGGGTGCAGGTATTTGGTGTCGTTATTTTCGTACGTACCAATTTTGGGCTTTGGTTAGCATGTGGACTTTATATATATTGCGAATATATTCGTACTATGGGAAATTGGGCTGGTGGCAGCACGTTATAGGGTATTCGTCGTTAAATGTAAAAATAACCGCTAATTCGTTTCGGAGTTTAATTTTAATTTCCCAATTGGGCAATTCCTGGATTGTGTAAATTTCGTGGATTCCGGTTATTAATTATCGTCGTGGAAAAAAGTTGTAATAAATTTTTTTGCTCAAATAAATTCCGCAGTTGTTTTTAAAACATTTTGCCTAAAAAACGTGGGTATATTTTGGGTATGCGGTGTTTAATTTGGGGTGGTTTCCAAATGTCGGTGCTATATATCCTATAGGGTCCCGTTTCTGTTGGATTAAAATATAACCTGGGAATTGTACTAATTAATCGTCCCGGTATAAATCGATTTGTTTTTTTTTATATTTGTGTAGGTCGCTGGCCCCTATTGCATTATATATGTTTAAAATCGCTTTTTTTCATCGCTGGAATCTTTTTTAAAATCGCCACTCGATTTTTCGGTTAATGGTTAATTTGTCATTTTAATATGGTGGGTTTGTCCCAGTGGTTCCGCATCCGATTTTCCTAAGGCGTCCGAATTTGTAAGCTCGGGTAATTTGGCGTTTTGTCGGTGTAAATTAATTGGTTGTTTTATCCTAATAAATATTCGATTTCCTACCGCTAAGGTTCGAATACCTCGGGGTTTTTACGGGTATTAACCTGCGTCGATTTTAAAACTATTATAGGTTATACAATTGTCGTTGTAACAGGTGGTCCAATTTATTATGCTGTGTTGGTCAGGTTATGTTTAATTATGGTTGGTGGTATTAAATCCTCGTAGTTTTTCGGCTTTACCCCTGAAATCGATGGTAAATCCTGGGGTACCGCTGTATATTTCGGAACAATTTCGCGCAATATATCCCGGTTTATTACATTTAAAACATTTACCACTTTTGGGGTTTTTGCGAGGTTGTCGGTATTAAATTGCGTTTAGGTCCATAGGTCCGCTATATATACCATACGCGATATTATATTGGCGAGGCGGTTTGGGGTATTGGTATTTACGTCCTATGTTTACTTGTCGCAAAACTGGGCCCTATACGCTACGTTTTTCGCGTCGTTCCAGTTTTTATTCGTACAGTCGGTTATCGATCTTAACCGCTAACTTTATATATTTTGCTAATATATCGGGTCGTTTTTTTTAACCAACTTGTTTTTAACCTTTTTTTTAAATCCCGTATAAAAGCGTGCCATTAGGGCCTTTTTGCCCCATGGTAATTTGGCGGTAATTTGTCGAAATTCACTGGTATATTTGGATGCCGATTTGGTTTAGGTAAGGCGTAGCAATTTACGTTTAACCGTGCGTTTTTCGTCTGGGTTGCCGAATGTTTTCCTAAAGTATTTTTCGAAATTGTCGTAATCGTCGAAAATGCGGTTAGTTTCAGTTTTACGGTTTTTTTCCTTATTATGGTCCAAATAATTTCGCAAAATTGGTTCGAACCAGGCGAACGCGTCGCCTTTTAAAAGCGAGGCTGCGTAAATAACCTTATTTGCATTGCTATCGAAATTGTCCTCGTTAAAGTAAAAATATGCCCGGGTTCCTGTAAAAAATCCCTGCAGGGTATTTATGGTATTATCGTATAATAATGGTAAAAAGTATTTAATATAGTTCCTATTAGTTCGATTAATTTATTCGGTCACTCGTTTCTGAAATTGTCGATTTTCGGTTTAAAACGTCGCGACCATTTAACGCAAGGCGTTAGCGTTGGCCGGAACGTTGGTAATAAAAGGGGTTTAAGGGGTGGTTTTGTTGGAAAATATTATTTCGGCGGTATTATTCGGTATATTTTAAAGCAAAATATTGAACAAAAGTAATTAAAATGTTACGATTAAAATATCGTGGTAACCTGTTTTTATGGTAAAGTACAGTAGGTTAAAACAACTGAACGTCTAATTAGGTAATTGGGGTTTTTAATAATTGGGGTGAAATTATAATCGTTTTCAAATAAATATTAAGGTTAATTAAAATTTGATTGCTGCTAAACAATCCTAAAATCAAATCTATTTATATGGTAATAAGCGTATTTTATATAATCCGTTGTCCCTGGTAATGATATGTTTATTATGTCGGATATGTTGGTGAGCGGTTATATCACTTCTATCACTTGTTATGGGTGCTATGTGATTTTTGGCACCTATTAATTATAGCACCTTCTTTGGTCACGTGCGGTCACGTGACCCTTTCCTTATATAATCCTTTTTCTGTCGGTCGGTACCATCCTTGGTTAATTGTCGTTAGGAGGGATGTGACCCCACCTGGCCTCCTTGGTGCTGGCCCAACTTGTTTGGTCGTAACATAAAGGTCTTTATAGTTTAATAATCTATTCTTAGTAATAAAAGTATTTTGAAAGTCTTTTCTGCGACGTTTTACTATTTGCTACCGTCGTAGAGAAGTAAATAACACAACCTCATTGTATAAGCTTATAAATCTATATATATGTATAAAATAACAAGCTCTTTGTTACGACCAGACAGTTGGACCGGTACCAGGGAGGCCAGGTGGGGTCACACCCCTCCTAACGACACCCGCCCAGAGAAATCACCGACCGGCAGAAAAAGGATTACATAAAAAGAAATCACGTAACCTCACGTAACTGCTAAAAAAGTAATCTTAATGATTTTTAAAAGAGCACAACAAATTAAGGGAAATAATCTCTGCGATCTGTGGCAGATCAGGAAAAATCACATTCGGAACATAATCTATATAAGGCACGCTCATTACTATGTAAATAAATTCGATTTTAGGATTGTTTAGCAGCAATCAAATTTTAGTTAACCTTAATACTTACTTGAGAACGATCATAACTTCACCCCCAGTCATTGAGAACCCCAGCTACCCAGTCAGACGCTCAGTTGCTTCAACCCACTGTACTTTACCATAAGAACAGGTTACCACGATACCTTGATCGTAACACTCTTCCACTGTATGCGAAATTATTTGAAATCCTACTCTGCTATGATACTTGACAAAAGCGGACTGACACCTTTTATTTCTCGTCGTGGCTACCAAAACACTTATGAAAGTAAGTAGCTGGTCTTACTTGTAGCTGGATATCTAGAGTGGTTCATGAACTGATTACAAAGTCGTACAATGAAGGGGTGCACAATCCCATCTTATATAGACGGGTTTGCGCACCTGATGTGCTATGGATCCGGGCACTGAAATCGCCGCTCTCATGTCGTGCATAAAGGCCCAGAAATGGCCGTTTATACCTTGTTTCGGCCCCCGGATCTTCTGTTTGTATCCGCGAGTAGATCAAGCTCAGCGCCACTAAACTTCAAAGAGCAGCGGTATGTACTCTTTCTCTGTTTCACCCGAGTATCCTTGCTTTCGTATCGGAGCTGGTCCGTAAGGAGTACACTCCATCGTTATAAGGTCCATAAGACCTGCATAACTTTAAAAAGTATAGAGTTTGCGTAACTTCTTCCCATACACGCTTACAAAATGCAATGATCGTCCGTTAAGATAACACCATTTAATTTCCTATAACTGAAGGTATGTAGTCGGCCACGCGACGCGTAGTCTTTTCCAGAAACTTTGCCGCCCTTCAAAAGCCCTATCAAACACCTAGGCCATTCAAACTTCTTATTGCCGTCCTTGGGACTTACCGGTTTAGCAGCAACACCCGATGACCCAGCGACGGGGCTGGGCGGTCCAGCAACGTTGTTGGAAGGTCGCGCAGTAGCGTTGTCGACATTAAAACCCAGAGTAAAAATAGCGGCGGTGAAAAGGTTTCTGGAGCGTATTATGTGAATAATGTGTATAGGAAAAAGAAGTTGTGTTTTTGAAGAACTGGTTTACGGCTGGGGAAAATGCTTTGTTGGTGGCAAAGGCTAATTTGTCAATGGCCTGTTAGACTAGTTGTTGGAAAGCATATACAGTTTATAATTGAGAAATGTCTCTTCAAATAAAAGCACGGCCTCGTATGTGAAGATACTGTCTTGTAAACAGGAATATTCAAGTGCATTTGAGTCCTAGCATTAGAGATGGTAACCCCCGGTGTTGTTGAAATAGAAAACCTTGCCAAAAGAGAATATTGTCCATCAAATGGATTAAATAACCATGGAAATGCCTTTAACCCGTGGAAGAACTTGTTCAAGTTCACTTTGTTACGCAAAACAACTTGAGCCTTTGGGGAGCAGCCGTACTGGCACTGGCTAGGGCACTATCCTGGACAGGGATAGGAAACCTTCTCCTGAATCATGGCAGACACGGTGATGTCCGAAGTTCTAGACATCTGTCAGACACATGTAAATGCGGATCCCGTATCCATGGCACAGCCGCACACGGGGCTCACGAAACAGCAAAGCCCCACCACCTATATAAAGTAACTCCCTTATGCCTCGTTCTGCAGCCCGTGAATAGTAAAATTTTTTAAATATCCCTTTGAAAATAGAATTTGTTGGCTATATCTCCCATCGATCTCTGGAATGCCATCAACAGGGAAAGCTTATCGAAAAAAGGTTGTTCATAGGTTTTAAGATTTAAAGTTGGATGTATAACGGATCGAACTATTTGTACGAGTTGCAGATATTTACAGCATGAAGACTTGTTAATGTCAGGACCGCGTATATGATGCAGGCGAGGTATGGCCCTTCAGCGGCATCTCCGCGGGAGACAATGAGAGCACACGTTAGGAGAATCATTTGGCCTCCAGTCACTTACCACCTCTTTTAACCCGTCTGAAGTTCCGCGCTGGGCTGTCTGCCGGTTAAATCTACCTCTGTCGTAGGGAAAGAGAGATAGTGGCTTCTATGACGCAGCAAGTGCTCGTGTAGTTGTGACATTTGCTGGCCATAGGAACTAGGCTGTTAAGCTTTAAGTGATGCTTTCAAGCACCTTGGCCAACGAAGTTCTTAACTTGAGTTTTGATCATCCTGCTTGAAATCAAGCTTTCGTCTTAGATATCACAATCGCCCAGATCAACAAGCTGCAAGACTGACACATGCCATACAGGTTCGAGCCCCCAAAGAGTTGATTAGGAATTGCGACCCACATGAGAACCCGCCTCACCAGGTCGTATTTCAATTGACCGCATTCAATCAAGACTTCCCGTCATCAGCCTCCGGTTGTGGGCAGCCTTTCAAGACTTTAGATCACAGGCTGTTGATAAAGGAAGTAAGCGTAGTCACTGAGAATAGAAAGTGAGGTGGAATTGCAAATACCTTGTTCATGTCCAAGGTCAATAACGAATAGTTGAAAAGTTCCAAAATGCATATAGAAACATGTCCTGAGAGCCTTTTCTTTTGTCACGATCAGCCGAAGCCCCAGCACTGCTTTTGGTACCGCATTTGGGCTCAATATTTGCATTCTTGTCCCTCATAAGAGGAAAAATAGTTGCATATTCAAATCATCGTGGACAATCCAATCGACCTCCTGATCAAATAAATCATTTTCACAACCGAAAAGTGGGTGTCGGCTGAGTTTGAAAGAAGGTTGGAAGAATTCTTGTTGTCTGCTAAATGGTTGAAGGTAAAATAACCTGACGGTCAAAGCGGAGTCGAATTTAAACGCCTGCTGCAGTGCTCTTGAGTGAATCTGTACTATGCATACGCGCGCAAAAGCGGCACCTTCCTCAAAAACCCTTTCCAAACAGGATTGCGTTTGGGTCTGGGCTCGGGATTAAACTCTTCCTTCGGTCGCTGTACATATTCCTCACTCTGATACTATAATACAATTATTGATGGCAAAGGTTAGAGTTGAACCTAGAGCATGGCCTCCAGAGGCTTTGACAGCTAATTACTTTGTAGGGCTGTAAAAGAATATTTACTTACAGGCACGGAATCTAAGTGATATCCATTTGGCAAATTGCCCTGGAGTGGTGTGCAATCCACAAGTTGCAAATTCCGCTTCTCGCCGTCAAGCTCAACCGGAACCACGCTATTTGAATAAGTGTGGATAGTCAGAGGAGGTTGCTCGGGGGTTTGAATTTTACTGATTGAAATTGTACATTCAAAGTTTGTGCGTCTAGGTTTCATCGCGATTGCCGGTGTAACAGTTATACTGGCAGCGATAAAAAAAGGAACAATGGATCCTGACTGCATTTGAATTTGTGTCTTGGAGCTTGGTTAAGGAAAGTAGGCAATAAAAGACAGAGATATTAACCCAAAAATGATTCCTGTAAGGGAACTTAAAAGTTAACTGCTTCATTAAATGTTAGAATAAGAATGGCCACACTTTATAAGAGTATGCGTCAGCAGAAGCTTTCTAAAATTAGAAATAGGACGGTCCGAAATTAGTTCGAGTCATAATGTATTTCAAAGACGTGAGCTGCTTGGAAATCAACAAAAGACTGGTGATAGTCTAGGAACCCCAGCTGCATAAACATATGCAAATACCTCACCAACCCTGAAGAGTCATGCCCGTATTAATTGACCCTGGTCATTGGAATCATTAAACTATGTTTAGTGCCGTCGTACAGGCTGTGTGTTAATTAATTACTTTTCATCAAGTCATTTTTGCGAATCGATAAGATTATTATTTATATTATCCCTGCCGCGATCTTCGGGGCGGTCAACCTTGCTTTTTTAAGCAAAGAAATATAGGAAAGTTTGTGTTCACCTACTGGAAAATATTCAGTTAACTCTTTGGTCAATTTTAGTAGTATGTAGCAAAGGAAGACCATGCCCGGTTGACAACCGGCTCTTGACCTCTCCCTTTATATTGTAACCTTTTCGATCTGCATCGCTAATACTTGACTTGTAGAAGATGTTACTTCTCGCACAAACCTTAACTAGATTTAATCCGCAAACAATCATAGATGATAGCGGAATATGCAGTTCGAATACTTTAGAAAAAGTCACAGTTCACTGGAGCAGGAGTTCGCAATGCTAGCATTGTGGGACCCTTGTAAGTCGCTGGCCTCTCTATAACACCTGTCACGAACCCCTTCCTTCTATGTCTTGTTCTTGTCAGATTCGCAGCAACCCAGAAAGTCTTTCCCATAATGTTGTAAGAGACTATAAAGAGTCCGGAGCTATCGAATCCCAACATCAAGTGCGGTGTAATCGGCTTTGTATTCTCTTTCAACTGAAAATAGCCGTGTCCACCCGCCTTGACCAGCTACCTGCACAAGTGCATAGCTAATGGGGGTACGGAGTGATATTGCTGGGGTCTTGACACAAAAGGAAGTGAAATTTGGGAGGCATGACTGGTTATTGATGATATTACGATACATTGAAAACAGATAGGAAAATATATTCATGATATTACAACTTCAAAAGGGACTGCAGAGTGATGACAACTTGTGCGACCTTAAAACCGTGTACCAGGCTTAAGTTAAATCAATATCACCAGATTCATAGTCGATACAGGGTAAAGGTCATCAAAACGGTACTCAAAAGGACCTAAACAAAGCAAGTATCTAAGTGTATGTATTATCAGGTTGGAGCTTGGCACGGTATTACCAGTCGGTAATTGAGCGGGAGCCAAATTCTGTTGGCGATACGTCGTACATTATAAATAAAATGGTGTAACTTTCATAAACTGGCGCCGTTATAACCTGTGAGGCTTCAACGTAATAATCTCAAACAGGCGTGTAGGTTATATTATGCTTCCTAAAGTCGATGTCAGAAAGACAGCGTTCCCAACGTCTCCAATCGTTGAGGCCCGAGAGAGCGATTTGACCCATTGCAAGCCATTTTCCGGCCATAAATACCACCCACAAATATGAATTGGTGCCCTCGTATTTAATTTTGCTTCCCTCATCCTCTCCGCGCTGTAGGGCACCCTGTTGAAGCTATGGGTCGCCAACTTTGATTCTTCCCTCGTAGTTACAATCGATGCTTACACCTATATTCGCGTGGTCGCGGAGACCCTCAACCAAGGACTTTCAAGAGCGGCATGGGTTATGATCGGCGATCGCGCCTCTCGTACCATCGCATAGCGGTTCCAGCTTTCGAACATTCTTATCCTCTTCCAGGCCTTTCTGGGTCTTATAATGAGCCTGGCGTTCGTGGGAGGGGCCGGGAACTTTGCAGACGGCTTTGTGCCCGTCGAGGTGCGCGAGGCAAGCATTATGTACATGCGCATCGAAGAGTTCAGCGCATTCAGCTCTTCTATTGAAACGGCCGTGGTATCGGCTGCCAGGGCGCTCGACCGGCCTAACGTCCCGCTGATCATAAACTCGGTGAAATTTGTCGTTAACATAATCCTCGACCTGCTGTTTATTTCCAACATCCACGTTAGCTCGCATAAGCCCACAGTTAATTTGCAAACGGGATTTAGCTCGCTTGTAATATGGTATCTACGTTTACCGGCCTGGCATACTTTCTTTGGAGGAATACGGTGCAACATTAGAGGTACAAAAAGGAAAACCTATAAGAATGGACGACAACAAAGCCACACACA
This sequence comes from Pyricularia sp. CBS 133598, assembly GCA_004337975.1. Taxonomy (NCBI): domain Eukaryota; kingdom Fungi; phylum Ascomycota; class Sordariomycetes; order Magnaporthales; family Pyriculariaceae; genus Pyricularia; species Pyricularia sp. CBS 133598. Next base: position 13,608 of record RRCJ01000016.1, read on the forward strand.
TGCATGCGCGCTTCCAATCTTGCTCCGTCCCGGTATTTTTGAAATTTATCGAGTCGGTAATCCGCAATGTGCTTTACCTTTGGCTGATAAGCAACATGGTGTTGATGGGCTCGACATACGCGACGGTATGGGGTGTTTTCAACATAATCCGATGGGGTTTAATCATGGTCCCCGTGCAGACCCTCGAGCAGACCCTCTAGCAGACCTTGTTTGCGTTTGTTGGCCACGCATGGGGCGTCTGGCGACGGGCGATTGGGATGCAGGTTCGCCGTCCCAGGGCAACGAAGCAGGCCATCTCCAAAACAATTAAACCGGTTCTGGTCTCACTTGCTATTGCTCTGGTCATCGATGTTCCTATGTGTCTTTTTCTCGCATACTTTGATGCTCACCCTTTGGCCAGATATCTCAGTGGATCTGATAAGGTTACAGACGTGACCGCAATAACGTGGCAGACTATTAATTGGTACTACATCTTTTATACCATGTCTACCATGCTAGCGACGATCCTGTTGATCTCCCCACCGAAATAGTATCTTTGGCAAAGTATGATAACCAACTTGCTCTACGTGTTGCCTTGGGCTGTTGTATGCAAGACGGCTTTTTTGTCGGTGGACAGGGCCTGGATATGTCACAGTTTTGTGCTTGGTGGAAGTCTTGTTTTGACCTTTGTTGATATTTGTGTCGTGGATGGCCTTTGGATCTGGATGTTGATGACAGGAAGAATGACGTTGGAAGTTTTTTAGGGACTAAGGGACAAGGAGCTATGTCGACATCTCTCCTCATCAGTCGATGCGTATGCCTTCTTCCGAAGTTCCATTAAGGCAGTGAATTGCTCCCGTCTTGTCCTGCCGAGGCAGATATTCCCAGCAAAGGCCATCTTCTTCCCGTAAGGTGTGGGCATTGGATAATTGTGCAACAGTAACGCTAGGCATCTATTTTGGCCAGGATTACATACAGACCGGTAAGATTAGGTGACGTTAGCATTGCATGTTTCTGGGGCGGGCATTATTTTGGTTGGTCGGCGCCCTTATCGCTACCCGGGCGCCAATCGTGGCTCTCCCGCCCTTTTGTCACTGTTCGTAGCAAAGAATCTTTGGGCTCAGCGTTCCATACATGCCCTCATCTTATGGTCGCTCAGGACACTTAAGTTTCTTTCCTCCTTCTATACGTAGTTAATTGCACTGGGATCGTTCATGTACATGTTTGCCTCGTCCCAGATCAAATCCATCCATTCCTCGGTTGACGTCCAAGATGGCTAGCAGCTATAGCTGGAGTCGAAACCATAGAACCTTTGCCATTGTTCCCTCCGCGCGCTGCCATGTCTGCCCTCCTCCTGGTCTCCTCGACCCGTCTCCTCGCCACTTGAAGAGGCGTCCAACAGTCGATGCATAGTTCACTGCACTCTGGATAACCCTCCTCGCTTGCCATCAACTTGAAGCGTGAACAATACATGCAGACGATGTGCGCGACGCTGCGGATGTCGATTTGACTGCCCCTGACGTATCGCAAGCGAGGGACCCTTCCGTCCCGGGTCGCCAGGCCACACTCGATGCAGAAGCGGGTCTGGGCTTGGCTCCCAGAGGCTCGCCATTTCCTTAGTTGATCGTCGGCGAATTGGCGGTATGCTCGGAGTCGGAGACAGTCATAGCAGCCATAGAGGTCCCTGGTATCGGCAAACGTGGACAGCTCGGCTTCTTGTAGAGTTTTGGGGGACAGCTTCGGTATGATGCTGTTGAAATAGACTGATGCAAGCTTGAGGGAAATTCGATCAATAACATCCAGATATGACAGAATCTGATTGTGTATCTCGCCGGGAAGCCGAGTGATTGGAGCCGATATGGACGTGTCACTCATTGAGTACTCGTTTAGTTGTTGAGAATTTTGATTGAGCTCAAACGAGGGGTGGTGAGAGACGAAGGGATCGACTGCTAATCGTTGGAGAGGGGGCGGGGGAGACGCTTGCCTTTTGAATCTCACGCTCGTTGCCGTTTGTGTAACAACATGGTCCATATGCAACCATGACCAAGAAGACTGAGTAAGCTTCTTTCACACGCTCAGACGAATTCTCGCGGGCCAGAAATTTTACCCATGTGGCAATGATGCGTCTGTTACACCGCAGGCCGCTGTAAACTTTTTGCCCTCGATCTGTCGATAAAATCGTGGGGGTTTATTTTCGCGCCAGTGATGACAAAAAGAAGATTTGAAGCTGAATAGCTGTAATTACTTAATAACCCAGAAGACCATATATGGAGGATCCGGTCTTGCGTATTATGCCCGTGAAGGGTATTTATAAACCAAGGCAGGTTGTTTCACGCCACCTGAAGCGAGTTGCTATGTAACCCAATCATCATGATGGTTAGTTCACCTTATCCTAGGGCCAGTGGTGTGAGAAGTAATTGACGCCCAGCCCGTGCTCGATCAAACCTTTCAAAAGGCCCAGCAGGCGCGCGTTATGATAGGAACTTTGATGGACGTGGGGGCCTGGGATATTATTATAGGTCACAGTGTATGTCACCTGGGAGTGGCGCGGGGATGCGTTTACCATCTTTATTCACACATGGCAAACTGAAAAAGCAGCGGAATGGATCGCGTTTCTGTCATTTGATGCCAAAGTTAGATAGACTTTATTGTTTGACTTTTCTTGGTTACTTTTTACTATAACTTGAGATCTTATCGCACACTTCTATGCTAAGGATGCATCCGATGGAGGAGCCATGGGACTTGCTATGACAATCCAAGCTGGGTAGAAGACTGGAAGAGACATTCGGGTGCAATGCATTTTTCGTATTAATCAAGGAGGGTGATAAAAAGTCAACGACATAAGTTAATAATGAAGAAGACGAAATGAAATCAGAAGGATGTACCTGACACAAGGTTTCAACTGCTTAAGAACTCTAATATAAGTTATAATGAGAAGTTTGCACCAACAGAACGTGGGTTTATATGAGGCGATTTATTCTGTTTCGCAATATTTCTAATGATTATATAACGTCACTTACACTCTACTCATGCACATAGCTATTCTTGTTAACCCACTCCGGAAAGCAAAGCAATCATCCGGGAGCTGAAGGTACTTTTAAAGAATAATAAATGTGCCCCGCAGTTGAAATAAGATTGCCACTGGAGCCGATGTGGCCTTCAGCGTTGAGATTTCTAGCTTGGTTTGGCTGATGCGAATAAGTCCGACTGTGCGGGGCTAACCTTTGTCCAGATAGTACAAGTAAGGTATTGAAAGGGCAGAGCCACTTTAAGAGCCAGGGCAAAGTAAACGACCTCCTGCATGCCCATTTGCGAGGAGGGGCATGAAGCATTCGGACCACCCTGCGATCGTAAGGGGGGCTGGTCTTAGCACTGAGACTAGGAATTACCCATATGATACATTTGTTCTTTATATGAACACACTCTCGTCTGGTATATTGACTGACGTTTCCAGCCTATTAGGTGCCTCCACTGATGATGGTCGCCCCATCAGCTTCGCGTAATAAGTACCGGTTTGTAAGATATATGATGCTTAACCGGTGAGCAGTCGATGCGGGCCTTCTGACTGAGGATTTGACGATTGGACAACCAGGATCGTGTTTATCCGGATGTTTTTGTAAACTAAAATTTGCAGATAAACTTCAACAACTGCGTCCAGCAAACTACGCGCCAGTTTAAATCGAAGATGGAACGGATGGCGTGACATTTCGCTGTCTATGCCGATTAGAGTGTGCAGCCCGTCAGGCTGTTGGCTCCCCACGGCCGCTCGAAAACAGGTTTGGAAATGGGCTCCGTATAATATCCGAGGGATGGAAAGCTGCTTCGAAAAAACATTCTCTAGGTCGGGACCCTGTTGAAATGCGGGATAGTGGAGCAGCCTAGCAATAGTTGGAAAGCTTTAGTTGGATTGGGTTGTGCAAACTTAAAGTCTTAAAGATGCTATATCCTAAAGTGAATTTTGAATAAGCTTTATTGTTATCCTAGCAGGGCCGTTATCCGATGGAAATATGTACTACGGTATAATTCTCTATACTTTTATTGGTCCTAACTAATACAATTTTAACTTTAATTGGAAATCTACTAATTTGGGTTTATCTTGTGACAATGAAAGGACCGAGGTTCTTAGGGAGAGATATTAGCATATATCTACATGCCTTGTCCTCCATTGCCTACCCCATGAAAATACTATATTCGAATCGGACCACAACTCAAAGAAAAAATCATGACAGCTTCTACAACAAGCCAAAGCGACAAGGGGACAGTCACTTTAAGCGGCGCCCACGAAACGCTCATGTTAACGCTATTCGCGCGCGCCAACGACGCGGAATCCTCCAACTCCCTCCTTAATGACAATTTGTCTGTTAAAATTAAGGAAAAAATCCAAAAGGAGCATGGTTACAATTTTGGCACACGTGCAACGCCAGCACTTCACGGCGCTGTAACCAAAATGCTTTCGGCGCGGGCAAAATTATTTGATCAAGCGACCGAAAGATTTCTTCAGCAAAACCCGGGTCCCGCCACCGTATTGCACATCGCCTGCGGTATGGATACGAGGTGTTATCGAGTGAAATGGCAAGGTCCAGGACGGGTTTGGATCGACGTGGATAAAAAGGACGTGGTGGAATTGAGGAGGGCGGTGGTTGACCAACCCGACGTACCAAAAGGTCAGGGAGAATACCGGCTGGAATATTCCGACATTATTAACGATTTGGAATGGTTGGGTGATATCCGGGTGCCGAACGACAAACCCGTATTTATTAACGTTGCGTACCCCCTGTTCGGCACCCCCCCTGTTCGGCACCCAAAAATAACAACACTGTTGATAGGCCTTTCGTAATGTCGATCGATCAACAGAACGTTGTTATATGGATATAAAGATATTGATTGTGCATCTTCTATGAAACTGTCTAAAGGTAAGCTTCTGAACGTCCTTCCGTCTTATACCCGCAATTGGGCGGGTAAGTCACGTGCAATTGGCCTGTGCGGCATTGCACGTGGATTATCGCTCTATTGTTGAATTGACCGCGATTCCCTCTATTCTAACACCGGCAATTCTTTCTTTTCTTCACGCGGTCAACAACCTCCGATCCAGTCGTTATAACAATCTTTAAAACGAAAATAATAGAAACAGCCATGCAATTTATAATAAATTTTCTAAAAGCGGTTCTGGTGTTTATTCGTTGCGCTTTTGTTTTCCGGAACCGGTTATAAATTCCTATTATCGTGGTTATTAACTTAAAAGGCCTTTTTTAAAAACAATAGCTTTGAATAGCTTCGTTTAATGTTTTTATTATTCATTCAACTTATTGTTCGATTACAGCGACGTCGTTTTTAGTTAGCTGCAAATTTTTAGCGATCTTTTTCGTTTATAAAAGGACCTTTTCCTGCTATAAAGTCGATACGAAATGGTTGTAATCTTTTAAGGCCTTTTTTCAGCATTTTTCAGATCATTTTTTGACAATTATTTTTTTTTGGCCGTTCTGCTGTTTATTTGTTGCTTTATTTGCCTTTCCTACCATTCGGTCTGGTTTCGATCTGATTTTCGCCATTATGTCTGCTGCTTCCGACGCTGCCAAAAAGGGTAAGTTTTTGTTTTAACTTTGTCGTTATTGTTAAAACTGCTAATCGTTATTTTTTAATTTTGCGCCCTATCCCCTGTTTGGGCTGTTTTAATTTTTGCTTCGCTGGCAAATAAATTTAACAAGGATTTTTTGGTGTTTGCTACGATATTATTCCGCCGTTTGGCCGCTGTACCAAGTGCAAACAAGGTTATTGTTGCAAACCAATATAAATTTGGCAATTTAAAGCTTTTTTCCTTTTTATTTGGCCATTTTAATGTTTTGATATAATTTGTTTAATTCCACCATCGCTTTTAAACCGGTAATCCTGTTCCTGCGTATTTACGATTTGCAAAAGGTCGGTTCGTTGTTCAAAAACGAGCCCAAAAAGGCTGGTACCATATTTGTTAACACCATTTCTAAAAAGCGCAAAACCGAGGCGCCTCCTGCCGAAATCCCCATTACGATTATTGCCGTAAATTTATTTAAACGTTGTTTATATATTTTAATATATTAACAAACGTTATTTAGGATTTTAATCGGTGGCGAACAATTACCAAAAGTATATTAATAATTGCCTTTTATAAGGGTAGTTTTGCCGCAAACGACGATTTTAAATTCTTGTCGTCGGAGGAACGCCGTTTTGTTGGCTATGTTGCGGCAATTCGCCAGTTTAACGCTTTGTGGGTTAAAAAAGCTGTGCAAACCGAATACAATATTCCGTTTAAGGAATAGGAGGAGGAAAAAGGTAAAGAGGAAAGTAATGACGAGGACGTTTGACCCGACGTATAGCATCCGAGCTTTGTAACGCTGTTTTTGTTTTTTTTTACCTTTGGTAAGGGCGTTGCGGTGTTTTTCGGTGTTTTTTAACGAGGCGTTTTTGCTTCGCGGCGCGGTTTTTTAATCGTTAACGACGTATTACGTCGTTTCCCCGCTCCCAATTAATTCAGTTCGTCTTTTAACTTTTTCGCCTTTTCCTGTAAATTCCGTAACCTTTTAACCAAACTTTTAATGCGTATTAACGTCGAATTGGTATTAATAAATTTAATTAAAGCCCGATTAGGCGCTTTTTTCGTTATGAAGTTTACCGGATTGGTTTCTCCTAAAATCCATCTAATTTTTTCAGCTTCACGATTCTTATATAATTATTTTAAACTTAAAAAATTAATTATAAACCGTTTTTCCGCTATTATCCCCAATTGTATTAAATATTGGTATAGCGATAGGTTATCCGTGTAAATTATTATAGGTGAAAAAAGCAAATTTAAGCTTTCCAGGATGGTCGCAATAGTGGTTTTCAGTACAAATCCGATATCAAATCCACTAACCATACTATAAATTTCGCTTACCAATACGCTTTTTGTAACTTTGTAGCATTTGGTCGATAACCAATATATAATATTACCGGTTACCTGAAAACCGGTTACCTGCTCCACGGAACATTCGTTCCCGTAAAATATCACGTATCCGATTTGGGAATTAAAATCTTTATTGTTGGTAAAGGACCCGTCGACAAATACGTACAATTTCGCCGTTTTAAAGTCGATTTGGATATAAGAAAATCCTTTCTATGCGTTTTAGCGTTGCCAATTAATTCGTTTATTTATCAAATCGTAATTTTCGTTGTCGGGTTTTATTATTTACGCGGCGGCGGTATAATCGAATATAATTTCCGGTTAATAAATCGATACCACATACGTTCCTCTGGCTCGCTGAACGATATATTTATATTTTGCTCCTGGTTGGTTCGTCGTTACAGGTTGCAGCCTGTCGAATTGTCCTTTTTGGCGTATGTCCAAACTTTTTTCGTAAAGCTAAATTAAACAGCCGTTAAAGTTTTACTCGTCCTTTGGCTATATAATCGTTTGTGGTTTAACCTAAAAACCTGCTTTTTCGAGCTTTTGTTGCTTTTTCCGAATAAATTTTTTATTTCCCAAATTTAACGTATTATTTGTTTGCATTCCCACAATACCAAAATTGTCGTTTTGCTTGGAAAGGAGTAAATACGGATCGTAATTTAATGGAACGCAGTTTAAACACTCTTTATAATAACGTTGGTATGTAACGAACCAATGCAAACCTGCCTTTACGAATCCGTAAAAGGGTTTAATAAGTCTGAACACCGTGTTGGCGGGATATCGATGTTCGATCTCTTTCGGAATTCGCACGAAAACGTCCCTTTATAGCTTCGTAAAGCTTTAAATATACGTTTAACTGATATCCATAAGCATTAAATCGCATCCGAATTACCTTGCAACCGGTGTAAAAGCTAATATAAGTTTTTGGCTGCACCGCATTATTGTAGGTAATTGCGTAAACAGGCTCTTTTTTTCGAAATCGCTATACCCCTGTACAACAAAACGTGATTTTTTATAGGGGTGATCCGGTAGCCCTTTAATCTCGTTTACGAATCGCGATCCGAAAATCCTTTAATTACTAAATTTGTTGGAATAGAGGGAATCGCGGTCAATTTAACAATAGAGCGATGATCCACGTGCAATGCCGCACAGGCCAATTGCACGTGACTTACCCGCCCAATTGCGGGTATAAGACGGAAGGACGTTCAGAAGTTTACCTTTAGACAGTTTTATAGAAGATGAACAATCAATATCTTTATATTTATATAACAACGTTCTGTTAATCGATCGACATTACGAAAAGCCTATTAACATTAATCAGTGTTATTTAAATAACACAGAAAAGCAAGATAAAGGGATTGAACGTTAATACCGTCATTTTATAAATGTTTAGGACCAATAGGATATCCTACGTAAAGTTTGAAAAAGCCGTCCTAACCAGTTAAAACTTTTTTACCAAGCGGGTAACGCCTTTACAAAACGTTACGTAAAAAAAAAAAATAACAACCGTCATTTTACGAATGCTTAGGGGCTTTTAGACTTTACCATTTAGGTAAATTACCTTATAAGTCGATAAACGACAAAATAAACGCAAAAACCGGTTCGCAGGTTAACGACGAGCGCTATAATAGGGTACGAGCCCTTCTCGACAATACGTTATCGCAATTACAATTACTTTTATTATTAAAGGAACGAATCGACGTAGAATTTTTGTACGCCCTTTTTCATAAATTCCCAAAAGGCCCAGAAAAGGCTTTAATAGTTCGAAAAGAGATATGGATTTTCAAAACCCTTAATCGATTTAGGAAGGACGAACGCGGAAAAACGCTGTTAATTACGTACCAAAAAAATTTCGAAAAATGGAACGAAAGACATTTTCATTTATATAATACGCTAATCCAAAAAGCTTTAAAAACATATTTGGAAACCAAAAGTGTCGTTTTACCAAGTAAATCGAACGGAAAAAAAGGTTAGCGATTTACCGATGCAACGCAACCGGAATACGAAATAACCACAATTACAATAAATATAAATTTATTACCTGGCAATTAAAACGTTCAAACGCCAAATTAAAAGATTAAAGATCGGGAAAAAGCGTTATTCCAAAAGAGGAGCAGAAGGAGGAATTTAACCTGTTTACAAAAAAGGGGGCAATTAGAATTACCCCTTCCACGAGTTAAGAAGTTAGGGGTTTTACTAAATTTCCGAAAAAACAAAATTCTGGCGAAAATAAAGTTATAACGATTTATAAAGCGGAATATTAAGGTAGCATTGCGTTATAATAAATAACTGGGGATAAAACAAAACAACAGGGTAAAATACTAAACATTTACGAATATATCCCGCCGCTGCAAATCCCAAACGAGCCAATTGAACAGCACCAAATAAAGGCGTTCAATAGCGCGTAAAATAGGAAAAAAACCTATTTAAGAAAACCATACGACATTCTGGACGACAAAATCAAAAGCTTTATAAATATTTGCCAAATATTACAAATCCCGTTAGCCCAAATCCATACATTATTCCCATTTATTTTAACAGAAAACGCAAAAACGCACTTTTTAAAACATATAAACAGGAAAATAACGTTTAAGGAAATGTATATGGAATTCAAAAAACGGTTTAAAATATCGTTTTCACGTTAAATGTATTACAAAAATTGGAATTTTATCAGTTTCGAAAACGTTAAAATTAAACCCGATTACGAAAAAAAACGCGATTTAGAAATTATGCAAATTATGCTGAAAAAATTGCAAATTTGCCAAAAAGTTTTGGGGCCCAAATATGCAAATAAAAAGCATTTTATAGCAACGACCCTAAAGGCGATCGAAAACGTAAAAAAGCTTTGAACCGTTATTACCAACCCTGCGATTACTTTCCCGGTATTGTCAAACCAGATAATAGTTGCTTTTAAATTGGAAAAACGATATGCGGTACACAAAACGTTTTTCGTTAACCGAAAATATAAACAATATAAGGATCGCAAAAAGCGAGGTAACAACCGCTACCAGCGCCGAAAATCTGACAAACGACCTTGGACGACTACAAAAAATTCGGGGTGCTATTTATGTGGTAAACCGGGGTGCAAACTTTCGAACCATATAAAGGAAGAAAAACAACGGTGGCGAAAGTAAAGAATGCGAAATAGGAAATACTAAAAAGGAAGCCAACGCGGAAACAAACAATTCTTTACCAACGGCAAAAATAAGGGAAATAATAAACAAAAAAAAAGAAGATTCGAACGACGGACTAAGTGACGAAAAAGCAGACGAAGACAATTTAAACGGATATACGTCAGCTTACTTTATAAACCATAAAATAGCGGCATTTCTAACAGACGAAGCATTCCGCCACAGGTTGGACCAAGGCCGAATGGCGTTTTCAAAAGACAAGGAACCGCCAAAGGATTTTCCGCACCAAATTTTAAATCAACACGGCTTAAATAATGTCTGGCATGGAATTATACCGGATACAAACGCTGCAACGATATTAACGGCCGGTATTGGCCAAATGGAAATACTGCAACGCAGAAAACCAAAGATACAAATCGATAAATCGAACCCGAACAAGGCCAAAATGCGCTTTGGAACAGGCGAAAAGATTACCGCTATAGGAAAAATCATTTTGGATACACAAATTGGCGTTATAACGTTCCACGTAATACCAATTCGGACACCATTTTTCTTGTATATTAAGGATATAAATAGGCTCGGTATATATTTAAACAACACCAGTAACAAACTTGTAAAAGTCGATGGTACGAAAATACCAATCCTACGCAAATGGGGGCACCCATGGTTTTTCCTACCGGGATTAAAACCGGGCGAACCGGAAACGTATTTTACGAAAATAGAAAACACGCCAATAACGTTTTTAACCGAAAGAAAGTTGAAAACGGTTCACCGAAAATTCGGCCACCCTTTAGTAAAACGTTTGTGGAAAACGTTGCAAAAGACAGGCCACGAGGTTAACCGGGATATATTAAAGCTAATAAACCGTTTTTATTACCACTACCAAATTAAAGGAAGGGCGCCATAACGTTTTAAATTTACCCTAAAAAACGATATAAATTTTAACTACGAAATCGTGGTTGACGTAATATATTTAAAATCCAAACCAGTCCTCCACGTAATCGACGCGAATATAACATTCCAGGTTGCACAATTTTTAAACAATATAATAGCGAAAAAAATATGGGAAACATTTAAAAAATACTGGATCGATACGTATTTAGGACCACCCGACATTATTACATACAATTTAGGCACAAATTTTGCCGCGGCCGGATTTAAGGCAAAAGCACGACTTTTCGGCATAACATGCAACCAAATGCCAATTAAAGCGCATTGGTTATTGGAAAAAATTAAGCGCTACCATAAACCGTTACGAAAAGCGTATAAAATTATAAAAGTCGAATGCAAGGATATAATACCGCAGATTGCATTGCAAACGGTAGTAAAAGCCGTAAACGATATTATAGGCCCAAACGGCCTAATATTTACCCTATTGGTATTCGGGGCGATACCACGCATTACCAACGATTTAACACCTTCAAAAAACCAAACACAGCGCGCCGAAACCGTTAACAAAGCTATAAAGGAATTTAAAAAAATGATGGCGCAAAGGAAAGTTAGTAAAACGATAAAAAAGAGGAATGGTCCGAGCATTAAATCCAAAATGCTAATATTATTGGAATTTGGATTAAAAGTTTTGGTATATAAAAAAAAACACAAATGGACCGGACCTTTTAAAATATTCGATATATTAGATTCGATAATAATTGTTAATATGGTAAATAGCCTTTCCGTATTTCGAAATACGTATGTAAAGCCATACCACCGCTTTACAAAGCAAACAAAAAAAAATAACAACGAAACCACATCGATGGAACCAAAGTTCCGATACCCAAAACCCGAGCAGCTAAAACGCAGGGAAAGACCCAAAAAATCGGGGAATTAACGACCAACGGCTCCAAACGAGCTTACAAAAACGGAGAATATAAAAGCCGAGATCACAATACAAATACCACCCCTGAACGTAACGTTAAAGGACGACGAAATATAAAAATAGCGTTCCGGATTAGAAAACCATACAAAAACGAAATTTAAACGATTGCAAAAGCGGATACGCAGAACGACGAATGCCCAATTCCTAACGGAAAAGGAGCAACGAACCCACGAACTGGCCGTTAAATACAGACGAAAAGGCCGGATCAAAATTTCCGGAAAACCGTTCGAGGAATTTATATGGCAGGAAATAAACACCTTATTTGCTGCAAACGTCCTGTAACCGGTAGATAAAAAACAATTCAATAATCAAAAGATCTTCGGATCGCGATTCGTGAACGAAATTAAAGGGCTACCGGATTACCCCTATGAAAAATCACGTCTTATTGTACAGGGGCACAGCGATTTCGAAAAAAAGAGCCTGTTTACGCAATCACCTACAATAATACGATGCAGCCAAAAATTTATATTAGTTTTTACACCGGTTGCAAAACAATTCGGATGCGACTTAATGTTTAGGGATATTAGCCAAACGTACACTTAAAGCTTTACGAAGCTACAAAGGGACGTTTTCGTGCGAATTCCGAAAAAGATCGAACATCGATATCCCGCCAATACGGTGTTCAAACTTATTAAACCCCTTTACGGACTCGCAAAAGCAGGTTTGCATTGGTTCGTTACATACCAGCGTTACCACAAAAAGCGCCTAAACTGCGTTCCATCAAATTACGATCCGTATTTACTCCTTTCCAAACAAAACGACAATTTTGGTATTATAAAAATGCAAACAAATAACACGCTGAATTTGGGAAATAAAAAATTTATTCGGAAAAAATAACAAAAGCTCGAAAAAGCAGGTTTTCAGGCTAAACCACAAACGATTATATAGCCAAAGGACGAGCAAAATTTTAACGGCTGTTTAATTCAATTTTACGAAAAAAGTTTGGACATGCGCCAAAAAGGACAATTCGACAGGCTGCAACCTGTAACGACGAACCAACCAGGAATAAAATATAAATATATCGTTCAGCGAACCAAAAGAACGTATATGGTATCGATTTATTAACCGGAAATTACATTCGATTATACCGCCGCCGCGCAAACAATAAAACCCGACAACGAAAATTACGATTTGATAAATAAACGAATCAATTGGTAACGCCAGAACGCACAAAAAGGATTTTCTTATATCCAAATCGACCTTAAAACGGCGAAATTGTACGTATTTGTTAACGGGTCCTTTACCAACAATAAAAATCTTAGTTCCCAAATCGGATACGTGATATTTTACGGGAACGAATGTTCCGTGGAGCAGGCAACCGGCTTTTAGGTAACCGGTAATATTATATATTGGTCATCGACCAAATGCCACAAAATTACAAAAAGCGTATTGGTAAACGAAATTTATGGTATGGTTAATGGATTTAATATCGGATTTGTACTAAAAACCACTATTGCGACCATCCTGGAAAAGCTATATTTACCTCCTTCACCTATAATAATTTGCACGGATAGCCTATCGCTATACTAATATCTAATACAATTGGGGATAACAGCGGAAAAACGGCTCATAATTAATCTTTTAAACTTAAAACAATCATATAAAAATCGTGAAGTTAAAAAAATCAAATGGATTTTAGGAAAAACCAATCCGGCAGACTCCATAACGAAAAAAACGCCCAATCGGGCTTTAATTAAACTTATTAATACCAATTCGACGTTAATACGCATTAAAAGTTTGGTTAAAAGGTTACGGAGCTTACAGGAAAAGGCGAAAAAGTTAAAAGACGAACTAAATTAATTGGGAGCGGGGAAACGACGTAATACGTCGTTAACGATTGAAAAACCGCGCCGCGAAGCAAAAACGCCTCGTTAAAAAACACCGAAAAACACCGCAACGCTTTTACCAAAGGTAAAAAAAAACAAAAACAACGTTATAAAGCTCGGATATTATACGTCGGGTTAAACGTCCTCGTTACTATTTTCCTCCTCACCTTCCTTCTCCTCCTGTTTTTTAAACGGAGCATTATATTCGGTTTGCACAGCTCCTTTAACCCACAAAACGTTAAACTGGCGAATTACCGCAACATGGCCAGCAAAACGGCGTTCCTCCGACGACAAAAACTTAAAATCGTCGTTTGCGGCAAAATTACCCTTATAAAAGGCGATTATTAGCATACTTTTGGTAATTGTTCGCCACCGATTAAAATCCTGAATAACGTTTGTTAATATATTAAAATATATAAACAACGTTTAAATAAATTTACGGCAATAATCGTAATGGGGATTTCGGCAGGAGGCGCCTCGGCCTTACGCTTTTTGGAAATGGTGTTAACAAATATAATACCAGTTTTTTTGGGCTCGTTTTTAAACAACGAACCGGCTTTTTGCAGATTGTAAACACGTAAAAACAGTATTGCCGGTTTGAAAGCGATAATGGGACTAAGCAAATTGTGTTAAAACATCAAAATGGCCAAATAAAAAAAAAAAAAGCTCCAAATTGCCAAATTTATATTGGTTTGCAAAAATAATTTTACTTGCATTTGGTGCAGCGGCCAAACGGCGGAATAATGTCGTAATAAACATTAAAAGGTCCTTATTAAATTTGCTTACCAACGAAGTAAAAATTAAAACAGCCCAAATAAGGGACAGGGCGCAAAATTAAAAAATAACGATTAGCAGTTTTAATAACAACGATAAGGTTAAAATAAAAACTTACCCTTTTTAGCAGCGTCGGAAACAGTAAATATAATGGCGAAAATTAGATCGAAACCAGACCGCATGGTAGGAAGGGCAAACAAAACAACAAATAAACAGCAGAACGGCCAAAAAAGATAATTGTCACGGCCCGGGGTAAACATAGCACGGAAGCTAGTCTATTGGCATTTATCGACGAAGATTTTACTTTGAAGAGAAGAAAGGAAACAAACAAAATTCTGCGTTTAACGCGACGTCGATAAAGGTATTACCCTGGTGGGTCGTTGGTCAGGGGTTAGGGTTAAGGTTTGGTAATCTTATGGTCCAAATGTTACACTACCCCTTCCAAACCTCGTATATCGACGCAAATAATTATGCGAAGCTTTTGTCAAATTAACCATATCGTCGCTTTTTCCTTTTACCGTTTAATTTTCCATGCTCTGGTATATTATCCTCCTAATTCGGTTCGTCCAACTTATCCTCGGTAACGGTTTTTATCCAAATTACCAATCGTTTCGGCGGTCCTGCGGTATTTTTATATTTTTTGTGGAAATTGTTAAAGGCTGTCGCTAAATTTTTGAAATTTTTAGCCGGGTACCACGTGTCGTTTGGATTATATTTTTACCATGCGACCTGGTATTGCAATATTTTATTCCGGCCAAATAATCGGGACGTTAGAACTTTATCGACCACAAACTTTGGTTCTCCGTTAATTTTTTTTGGCGGAGGCGGCTTTTTTTTCTGTTATGGTAATGGGTCCATTGCGGTTTTGCGGAGGCGGTTTGCGTGGAATAAATTTCTTCTTTTAAATAATTTAGGTACGTCCAAAATATAGCTATATCCTCGTTTTTCTAAAATCTGCCATGGTCCGGTCTACTGTAAATCCAGTTTGGTCGTCGGTGCGGTCGTCGGAAATCCTTTTTTTTTGACGAAAATATAGTCGTTAACCCCAAAATTTACTGGTCGCCGCTTTTTGTTGGTTTGTTTTTCCTGCTTCGCCTGCGTTTTTAGCGCGTTTTAACGAGCCAACTCTTGGATTTCTTTAATCTGGCGGACGATCTGCAGGGCTTTTCGTTTCTGGTCTAAATCAACGATCGTGGTTAGCAGGTCGGTGGACAGCGGGTTTCGGGGTTCGGTCCCGAATATTATTTTTAACGGGTATATATTAAGGCTGGAATGCCACGCGGCGTTGTGGGCAAAATCCAAAGCAGGCAAATGTACGCTCCAACTGGTCTGGTATTTGTCGATATAAAACCGTAGCTTTTGGTCCAGTTTTTGGTTTGTAATCTTTACAGTATTTTATGTTTAAAGGTGCAGGGCGCTACCGTGTCGGTGTTTAATACCCGTAAGTTTATTTATCGTCGCTATAAATTCGGAGATAAACGGCCCGGCGTTGTCGCTAATCCAAACGAAAGGTAATTCTAGGAAACGGTATAAGTATCGGTAATATCGGGAAACCAGGATTTTTGCTGTGTCGGTCTTCTGTCCTGGGATGGTAGCTATTAGGCGATTAAATTTGCAAACGAACACCCACACGTAATCGTATCCAAACTTGTTTTTGGGCATATTTTTTCCGTCAACTGTTACATATTCCCAAACGTAATTCGGTATCGGTAACGGATATAATAGGCCCGGGGTTTTATCGTGTTTGCCTTTATTTCGTTCGCAGTTGTGATAATTTTTAATATATTTCCGAATGGTTTAATTTATACCCTCCCAAAAATACTGTTTTTTAATCGTTTGTATCGTTTTGTTTTATTCTGCGTGGGCGAATATTTTGGGCTCGTGAACTTTACGGATTAAAGCGGTCCTTAAAAAGATTTGTCTATTTAAAATCGTTTCCGGGATTACTAGCTTTTTTTGGTGTTGGCCTAGCTTTTGCTTTTCGTTCTTTTGTCGTATTAGGTTTACCAAATCTGCGCCGTTTATCACGTGGCCGTTTGGGTCGGTAATATTAACGGCGGCCACCGTAAGTGTGATCTTTTCAGGTGGGATTAAAATTATTGTTCGTTCTTCTTTTTCCCGAGTTTTAACTGTTGGAAAGTCTGCCGTTTTGCGGGATAAGGTATCGGCGGCTATATTGTCTTTACCGCGGCGGTATTGAAACGTAATGTTGAAATTGGCCAGGAAATTTGCCCAACGCATTTGTCGAGTCGAAAGGAATCGTTTTGTGGAATAATAAACTAAAGTTTGGTGGTTTGTAACCACGAAAAAGCTTATCCCCAATAATTTTGGTTCGTAATGTTCCAGCGTTTAAACCATTGCCAGCAGTTTTCGGTTTTGGATCGGGTATGCGCGTTCTGCTGGGGTTATCGTTTTTAAAAAATATCCCACAGATTTCCATTTTCCACCCGGTTGTTATTACCAAATTGCTCCGCCGGTCGCGTTGCGTAAAACGTCGGTTTTTACTTTGGTCGGTCGGCCTGGGGTAAAAAATGTTATAACCGGTGCATCGCAGGCTAAACGTTTTATTTTCTCAAATGCTCGCCTTTATTCTGGTCCCATAGCAAATTTGGCGTTTTTTTTTAACAATCGGTTTAACGGTTTAGCGACGTTGCTGGTATAGTGGCAAAACATTCGGATATAATTGCATAATCCCAAAAAGGAACGTACGGCTGTTTTGGACGTGAGGTCTTCGAACTTCCAATCGCTAATAGCCTGTAGTTTATCCGGATCGATACGGATACCCAGACCTGCGTCCATAACGATACTAAGATAATCGACCGTAGTAACGTTAAATCGAAACTTTTTAATATTTCCCTGGAGGTCGACCCGGTTTAATCGGTAAATAATTTCTTTTACTTGGTCCCAATATTTTTTTTCGTTTCCGTCGGAATAAATCAAAATATCGTCGGCGTATACGTTGGTAAATAAATCCAAAAGTTTATTTAATTAAACGTTAATAAAAAATTGCTACCAAATTGGGCCGATTTTTAGCCCAAAGGGAAATATTTTCCATTAAAAAATACCTTAACGGGTACGAAAAGCAGTAAAGTATTTTAAACCAATAATTATACGTAACCGGTTAAAAGTTCAGATAATGTCGATTTTCGTAAACCTTTTTGCATTGCGACAATTAAAAATAGTTCCGTTAACATCCGGGGCTGGTACGAATCGATCTTTTAAAAACTGGTTAATCCATCGGTAATCGGTGCAAAAACGGCGTTCTTTGGAATATAGTTTAGGTACGAACAGGACAGGCGCTGGGTCGGCCTGTATACAGGGTTCGATAAACCCAATACGCAGCAATTCGTCGATTATTTCTTTTTCGAACGGCAAAAATTCCACAAATATCCTGTACGTCGGAGGCGATCCTGTTTTCGGTTTATTTAGCTCCAAAATTATATTGTACCCTGGGCGATATAAAGTCAGGTTGGTTAAAACTGCTTTCGAAAAAAATCCCTCCAGGTAAACGAATCGGAATGGTAATTTGCGTCGGACCAGTTCGATATGGTCGGGGTTTTTATTTTCCGGGAACGGGATCGGTTTTCCTTTATTGGTTTTCCATTGGTACGAACGGCCGACGGTAAATAAATTGATGGCGGGTTTTTCGGGTCCAATTTTTAACGTAATGGGCTGCGTGGGTAATGGGCACGATTTCCATCGCTTTTGTCGGGGGTCGGTATCCAATTTATGTTAAAAAACGGTTACATTTATAACGGTTTAATCCTTACTTAAAACAACCGGGGTCGGTTTAGGTTTTAAAAAGGTTGTTTGGCGCTACGGTCGTCGAAATATTTGCACCTTTTTGGTTTCTCGTTCGAATATTCGGTCGCGCCGCTTTGCATCGGTTTGCGCAACCGGATCGGGTTTGTCCAATATGTTCGGAAATTTAATGGTTGGCGAGAATTTTGCCAACGACGGTATCGTTTTAGGCCATGCGAACGTTTGCGTTTTCGGGTGGATCCAAATATCCTGTTCGATTAATTAATCCTACCTAATAAATATATTATGTCCATTTTCCGTTACGTAAAATATTTGGTTGCTAAACCGGCGTCCATCGATTTCCAAGGTCGCTTTTAATTTATACGTAATACGTCCTGCGTCCTATTTGCGGTAGTCCGACAAAAGTAGCGGGGTTTTTAACCTTTAAAGCCGGACTTCTAGCCGTTTTGCGGCATATTTAACGATCGCTGGGCTAATTAAAAAAAAAATATCTGCTCCGGTATTACAAAAAGTTTTAATTAATAATTTTACACCATTAACCTGTATTTAAATTCGAATAATAAAAGATTTAAATCGTAGGTTATTACCAATTTAAGTTATTGTAGATATTTGGACCACCGAGGAGGTTTTTAGCGGTTTCACTTTTTTCCCGATCGCTTTTACTCGTCACTAATGCTGTAATTGTCCTCAAAATCCAAAACCCTAACTGCTTTCGTTTTATTGGGGCATTTAAATAATTTGTGTCCTTTTTTCCCGCACGCGAAACAAATGTTGGCTTTCCAATAAACCATTTTTTTAATTTCTGTCAAACTACGTCCTGTGGCGTCTATTATTTTAAATACCATATCGCTTCTTTTTCCTTTGCTCGGGTTATTGGATTCGTAATAACGTCCTCGATTGCTTTTCCTATTTTTATCTGGGCTGTAGGGGTATTTTTTTTTTTATTTTTACCGCGACTTTTCTGTTTTCGCTTCTCTCGTTCCCGATACGCTCGCTAAATGCTGTGAATTGTATCGGCCACCAAATTTGCGAATTTTTTATAAAATATTCTGGGGTCTTTGCTGTTTTGTAACAACCGGTGATCGAAATTTGCCGGGATATATTATTACAGCGTAATTTTGCGTTTTTCTGCTGGTATTCCAATTTTATCGGCGAAAATATTTACCTTGGTAATAAAACTGTAAACGTTATTACCTAATCCGCATTTAAAATACATTTTTGATAGTTTTTCCCATATTTCGGACGTTTAATTGCTATTATGGTATACTGTGGCCAAAACTTGGATTATTTTTACCACGTATAAATACGGTTGGGTTTTTAAATTGTATCTGGTTTCCAACATCGTTGCTGGTCGGTCGTCCAACAGGTTAAACAATTTTACCATACGGTTTCGTTCAGTTCGGAAAATTGTGTTATCCTTTTCGAAATAATTTACTAATTTCGTAATCCAGCGGTTAAAAGTGGTTAAACTGCCGGAAAATGTACCTGAATCTAATTTTTTACTTTTGGCTTTTTTACTGTAATGCGGGTTAGCTGCTTTTTAACTATGGCCGTACGGTTTAAATGTTTTCCTACTGGTTAAGCCGGTCGGTTCGAACCTAATACCTCCAAAAACGCTATTCTCGGGTATAGCTTGTCGGGTTTCCGGTTAGTTATTTTGTTTTTCGGTTTGCAAACGTGTAATAACTACTTATAACCTAGCGATTTCGCTGGCTAGGTTATTTCCGTTTACCATTATATTTGGATTTGTTTCCGGCGTTATATACCTTATTTTTGCAAATTCGAATTCGTTTAAATTTTCCTCAGGCGTTTTTATACTAGGCCACGCGATGTTCGAAAAAAAATTAACTTCGATTTCGTTTTCGAAGGTGGAATCGGTGTTTGGCGTAAAATCGGTTTTACTTTCTGGTCGGGTCGGGTCGTCGGTAAAACGATTTATTTGCTCCGTTTTGTTCGAAATTAACCTTTGTAATTTCCTGTTCGCAGGTAGATGGTCCTTTAACCTGGGTATAAATTAAGGTCGGTCTGGGTTTAAAATTGACGTTTTTGTTAATTTCCGGTCGGGTCTGGTCTGTCGAATGCGGATTTATTTTCGTCGCTCGCCAGCGGCGTAAAAATAGGTTATTATACCTTATTTATTAATCGTTGGGCCAGCGATTCTTTTAAAAGTAAAATTGTGTTACGGCCCGGGGTAAATATAGCACGGAAGCTAGTTTATTGGCATTTATCGACGAAGATTCTATTTTGAAGAGAAGAAAGGAAACAAACAAAATTCTGCGCTGAACGCGACGTCGATGAAGGTATTACCCTGGTGGGTCGTTGGTCAGGGGTCAGGGTTAGGGTCTGGTGATCTTATAGTCCAAATGTCACATTACGTGGAACGTTATAACGCCAATTTGTGTATTTAAGGTAATTTCTCCCATGGCGGTAATCCTTTCGCCTGTTCCAAAGCGCATTTTAGCCTTATTCGGGTTCGATTTATCGATTTATATTTTTAATTTTTTGCGTTGTAATGCTTCCATTTGGCCAATGCCGGCCGTTAATATCGCTGCAGCGCCTGTATCCGGTATAATTCCATACCAAACATTATTTAAACCGTGTTAATTTAAAATTTGGTGCGGAAAATCTTTTGGCGGTTTTTTATCTTTTGGAAACGCCATTCGGCCTTGGTCCAACCTGTGGCGGAATGCTTCGTCTGTTAGAAATGCCGCTATTTTATGGTTTATAAAGTAAGCTGACGTATATCCGTTTAAATTGTCTTCGTCTGCTTTTTCGTCACTTAGTCCGTCGTTCGAATCTTCTTTTTTTTGTTTATTATTTCCCTTATTTTTGCCGTTGGTAAAGAACTGTTTGTTTCCGCGTTGGCCTCCTTTTTAGTATTTCCTATTTCGCATTCTTTACTTTCGCCACCGTTGTTTTTCTTCCTTTATATGGTTCGAAAGTTTGCACCCCGGTTTACCACATAAATAGCACCCCGAATTTTTTGTAGTCGTCCAAGGTCGTTTGTCAGATTTTCGGCGCTGGTAGCGGTTGTTACCTCGCTTTTTGCGATCCTTATATTGTTTATATTTTCGGTCAACGAAAAACGTATTATATACCGCATATCGCTTTTCCAATTTAAAAGCAACTATTATTTGGTTTAATAATACCGGGAAAGTAATCGCAAGGTTGGTAATAACGGTTCGAAATTTTTTCACGTTTTCGATCGCCTTTAAGGTCGTTGCTATAAAATGCTCCTCATTTGCATATTTGGGCCCCAAAGCTTTTTGGTAAGTTTGCAATCTTTTCAGCATAATTTGCATAATTTCTAAATCGCGTTTTTTTTCGTAATCGGGTTTAGCTTTAACGTTTTCGAAGTTAATAAAGCTCCAATTTTTATAATATATTTGACGTGAGAACGATATTTTAAACCGTTCTTTAAATTCCATATACATTTTTTTAAACGTCATTCTCTTGTTTATATATTTTAAAAAGTGCGTTTTTGCGCTTTTTGTTAAAATAAATGGGAATAATGCATGGATTTGGGCTAACGGGATCTATAACATTTGGCAAATGTCCATAAAACTTTTAACTTTATCGTTCAAAATGTCGTATAGTTTTCCTAAATAGGTTTTTTTCCTGTTCCACGCGTTATTAAACGTTTTTATTTGGTGCTGTTTAATCGGTTCGTTTGGGATTTGCAGCGGCGGGATATATTCGTAAATGTTTAGTATTTTGCCCTATCGTTTTATTTCATCCCCTGTTATTTATTATAGCGCAATGTTATTTTAATACTCCGTTTTATAAATCGTTGTAATTTTATTTTCGCCAAAATTTTGTTTTTTCGGGAATTTAGTAAAACCCCTAACTTTTTAACTCGTGGAAGGGGTAGTTTTAATTACCCCCTTTTTTGCAAATAGGTCAAATTCCTCCTTCTGCTCCTCTTTTGGAATAACGCTTTTTCCCGATCTTTAATTTTTTAATCTGGCGTTTAAACGCTTTAATTGCCAGGTAATGAATTTACATTTGTCGTAATTGTGGTCATTTCGTATTCCGGTTGCGTTATATCGGTAAATCGCTAACTTTTTTTTCCGTTCGATTTACCTGGTAAAACGACACTTTTAATTTCCAAATATATTTTCAAAGCTTTTTGGATTAGCGTATTGTATAAATAAAAATATTTTTCGTTCCATTTTTCGAAATTTTTTTAGTACGTAATTAACAGCGTTTTTCCGCGTTCGTCCTTCCTAAATCGATTAAAGGCTTTAAAAATCCATATTTTTCTCCGAGCTATTAAAACCTTTTTTGGGCCTTTTGGGAATTTATAAAAAAGGTCGTACAGAAATTCTGCGTCGATTCGTTCCTTTAATAATAAAAATAATTGTAATTGCGACAGCGTGCTATCGAAAAGGGTTCATACCCTATTATAACGCTCGTCGTCAACCTGCGAACCGGTTTTTGCGCTCATTTTGTCGTTTGTCAACTTATAAGGTAATCTGCCTAAATAGTAAAGTCCAAAAACCCTTAAACATTCGTAAAATGACGGTTATTGTGACATTTGGACCATGAGATCACCAGACCCTAACCCTGACCCCTGACCAACGACCCACCAAAGTAATACTTTCATCGACGTCGCGTCAAGCGCAGAACTTTGTTTGTTTCCTTTCTTCTCCTCAAAATAAAATCTTCGTCGATAAATACCAATAAACTAGCTTCCGTGCTATGCTTACCCCGGGCCGTGACACAATTCTACTCTCAAAAAAATCGCTGGCCTAACGATTAACAAATAAAGCACAACAACCTATCTTCACGCCGCTGGCGAGCGACGAAAATAAATCCGCATTCGACAAACCAGACCCGACCGGAAACTGACAAAAACGTCAACTTCAAACCCAGACCGACCCTAACCTATACCCAGGTTGAAAAACCATCCACCTGCGAGCAGGAAATTACAAAGGTTAATTTCGAACAAAACGGAGCAAACAAATCGCTCCACCGACGACCCGACCCGACCAGAGAGTGAAACCGATTTTACGCCAAACACCGATTCCACCCTCGAAAACGAAATCGAAGTTAATTTTTTTTCGAACACCGCGTGGCCTAATATAAAAACGCCTGAGGAAAATTTAAACGAATTCGAGTTTGCAAAAACAAGGCATACAACGCCGGAAACAAACCCAAATATGATGGCAGACGGAAATGATCTAGCCAGCGAAATCGCTAGGTTACAGGTAGTTATCACACGCCTGCAAACCGAAAAACAGAATAACCAACCGGAAACCCGACAAGCCATACCCGAAAATAGCGCTTTTGGAGGCACCAGGTTCGAACCGACCGGCCTAACCAGCAGGAAAGCATTTAAGCCGTACGGCCATAGCCAAGAAGCAGCCAACCCGCACTATAGTAAAAGAGCCAAAAATAAAGGATCAGATCCAGGTACATTTTCCGGCAGTTCAACCACTTTTAACCGTTGGATTACGAAATTAGCAGATTATTTCGAAGAGGATAATACAATCTTCCGAACTGAACGAAACCGCATAGCAAAATTGTTCAGCCTATTGGACGACCGACTAACAACGATGCTAGAAACCAGATACAATTCAGAAACCCAACCGTATTTATGCGTGGTAGAAATGATCCAGGTTTTGGCCACGGTGTACTATAATAGCAATCAAACGTCCGAAGCATGGGAAAAACTATCAAAAATATATTTTGAATGCGGACCAGGTAATAACGTTTACAGTTTCATTGCCGAGGTAAATGCTTTCGCCGATAAAATTGGAGTACCAGCAGGAAAACGCAAAATTACGCTGTGGTAACATATCCCGGCAAATTTCGATTACCGGCTGTTACGAAACAGCAAGGACCCCAGAATATTTTATGAAAAATTCGCAAATTTGGTGGCCGATGCAGCTTACAGCACTTAGCGAGCGTATCGGGAACGAAAGGAGCGAAAACAAAAAAGTCGCGGTAAAGATAAAAAAGAAAAATACCCCTACAGCCCAAATAAAAACAGGAAAAACAATCGAAAACGCTATTACGAATTTAATAACCCGAGCAAAGGAAAAAAAAGCGACATGGTACCTAAAACAATAGACGCCACAGGACGTGGTTTGACAGAAACTGAAAAAATGGCTCATTGGGAAGCCAACATTTGCTTCGCGTGCGGGAAAGAAGGACATAAATCATTTGAATACCCCAATAAAACGAAAGCAGTCAGGGCTTTGGATTTTGAGGACAACCACAGCATTAGTAACGAGCAAAAGCGATCGGGAAAAGAGTAAAACCGCCAAAAACCTCCTCGGTGGTCCAAATGTTTACGATAGCTCAGATTAATAATAACCCACGACCTAAATCTTTCATCATTCGAATTTAAATACAGGTTAATAGTGTAAAATTATCAGTTAAAGCTTTTTGTAACACCGGAGCAAATATTTCTTTTTTAATCAGCCCAGCGATCGCTAAATATACCGTAGAACGGCTAAAAACCCGGCTTCAAAGGTTAAAAACCCCGCTATTTTTGTCGGACTACCGCAAACAGGACGCAGGACGCATTACGCACAAACTAAAAGCGACCTTGGAAATCGATGGACGCCGGTTTAGCAACCAAATGTTTTACGTGACGGAAAGTGGACATAATATGTTTATTGGGCAGGATTAGCTAGTCGAACAGGATGTTTAAATCCACCCGAAAACGCAAACGTTCGCATGGCCTAAAACGACACCGTCGTTGGCAAAATTCTCGCCAGCTATCAGATTTCCGAACATATTGGACAAACCCGATCCGGCTGTGCAAACCGATACAAAACGGCGCGACCGAGCATTCGAACGAAAAACCAAAAAGGTGCAAATACTTCGACGACCGTAGCGCCAAACAACCTTTTTAAAACCCAAACCGACCCCGGTTGTTTTGGGTAAGGACCAAACCGTTATAAATATAACCGCCCTTTAATATAAACTGGATACCGACCCCCGACAAAAGCGATGGAAATCGTACCTATTACCCACGCAGCCCATCACGTTAGAAATTGGACCCGAAAAACCCGCCATCAACCTATTTACCGTCGGCCGTTCGTACCAATGGAAAACCAACAAAGGAAAACCGATCCCGTTCCCGGAAAATAAAAACCCCGACCATATCGAACTGGTCCGACGCAAATTACCATTCCGACTCGTTTACCTGGAGGGATTTTTTTCGAAAACAGCTTCAACCAACCTGCCTCCACATCGCCCAGGGCACGATGTAATTTTAAAGCTAAACAAACCAAAAACAGGATCGCCTCCGACGTACAGGATACCTGTGGAATTCCTGCCGCTCGAAAAGGAAACAGTCGACGAACTGCTGCGCATTGGGTTTATCGAATCCTGTATGCAAACCGACCCAGCGCCTGTCCTGTTCGTACCTAAACCACATTCCAAAAAACGCCGTTTTTGCACTGACTACCGATGGATTAACCAGTTTTTGAAAGATCGATTCGTACCAGCCCCGGATATTAACGGAACTATCTTTAATTGTCGCAATGCAAAAAGGTTTACGAAAATCGACATTATCCGAGCTTTTAACCGGTTACGTATAACTGTTGGTTTAAAGTACTTTACTGTTTTCCGCACCCGTTAAAGCACCTTTTAATGGAAGGTGCTTTCCTTTGGGCTAAAAATCGGCCCAGCTTGGTGGCAATCTTTTATCAACGCTCAGCTAAATAAACTTTTGGACTTGTTTGCCAGCGTATACGCCGACGATATTTTGGTTTATTCCGACGGAAACGAAAAAAAATATTGGGACCAAGTAGAAAAAGTTATTTACCGATTAAACCGGGTCGACCTCCAGGGAAATATTAAAAAGTCTCGATTTAACGTTACCACGGTCGATTATTTTGGTATCGTTATAGACGCAAATCTGGGTATCCGTATCGATCCGGACAAATTACAGGCCATTAGCGATTGGAAGTTCGAAGACCTTACGTCCAAAACAGCCGTACGTTCCTTTTTGGGATTATGTAATTACATCCGAATGTTTTGCCACCATACCAGCAACGTCGCTAAACCGTTGAACCGACTGTTGAAAAAAAACGCCAAATTTGCTATGGGACCAGAACAGAGGCGAACATTTGAAGAAATGAAACGTTTAGCCTGCGATACACCGGTTATAGCATTTTTCACCCCAAACCGACCGACTAAAATAGAAACCGACGCCTTACGTAACGCGACCGGCGGAGCAATCTGGCAACAGCAACCGGGTGGAAAATGGAAACCTGTGGGATATTTCTCAAAAACGATAACCCCAGTAAAACGCGCATACCCGATCCAAAACCGAAAGCTGCTGGCAGTGGTTCAAACGCTAGAACATTACGAACCAAAATTATTGGGAACAAACTTTTTCGTGGTTACAAACCACCAAATTTTAATTTACTATTCCACAAAACGACTCCTTTCGACTCGACAAATGCGTTGGGCAAATTTCCTGGCCAATTTCAACATTACGTTTCAATACCGCCGCGGTAAAAATAACATAACCGCCAATACCCTGTCCCGCAAAACGGCAAACCTTCCAACAGTTAAAATTCGGGAAAAAGAAAAACGAACAATAACTTTAATCCCACCTAAAAAAATTACACCTACGGTGGCCGCCGTTAACATTACCGACCCAAACGGCCACGTAATAAACGGCGCAAATTTGGTAAACCTAATACGACAAAAGAACGAAAAGCAAAAGCTAGGCCAATACCAAAAAAAGCTAATAGTCCCGGAAACGATTTTAAATGGACAAATCTTTTTAAGGACCGCTTTGATCCGTGAAGCTCACGAGCCCAAAATATTCGCCCACGCAGGATAAAACAAAACGATACAAACGATCAAAAAACAGTATTTTTGGGAGGGTATGAGTTAAACCATTCGGAAATACATTAAAAATTGTCACGATTGCGAGCGAAATAAAGGCAGACACGACAAAACCCCGGGCCTATTGCATCCGCTACCGATACCGAATTACGTTTGGGAATATGTAACAGTTGACGGAAAGGACATACCCAAAAACAAATTCGGATACGATTACGTATGGGTGTTCGTTTGCAAATTCAGTCGCCTGATAACCACCATCCCAGGACAAAAAACCGATACAGCAGAAATCCTGGCCTCCCGATATTACCGATACCTATACCGTTTCCTAGGACTACTTTTCGTTTGGATTAGCGACAACGCCGGGCCGTTTATCTCCGAATTTATGGCGACGATAAATAAACTCACGGGTATTAAATACCGACACGGTAACGCCCTGCACCTTTAAATACAAAGTGCTGTAAAGATTACAAACCAAAAACTGGACCAAAAGCTACGGTTTTATATCGACAAATACCAGACCAGTTGGAGCGTACATTTGCCTACTTTGGATTTTACCCACAACGCCGCGTGGCATTCCAACCTTAGTATGTGCCCGTTAAAGGTAGTGCTCGGGACCGAACCCCGAAACCCGCTGTCCACCGACCTGCCAACCACGACCGTTAATTCAGACCAGAAACGAAAAGCCCTGCAAATCGTCCGCCAGACTAAAGAAATCCAAAAGTTAGCTCGTCAAAACGCGCTAAAAACGCAGGCGAGGCAGGAAAAACAAACCAACAAAAAGCGGCGACCAATAGATTTTGGGGTTAACGACTATGTTTTCGTCAAGAAAAAAGGGTTTCCGACGACCGCACCGACGACCAGATTGGATTTACAGTGGACCGGACCATGGCAGATTTTAAAAGAACGAGGATATAACTATATTCTGGACGTACCTAAATCGTTTAAAGGAAGAAACTTGTTCCACGCAAACCGCCTCCGCAAAGCCGCAATGGACCCATTACCACAATAGAAAAAAAAGCCGCCTCCGCCAAAAGAGATCAACGGAGAACCAGAGTTTGTGGTCGATAAAGTTCTAACGTCCCGATTATTTGGCCGGAGTAAAATATTGCAATACCAGGTCGCATGGTAAGGATGTGATCCAGACGATACGTGGTACCCGGCTGAAAATTTTAAAAATTCAGCGACAGCCCTTGACGATTTCCACAAAAAGTATGAAAATGCCGCAGGACCGCCGAAACGATTGGTAATTTGGATAAAAGCCGCTGCCGAAGATAAGTTGGACGAACCGAATTAGGAGAATAATATGCCAAAGCATGGAGAATTAAACGGTAAAAGGAAAAAGCGACGATATGGTTAACTTAACAAGAGCTTCGCATAATCACCTGCGTCGACATACGAGGTTTGGAAGGGGTAGTGTGACATTTGGACCATAAAATCACCAGACCCTAACCCTAACCCCTGACCAACAACCCACCAGGGTGATACCTTCATCGACGTCGCGTCAAGCGCAGAACTTTGTTTGTTTCCTTTCTTCTCCTCAGAGTAGAATCTTCGTCGATAGATACCAATAGACTAGCTTCCGTGCTATGCTTACCCCGGGCCGTGACAGTTATTATTTTCTTTTTTTCACGTAACGTTTTGTAAAGGCGTTACCCGCTCGGTAAAAAAATCCTAACTGGTTAAAACGGCTTTTTCAAACTTTACGTAGGATATCCTATTGGTCCTAAACATTTATAAAATAACGGTATTAACGTTCAATCCCTTTATTTTACTTTTTTGTGTTACCTGAATAACATTGATCAGTGTTAATAGGCCTTTCGTAATGTCGATCGATTAACAGAACGTTATTATATGGATATAAAGATATTAATTGTGCATTTTTTATAAAACTGTCTAAAGGTAAACTTCTGAACGTCCTTCCGTTTTATACCCGCAATTGGGCGGGTAAGTCACGTGCAATTGGCCTGTGCGGCATTGCACGTGGATCATCGCTCTATTGTTGAATTGACCGCGATTCCCTCTATTCCAACAAACACTTTTATTTTTATCCTCCAACTTCTATTATAAATATTTCGATAAATCTTTCACTTTTGGATTTACTTTTTTCTAATCTTAATTCTCCATTGTCCAATGAAGCAATATACTGAAAAACAGTTTATATCTGCAATTAACGACGTCAATAATGGTAATCCAATTGCAAAAACCTCCCGAAAATGGGGAATACCTAGGTTTACATTTTAAAATCGATTTAAAGGTTTTTAACCTTATAAAAAAGCACAAAGCCCTTTTTAAAGGCTTTTTACGGAACAGGAAAAGCATTTGGTTGATTGGGTATTTACCCAAACAGCTTTAGGGTTTCCGCCAACGCATTAAAAATTACGCTTTTTTGCAAAACGAATTTTTTAGGCCGCCGGAAACACAAAAGGCTTTGGAAAACGTTGGATAACCCGGTTTTTGGTTCGTTATCCAATTTTTAAAACCCAAAGGCCCCGTCGAATAGAAAACGCCCGGGTTAATGGGGCTATTACGGAAGTAATTAAATCTTGGTGGTTTTATATTACGAACCCGGTTATTAACGCTATTAAACCGGAAAACCGTTGGAATATGGACGAAACCGGTATAATGGAAGGTAAAGGATTTAACGGCCTGGTATTAGGGTTTAACGGGATCCGGCCGTTGCAACGGAAAAAGCCCGGAACGCGGGGTTGGACGATTATAATCGAATGTATATCGGTTACGGGCGTTGCCCTCCCTCCCCTTATTATATTTAAGGGAAAAAACGTACAATAATAATGGTTTCCGACGGATTTCAGCCTTTTCGATAATTGTCAATTTCACGCAACCGAAAACGGGTGGACAAATAACGAAACGGCTATCGAATGGTTAAAAAAAGTGTTTATTCCGTATACCCAACTTTTAACCCCTGAAAAGCGGTTATTAGTTTTGGATGGCCATGGATCACATATAACGGACGAATTTATGCTTTTTTGTTTGCAAAACAATATTTAATTCCTATATTTACCCCCTTATTCGTCACACGTTTTTTAACTATTGGATTTATCGGTTTTTGGGCCGTTAAAAAAAACTTATCGACGTCAATTTGGATTTGTTAGCCAATTTTGCTGTTTAACAGTTATTGGAAAACGAAATTTCCTACTTTGTTATCGAAAAGCCAGATTAAAAGCATTTATAGCAAAAACCATTTAATTTGGTTGGCGTACAACGGGGTTATGGCCGGTAAATTTGGTTAAACCACTTTTAAGCCCTTTTTTGTTAGAAAATAGCAACGCCAACGTTATAAAAAATAAAAACAACGGTTTACAAAGGGATAAAATACCGGAAAGCCCAGCCCAAAAAATTAACGACCCGTTTTTACTTATTTGGAAAACCCCTAAAACGACCCGAAATGTCCGATTTCAACTGTAAAAACTTTCCCAATCCAACAAAACCAACGCTATTTTACGTTTTTTATTTGCAAAAGTCCAAAAAAGCTTCGAAGCCAAAAATACCCTTTTGGTTAACGCCCAGCACAAAATCAGCTTATTGGAAGTACAATTGGAGGCAATACGGCCGGCTAAAAGGAGGAGGGTGGTTCCGGATCCAAACGAGCTTTTGGTTAACAAACAGAACATTATTGGATTGCAGGAAAATGATATAGAAAATTTGGAACGTTTAGCTGATGAAAAAGAGGTTAATAAACCGGAGAAGCGTGAAAACGATTATATTTTTGTCCGTTGATAATTTTATATTTAAATCAGTTTATAAAAGTAGGCATTTCGTTGTTAGATTTTCAGGGTGCCGAACAGGGGGGGTGCCGAACAGGGGGTACGCAACGTTATATTTGAAGGATTGGTTATGTACCTGTCCCCTGATCAGGTGCTTTGTTTATTTGGTAAGCTTTTGCGGTATTTCGAGGGTAGCAGACAAGGAGGCCAAATCCTTTTCGATTCATCCGGTCCTTTTTGGTATTATTTCCTTCAACTTTTCCCGGGTCAGTTGAAACGAATGGGTGCCGAGTTTGGTTTCTATATGTCTAACGGAAAATGGTTGGAATTGCACAATCCGGCTTTGCATCAAATTAACCGGGAGTTGCAAGCAGTGGTATGGGATAGGGTACCATATTTTTGGATTTTCCAAGCAGCTGCCAAGCTGATCGATAGTGTGTTTGGGGTGTCTCTGGCTGGTGGTATATACGGGTTTGAATTTTAAGCGCTAGTTGTTCTTAATTACTTCAACGTGGATGTGCAGTATGTGTGCCAGGACAGCATGTGGGTGCAACATTGATAGAATTGAGATTTCTTGTTCTACCAGGGGAGAAACTATCTGGATTAGCGTGTAAACCCGGGCTCAGTGGTCTCGACCCTCCCAAGCCTCCGATATCCATAAAGCTTCACATCAAAGTACCATACCTGCGACGCAGGTGGTATTTCAGGTTCACGCTCTTGTCTATTTCGGGAACCACCCCATTTCTGTCAACAGAGGGCTGCCGGACAAAGCGTCTGCCGTTCTGGTCCATAGCCTCGAAGTCAAATGCCGCGATGAATAGAATGATAATCAAGGTCATCTCCATCTTGGCAAACTTGACGTGGTTTTGCGGTTTCGAACATTTGGTCAGTGATAGTTGAGTCTTAATACCCCGAACGCGCCGAGCCCACCTTCATTCCAACTTTTGTGAAGCACAATTACTTGTTAGCTGTCAATCACCCCCATAACCGTGGTACTCAACTGTCCAAAGGTGAGTTTTGTACATACTGCATGGGTGCATTCCTCCGCCCCAGCCGAGATAAGCTTGAGCCTCAACGTTTTCCTCTTCACCAGTCGTTTGCTTTATAAATCTTTCTGGGTTCCATCGCTGCGGATGACGGTACAAATCTGGGTCGAAATGGAGGTCGTCAAAGAAGTATGACTTCCATGAAGGGCGAGGTCAGAAGGACACACATCCTACACGACCCTCCCGTGCCATGTGGAAATGAAACAAAAAGAAACTCACTGCATATGCCTCGCGGGGAATAACGTGTTCCGTGTCCCCGATGGGTATGTCCTGTCCGGAAACGTTCTTGCGAAATCCTGCCGTGGGCATGGTGAACCGAATGGTTTCGTCAATGCAAGCATTTATAATCGGGAAACGGTGGAAGAAGATGTTTAAACTCAACCGCTGTACAGTCTCAAAGGTCTTTTCTTCCCCCTGGCGATAGTGACATAATGTCGAGTCTACTTCTTGCTGAACTTTGCGATACCATTCGGGGTTGGTAGCAAGGTAAACAAAGGTTTGCGCTGTGGCTAGGACCGTGTTTTGAACCGAGGCGAAGAGAGAGCCGATGATGAACTTGGTGACCAAGTGTCAGCAGCTCAAAAAGCAAGTTTCTACGGAGCAAAAGACCCGCGACCAAAAGGACAGCGCAAGCCATACCTTTAAAATATCGACATTCTCGGCGCCGTCATCAATAAGCATTTGCAAGGCGTCATCATGCCGCCTTCCCGTCAGCACACGGTCGTTCTTGACCTTGGTAATAAGTCTGTACAGCCTCATGCCAGCCCCGAGACTCCGCAGCATGTTTAAGCTGGGCAGCAGCGGGAAAATAACGGCCGAGGCCGAGGCCGTCTCAGCTATGGCCTGCAGCGATTTGACAAAGTCGTCAAACAGCTGCGGGTCGTCCGAGATCTCAACGGCACCCACGATTCGGACGCTGATCCTGAACACGACCCGGTACATGTCGTCAAAAGGGCTCAGCCGCCCGTCGCCCTCGCCGCACCTCTGGGCCAGCTCCCGGACTTCCGCTGCGGCATCGCGCTGGGCCAAGGGAAGGCTTCGACAGAGCACCTCCTCGCGCATCAGTCGCTTCAGGTTGGTCGCGAAAAACACCGGCGAACTGCTTTTGGCGCTGGATGGGGGCACGTAGCCTTTTGGCAACGGCGGGCGGCCGCTCAGCAGGGCCAGGTTTCTTGTGCGAGTTAGCTTTTTTTGGACCCTTTTTGGCCATCGAGAAATGGGAGCGCTATAAGAGCAAAAAGAGGCCGTCTCACCCCAGGGTCAAATGCATCCCGCGACTGTCAAAAAAGGCTTTGCGGCCCGCTGGACCTGCGACCTGCACGACCGGGTACCGGCCGAAATAAAAGCTGAAGCTGCCTGTCCTACTGGCAACTTTGCCCTCCAAACAAAACCTAGCCCTTTCGGCGAAGAAGCGCGGGCATCCGACCAGTGGCCAGTGACGCATCACCATGGGTGGTGCATTGGATGGGAACGACGGGCGGACCAACAGGGGGTATATGTTGGCCAGGACGGCCAGGCAGAGTAGGATGTAAAGGAAAGTTTGCCATTGCGATGATACAATCCACAGGAAATCCCTCAAGTCATTTGGAGCTGTCATGGTGATTTGAGAGATTGTGTGAGTGGATAGAATATTAGACTAGAATATCCGTTCGTTCCACAATGTAGTCAGGGAGAATGGTTTGCGGAAAGTCTGGGCAAATTTATAGTTTGCAGGATGGACAAAAGAAGCATGCATTGACCACTAGAACTAGACTCGGTAGGTAGGTAATCCTCGGCGTAGGGCATGTGCAAATCCTTGATGTGCCCGTGATCCAAAGGCAATTCGGAACTTTTATAGCATACTTTGAGCTTGCCTGAGGAGTAGTTCCTACATCCTTGGTGAAGCGCTATGGATTGCTTTCAAATCTTGGTAATATCTTCCAAAAAATATTTTTTCCTATCGCGACTTAGCACTAGACATGTATCCGATATTGTAATTGTCCCACGTCCTTCAGCCTGCCTGCAGTCTCGAATCAAGAACTTCCACCACCTTGCCACTCAGAGGACTTATCTTGAGATCAGAAACAGCGCAGAATTCAACGACCAAAGGCCCGACCAAACCCTTGCTCACGTGCGCGTCAAAGCCTGGATTGAGGTTGGTCAAGGAGCCGTGGATGGCCGCCGCGGCTGCGTCCTCGGTCACGCCGAAGCTCCCCGCGATACGCAGGCGCATGCGGTCCTTGGCCTCGGACCGCTCCACGACCACCTGCAGGGCCTGGAGTTCGTGCCCGGGCTCCTTGCAGCGCAGGGCCAAGACGACAGCTCGTCGTATGTCGATGTAGCTCGTAGAGTTGGCCGATAGCCTGACGCCGACCCTCTCGTCCCGGCCTAAAAGCCGGAAAAGGCCGCGCGAATGGTCCACCCATTTCCCGCAGTCACCCACAGGATAACGCACGAAAGGCATCAGCCGGTTGACGAAATTCGTCACCAGGATCCGGCCCTTTACTCCAGGAGCGGTAATTGGCTGGTCCTTATCGTCTACAATCTCTACTATAACCTGCGGCCAATTCACAGAATAAACGCCTTTGTCGTATCCTGCCAGTTCCCCTAACTGGAAACCCAACGTGCCGCCATCCATGGCTCCGTACGCCAGCCCCTGTAACTTCGCCCGAGGGAAGGCCTCGGTAATTATTCCGACCTGGTCTTCATAAAGAAATTCCCCCCCGTGCAATATGAGACGTATACATGTCAGGGGCTCCCGTCCCTTTGCCTTCATCTCCGCGGCAATTTTGCACGCCACGGACGACATTGCGATCAGTACCGTCGGTCTTTGCTGCGTCAGCAGCTCCTCCACAATATCGACGGACATGCTGCCACCGATGGGCAGGTTTACAGCTTTTCGGAACGTTCTGAGAGCATCGTGGATGCCAAGGAAGCTATAATACATAGCGCCCACGTAGAGCAAGTTGGCGATCCTGTCTCCCGGGCCGATTCCGATTTTTTCCATAAAGTCTGCAAGGAGGCGGCTGGATCCATCGTTCTCCTCGTACGTTACCCGCACCACTTTGGTCTGGTCGGTTGTACCTAAGGAGTGTTAGTATCGACAATTTATTTTCTCTGCTGGTCACGAACCGTCAGAAGAACAGGAGGAGGTGGCGCAAGGGGTTCTCACCACCTGACTTGATAACCAAGCCGCTGGTGTGACTCCCGGTTAGCACCAGCTCGCCATTGTCCACTCGGGCGGCCTCCCAGTAATGGTTTAGGTCGATGGCCGGGTAGGAAGCCAGCGGTGCGCCTCGGGGTACATCTTTCCAAGCTTGAGCGTGATAAGGGGATTTTTCGCGGACAAAATCCAGGAACGACTGGATGACAGCTGCATCCGGGGGAGTCGAGAGATCCATTTTGTTTATCGTCCCCAGGGGTAGAGTCAGTGGTTTGTACTCTGTGTCATTGCACAAAGTAAGAGGCGAGATGTGCTTTGACAGTCTGTCAATGTTTTCATTCAACGCTGGCATGGGGATTTTCTGTCATTCTGTCCAATCGTTTCAGATACGCAGGATACTCTTGCCACACAAGAGCGTTCCTTGATGGTGGGAAGGTGGTATAGTTCAAATGCGGCCAAGCAAACTTTGGGTTGCAGGTGTCTGCACGTGTCCGCACATGTCCTGCGCGTGGGTTTCGGCCCAAAAGACTATCTGAGGGTTTAACAAGCTTTTGGAGTCTAGTCTAGATCTTTCTTGAAATTTATATTTACATCCCTGTTATCAAGTCGGCGAACAGAAGCACCGGTTGGTGCGTATCCCAGCAAGCCTTTTCATATCCAAGTTCCCAACGTTGGATTTTCTCTCACTTTTAGCCGGAAAACTTGCTTTCAATCACGAGGATGGGACAAAAAAGGTCAGACATCTATTTCACGTGGCGTCTAAAATCAACCCCTCCATCTTTGACCTCCGGTAAAGTTGCCAGGTTGATTTTCAACCTGGCGTGTATTTTATATCTCGCACATTCAGCACCGAGTCGACAACATTCATCATATTTCTCAACCTTCATCTCAACTCATTGTGATACTATACGCTGGAGAACCAAGTATGACTATTTAGTTTTACAGAGTAAATCAGAATCCTTCCACTGCTCCTTTCACCAGCAACGACAAGCTGGGATTCAAAATGATTATTTCAAATCATATACTAAGCTCCCCCTGGGCCGTTGTGCTGGCGCTGGTAAGATGAACACTATAAAAGTGGGACTTCTAGATTATTGATTTTAAGTGATTAAACCAATGTTAGACAGCCGTATGGATTGTGCAAACCATCGTACGAAACCTCCTCTTTCATCCGCTGAGGAAAATCCCCGGCCCACGACTCTGGGCTCTTTCGAACCTTCCATATATCCGAATGGTCCTCAAAGGTCGACCGCACGAATGGCTACTGGAGCTTCATGAGAAATATGGCGACGTGGTGCGGGTCGCGCCTGACGAGCTCTCATTTGTGGCACCGGCGGCCTGGCCCGAGGTCATGGGCCACAAAAGCGGCCAGACCGAGGACGAGGAGAACAACAAGGATCCTCACTACGTCGACCCGGCCACGGGATCCATGATCTCGGCCCCCATGCACTCACACGCCCGCATGCGCTCCATTCCCACCACCGGCTTTTCCTCGCAAGCCCAGAGTCGCCAGGCGCCCATAATCACGGCCCACGTCGATCACCTGCTCGGGCGCCTAGGCGGACTTTGCGACAGCGACGAGGGCGTGGTCGACCTGGTCAAGTGGTACCATTTCACGCTTTTCGACATTGTCAGCGACCTAACCTTTGGCGAGCCGTTCGGGTGCCTCGCAAGTGGTGAGTACCACCCCTGGGTCAAATTTATCTTTGCGCGCGCAAACCTCGGCGCGTACGTGAGGACGCTGCTCCGCCTCCCCGGAGCTGGGGTTCTGCTCAGGCTGCTGGTGCCGAAGAAGGTGATGAACGAGGCCAATGAGCACCTGAGGCAGACGCGCATGATGGTCGACCGACGCCTGCAGAAAAAGGGCCTCCATCATGACTGGATTGGGATTATGATTGAGGGCAAAGGCGATCTGGTAGGCAGACTGACTTGGGTATATCCATTGAGACTTGCGCAAAATGGCAGCTAACACGCAGGAGTATCTGCTCAGAAAATGGAAAAGGAAGAAATCTACACAAACGCCGAAGTCCTTGTCATGGGTGGTTCCGATACAACCGTTTCAGGCCTGTGTGCTGCCACGTTCCTGCTGCTCACCCACCAGGACGAAAAGCGGCAGGTGACGGATGAGCTGTTCAAAACTTTCTCCGCCGAGAGCGAAATAGACACATTCAGCGCCTCGAGGCTGCGGTATCTGGACGCCGTCGTCAAGGAATCGCTTCGGCTGTTTCCGCCCGCGCCCAACGCGCTGCCGCGGAAAACGCCCTCCAAGGGCAACTGGGTTGGAGACGTATTTGTTCCGGGAAACGTGACTATCTCATGCAATTTTGATAATTACCTCGGGATGTTTTGCGGGCCACTGACCAACTGCTCTGACAGACGATTCTTGGACTGTGGCAGTGGACAATTAACCGGACCAAGTCCAATTTTGCCGACCCGCACTCGTTCCGCCCCGAGCGCTGGCTAGGCGAGGAAAGGTTTGCCAGTGATCACAAGGACGCTTTTCATCCATTCTCGTACGGCCCTCGTGACTGCATTGGGCAAAAGTAAGTCTTGCTTCAACTTTTTTTGTGCGACTGAAACTATGATCGCGGGCGCTGACTGGAGATCAAATAATAATCCCTAGACTTGCAATGGCCGAGCTGCGGCTTATACTGGGGCGTATGCTGTGGAGATTTGAGATTGAGCTGGTTCCAGAGAGCAAGAATTGGCTGGACCAGAATGCGTATACTGTGTGGGATAAGCCACCTCTCAAGGTTTTGTTAAGCCCGAGGAAGGGGAAACGCTCGTAAAGCTTGATTGGTTACCATACAGCCCAAAGATTTAGCTATCTGGTTTTGGCGTATATATCTTTACCCGGATCCAGTCCGAAATCGTTAAGTAACATGTAGATCCGTTCGATAGCACAAAAATACCCCTGGAAAATACCATTTTTGAACGCAACTCAAATTGCGTCCAAAAGTGGTAATTAAAGTTTGGTTGGTCATCTCACACATAATGGTCTAATAAGCCGGTTAACCGTTCGGCATAGCGTGTATGAAACCACATCGGATAATTTGTGCCTGGCAAAGATCTCAAATCCTGCAACAGAAAACCAAACAGAAATCTTGGAAAATCAAGTCCCCTGCACCACTTCCCGGCATTAAACTTCGCTGGGGTGGCTGCAACCTCAACTACCGGGAAAGCTCCCGCTCCGTGTGAAGGATACTGGCTTAAGACCAAGCGATTGTTCGTATGATGAGTTCTTGGCAGAATATTCAAAGGCTGTCAATCAAAACGTTGGCCGTCCCTTGATGTTCTCATCAAGGTTCTGGGCCGTATTCACTCCAAGGGCCAAGGGTGCATGTACCACGGACTTGAAAATGCAAAGCTACCAAGTCTCGTTCCAGCTTCCCAGTCCGGTCTCTCTCTAATCCATGTCTCCTTGCTCGTTTCGGCAGCATCTAGCAAGCCACGGCTTGGCTTGGGCCCGAACGTCGTCATGACCACGCGTCTTCTAAATACCGATCAGAACTTTGACAACACAACCACGCTACCAAGAATAGAAAAATCTGTGGTTTGCAGCAGAGCAACAATACGACCCATATCAATCTGAGGAGACCATGCAGAGCATGATGAATCACACCAAGATGGTCTCAAAAACTCTCCAAGTCTCTACCAGGGAACCTTGTGAGTTTTTCCCCATTCGGTTAACTTTACTGAACTATTAATCATACCACTAAACACGACAAGCTTTTGAGGACCGGGAAGAAGCATTTAGACGATGGAATTATTACCTGAAAGACTTTGTCTTTTTGCTCCTTGAGATGGTCAATATTGTTCACACCTTCCCCAGCTCACAAAAGTTGCACTCTACTACCAAAGTTCATCCTGATTTTAATTTTGTTTCTTTGATTCAAACCTCGCCGGGTGAAGACAAACTTCACAAGCCATAACAGTGGAAAGCGAGCCAAGCCGGCAAAATGATTTGCAATCACGGGCAGCAGTAGTCCCCAGCTCGGCTCGGCAATCCAACCTTTACAACGCAAGCTCACTTTTCACATGTGCTGCGGTCCATATCCTCGACCGAGAGCTCGATGAGCCCCTGGCCCGAGTAAAGGGCTTTCCACTTGTTCTCTGGGTCGCGCGGGGTGAGGACGACGTCAAAGTCCCAGTCGGGCACCTTCATCGCGTT
Source organism: Pyricularia sp. CBS 133598 (assembly GCA_004337975.1). Taxonomy (NCBI): domain Eukaryota; kingdom Fungi; phylum Ascomycota; class Sordariomycetes; order Magnaporthales; family Pyriculariaceae; genus Pyricularia; species Pyricularia sp. CBS 133598. The sequence goes on from RRCJ01000016.1 coordinate 52,773, forward strand.
GTGCCCAGGCGTCTTCTCGCTGCCGGGAATAACCCAGATGGCGCTGACCGGCCGGACGTCGAACTTGAGCGCGGCCAGCGCCGCGAACATGATGATTTCAACCGTAGCGAACTGCCGCCCCGGGCAGAGGGTCTTGCCGCCACCAAATCCGCGCATGGCTACGGTGCTGCTTTTGCGCCTGCCGTCGGTCTTGGGCACGAAGCGACGGTGGTCGAAGAAGTCAACGTCATCTCCCCACGCCGACCGGTCCGTGTGCTGTACCCGCGCCGGTACCATAAGGATACTGTTCTTTTTGAGGAGTATCTTACCGTCCAGCATGTAGTCCTCCATGACCAGGCGAGTGGAAGTGTTGTTGGCGTAAAGGCGCAGCATCTCCTTGAATGTGGACAGCAGGATGGGGCAAGAGCCCGTGACGTAATCCGAGTCTATGGTGCGGACGCCATCGGGGCCCTCCCTGGCCCCGGCGAGCAACTCGTCCCGGATGTCTTGCAGGGTGGCCGAGTCGGCAAACACATGATATATCATCCACAAGGCGGCCGGGATCGAATTCGAGAGGACCGTCTGGGTGCCTCCGACCTCTATTCTTGCGTTCTCCTCTGGCGATATGTGGAAGTCACTGTGCAGTTTATCCCGAGCCTTTGTCAGTTCGGAGCTGTCTCGGTGCCAGGCCTTGTCAAAGTATTGATCCCAGACTTTGACCATGTATTCGCGCGCATGAAAAGCCTTGCTGGCCACCAGCCTTGGACAGAGGTTTAGTGCGAAAATGGTCATCTTTGGCTCGAAGGTGCTGTTGGGACAGGTCAGAAGCTATGAGAGACAGTCAATGAAATAATGGACATTACACTTACTACCAGGCCTTTTCCATTTTGGGCTCTCGGAAGGGGTTCCTGGGCCCGTAGACAGCCTCGGTGGTGGCCATTAGGATCTCATGTCGAGCCCACTCAAACAGCTTTACCTTTCTCGCGGCGTTGGGACTCAAGGTGAGTCTTTCCAGTGATTCTGCAATCACTTGAATGGCCCTCTTGTTCAGAGAGTCAAGCCCAGGGCCGGGAAAGACGGCGTCGTGAATGTACTTGGGGAACTGCATGAAATAGCCGCCATCTGAGTTCAAGTCCCTGCGTATAATTGCGTTGGTGGAATCATTAATGCCGATAATGTTCCTCAAAAACATTGCTTCCAGAGGGCAGAAGGACAGAGTGCGAAACTGGGCCTGCACGGCCGAGATAAGAGGGCGGAAGTTTACGATGTATAGGCGGACGCCAGGGAGGGGAAGCGTGTAAATGGGTAAGTTATACTTGTCCCTGATTACTGTCTGTCAGGGCTCTCGCGGAGGCTACCAGATGACAGATGAATTCTTACCTTAGCTGTGGATGAAGACCCTTATTCTTGAGTATCAGATCCAAAGCTGTGGTTAAAAATGGGATACCTCGAGAGATTAGTTCGGGCTCATCAGGATGCTGCGTGGCAAGCTCGACCACTTTCAAAAGCATGCAGAACAGAAAAGTCGCTACTGCAGTGATTGAAAGGATGATAGGGAACATTTTGTGATAGATTTGAGGATTATATCCATGCTGTTTCGGAGAAGAGTAGTATGGAAGGGAAAGCCAAATCGTAGCCAGGAAAATAGCAACATGATTGAAAAGAGTCAGAAGACCCAACGCTCCAACGGCTTTAAATACCTGTCAGACGCAATTACACATGCCAAGTGCTTTTTAACTATCTCACCCAGGTTTGTTCAAGGTTTAACTAAGCTCGGATAAGATTCCGCCGATGGTCCAATCATCTCATGCAGGTTGTATGTATTTTCCTTCCTGGTTTCTGGTTAACGTTTACAAATTCGCTTTCTGGGCTCGATGCAACATTGTGCCTCTATCAATTATCCAGGCCCAGGAGCCTGTTTTCCCCCTTCCCAACGGCCAATCCACGCACAACATTGCTTGGAAGAGCTGTGACTAAACCCTTACGCCAAAAACATATCTTACACCAAGCCCTATTTGCGCCTTTCCGTGGAAAACCCTTTAGCTCTATTGTTATATTTGTAAGATCTTTTGACACGGTTTTTGGTAACAGTTTGGGGCTCTGATATTTACGTCGATGTGCTAGAAACAAATGTATTGCATGGATTTTGGATCGCCAAGAACCTTTTAGGCATTGGGCGGACATTTATCCACCTATGCACCTCAACATCATAACTTCTTGTGCTGCAAAAGTTCTACAAGGATGGCCCTGTAATCAGCTTGGCTTGCAAGCTTGCGAAGGATTTTTGCACCAGGACCCGTCCTATGGGACCTGGATGCAGCCTAGCGTGTCTGCGGGTTGGGAAATATTCCTCATGGTCCGCGCGTGGTCGACGCCGGCGTCATCCGTGGCGCTGAAATGTGTAGCCGACCCGTTTCCTGGTTCCCAAAACAGCAAATCACTTACCCCGAGGTTGGCGACTGGTGCGTGTTAAGAGCTGCCGTCCCAGCTAGCGGGTTCGCTTGTGAATATTACAACCAATGGTACCGTGATATTGAGGATACCGCGGTTGGCGTCGTTGCTTTTTTGCGCTACGTCGGGGGTATGGTGAACGCTGTTGAAGTCGTCCACTTTGCAGCTTGGATGGCGGGTATGTAGCCACTAGTTCCCCATGATGGCCTTGGGGCGATACAGGTCACTGGTAGACGATTGGGGAATGTCACGGGCCACGATAATTCATACAGGTGAACAAATTAATCTAAGCTGAAAAGGTATAATCTAATATAAAGGGTGAGCAGCAGGACGTGTTACTTCACGGCGCTTGTGCGCAGGTGTATGTCCCGGTCAAGGGGAAATTACCGCGTCTAGGGTATGGGCCAAATCATCCACTCGCCCCGTGATGTCCCGTCGATAGTTATTTAACTGATAATATGCTATATTCTAGTGCCACAAAACAATTATGCAGATTTTGATTGATAACGGTGCGGATGTTAATCCTAGCCAATGGCTTGACGAGTTAGAAGGCTTTCTCAGAAACGCGTTAAACCGGCGGCGGAATTTCCGTGGACACACTTTACGGCACTCGTTTTCCAACGATTGCCCAGGCCGGTGGCAGATAGTACCATTGATTTACAGTACAATCTTCTTTTTTAAATATAAAGTAGTACTTTTGCTCGGTATCCAGAACATGTGTAATGCTATCCATTTCGCCTGCCGTGCCGACTTTGGCACCGACGCCCCAGCCCTTTGCGTCCAGTAGGGTAGCTTCGCATAGTGCTGGCGGTAGCGCCATGACACAAGATCCAAGCATTGCAAAAGTTGCAGCGCCGGTGAAAAGAGGACCAAACTTCATTTTAACTGAATGAAAGAGGTTGAAGAATGTGACTATTGTATTGAGAATAGGAGGGCTGTAGCTGGGAAGAAATGGTAGTTGGGTGCGAAAACAAAGAAAGCCTGATGATCAAACCAGTGTGATTCAGTCAGAATTTAAAAGGAGGTCCAACGGGCTTTAGCTACTTGAGTTGAGTTAGGTATAGGTCGATGTATCTAATCTTAACCTCGTAAAATGATGCCAAAGTTCAGCTTTCTTATTAAAAGGGGTCTCGGGCAAAACACCTTCGGCATTATTACCGTTCCTCGCGCCTGATCCAGTTATAGCAATGTTGCTATTTACTCGCTGCAAGCGGGGATGTGGTGTCCATGACATCCGCATTAGCCACCATTCGACCTAATCTTTCGAGCTTTTTCTTTGGATGACAGGGCGCACGCACTCAAGCATATCCATGCAGAGGAATAAACGTTGACTGACCGCGGCTCGTCCCACGCCAGTGCTACAGATGAATCATGTCAAAATCCCCATTTGTCAACAGCAATTTTTTAAAATAACCACGGGCATCTCCGTAGGTCAATTTGCGTCTTCCAACCCACAATTTCCCTGGAGATAAGAATCGCTCCCTAGTCACGGCCGATCCCACGACCTGGGAGGAGATGCCAGGGAGCACGCACCGCCGCAATCCTCGTATACCTTCTTGTTCGAATTCTGCACTAAAACGGCTCAAACAGGTAAAGAACGGATGGGCTTATCACGATTACATACTAGGAGGTCACTAGGAGGCCATTATTGAACCTATGGTCTTTTACCCTTGCTTGCTGTTCGCATCCCACTTTTCATGCCGCTCTAATGTTAAAAAGGTTCGTGATTGTGTGTTTGCTAAACAATACCCGATCAGGGTGCGTCAGAGATCTTCATCATGAAAGTAGAACTAGAAGTTCCTCATATTTCCATCTAATGGACTCCAACACAATTCATAAACCCGTGGGTCTCTGCTGGGGAGTGTGCGGGCTTGTTCTTGCCTGCAGGCAAGGACCTTTCGCTTTTGTTGTTATACATGCGGTGGATTAGCTGCTTAGCCTGATCTTTTGTCTCGTTGGCTGAGGAAGCTTTGATGCTTACCCAGCCCTGGTAGAGGAGACTCTAGTCGATGACTCGATGAGCCCCCTGGTCCTTTGACACGTCTTCATTCCCGGCACTGCTTTTCACATTTACATCCCGAGCCGGCAGAGTTGGTATACTATAACAAAGAGTCACAGCTCCATGAAAGGATGCTGAAAAGATCACCAGGTCCTCCTTGGTCAGCCCTGGCTCGCCGCGAGACAATATACGCGACAGAGATGTGCTTTACGACCCGAGTGGTCAATAGAGCAGGCCATACCGCTACTAACTATCAAGCATTTGTGGGTTGGGGTGAAGACCCAACTAGCTGAACCAGATTCGTATATCGCAGCATCGCTGCGCACAGAGATCCTCGCCGTAAAATTCTCAAACCACATCTACAGCATTCCCTGAAAGTTAGGAATTTTTACTGACGTATGGTTTCAGTTTTGAGCAAAACATTCCTCACCCGATCGTATATAAATCTCCCAAGCTTGAGACATGGCAAGATGCTCGCACACGCGTCATCAAGTTAGCATCAAGATTTGCGCCTAGACAGCTGAAGTCTGCCCTTACAGGGCTGAACCGTATACTTTGGTTATATTGGACTGTAAAAAGTCATCTTTATGGTACATTCTGAACAAATATTTGTCCTGGTGACAAAAGCCACTGGTGGCCCCCAAGCGTGGAGGCTGCCAATAGAGCCAACCCAGCCGGAAACACAATCTCACGTTCCGCAAAAGGTAATTAAACACTCTAGCTCATCGCCTCAGCCTTCTCCTTCAAACCCCTTCCCCACTCGACAAAGCCCCTCTGGATGCCACTGGCGTTGGTCAACCACACGATCCTCGCGATGACGCCACCAAAGGTCTCCCAGGTCGTGTACACGGTGCCGCCCTCGCCGTCGTCGACAAAGTCCTGAATCCTCTCGCAGTGCAGCCCGAACATGCAGTACGTCCATCCGACCCGGAAGCCTTTCCTCCCGTCGGACAGGGCCTCGCAGGCCGTCACGTCCATCGGCTGCACGCGCGGGCTCGACGTCGCCGTCTGGTCCATGTGGACCGACATGTCGAACCGCGCCCCGTTGGAGAGGTAGTCCGACCCCGTCAGCTCGGCGGGGATGCCGGCCGCGGCGGAAGAGGCATCGTCGGCGCCGGGGGAGGTGATGGCGATCTTGCGGATCCAGTTGTTCCAGCCGTGCGGGGGTGAGTAGCCCGGCGCGTGGAGCACGACGCCCAGGCAGGTCTGGGGCGGCGCGGCGATGCGCACGCTGCTGGCTATGGTGCAGTATCCATGGTCGCCGAACTTGGGCGTGGGGAAGGGCTGGTCCAACCACCGCGTCGGCTCGACATCGTCGGGTGAGATTGCTGGTTGGGCGACTGTGGTGGTTGTGTTTGCCATTTCCTATCTTGTTCGTATTGGAATCGTGCTATTTTGCGGGAATAATTTTCTTTTTTTCTTCTTTTTTTCTTCCTCAGGTCGTTGTAGTTTATTCACTAACGTTTAGGTCCGTCGATGGATGACAAGCCAAGTCGCGGTCCCTTGCAGTAGCACCGGAACGGAAACACTTGTTTAGCAGATCGTTGACGTACGCGTGGCGCCACCCTCGAGGTAACAGAAAAAATCTACCCCACCAGAGTTGTGAGATCACGTGATACACCTGGTCACAGACAGCAGGGACGTCTGAACTTTAATTGAGATTGCAAGGTAAGCGTCGAAGTATCCGAGAAAACGGAAACCGAATCGTCGGCGCGTGCTTACTTGTTGGCACCTGTTGGCACCAAGCAAGCTTGCAGCATGTCAGCTTGCATTCCGCACTGCCAGGAATCGAGTGTTGACTGCCCTGACTAATATCCCGTCGAACCGGCATCAACGATAGAAATTGCTTGCACTTGTCAAAGTAAATGGTACTGTTCACCCAGTATTCCAAAACAAAAAGCATATAGCGGAGATGCACTAGTAACCGCTCAAAGTCCTACTCGTTTTAGTCCAGTCCTAGTCTAGATCTAGTTTAGTTCTAGAGCAGTCCAAGTTGCCTTGTTTTGCCAAGCTTAATCCTGCTATGTATATCAAGTCACTAGTGGATCCCAACGGCCATTGCATTGCTTTTGTACCTACATACCTTAGTCTTTACCTACATATGTACCTATTCATAGGCACAGTTTTTGCGTGCATCATGCTGTCTTTGCTTCTATGGACTGACATGGGCCCAACTCCGCGTAGACCAACTATTCTCAAGACTTGCATGAGACTTAAAAGGGTACTTGATATCGGAGCTGTGACTTATTGTGCATATCCGTTAGTCACTGCATGAAGCGGATAATTGTAAATCGCAGCAGCAAGAGCGTCCCAGAGAACATTCATGCTTATGGGAGCCACGAGTGGTGCATAGCCAGCATATTCTTGTGAGTCCTGTCTAAAGAGCACGGACAACGCGAATATCCTGGCGTACAGCCAACAATGCAAGGCATTGCAAACATCGGATACCCCACGCTTGCATCCGATCTCGGTATGGCCCGCGAGATTCAGCAGTATTTACATCACGGCGCAGTTTCCTAGAAGCCACAATTATGCATTTTGCATTTTAGTTTGTGTGCACTCATTTAGGAATTTCAGGTTATGGCCGGGACGATGTGTGGCAGCTGGGTTGCCAGCCGACAGCTTGGCTACGAGGCGCTGGTCTTGGCAAAATAATGTCTCTGTGCCACTTCTCAAGTGCCAACTTTATCACGGTACTTTCGTCTATCACTAAAGTTAGTACCTCTTATATGATTTAAAATCCCGTAGAGTGAACCTGTGTGGATTTGACGTCCAAAAACGGAAATTTGGCGGATATAGATTCGTCGCTCACATTGTTTTGTTATGCAAGTTGACGACAGGAATGCGCCCAAAAAGAAAACGGGGCCGACGAACATGTTGGACGGAAACCGAAGTCAAATTTTAGTTATGTCAAGGCCATTCATCCGCTCAGATCCGTCAATAATCCGTGTGTGGGCTATAAATACATGACTATGGGTGAAGCAACACACGGAAAGACCGGCTGGCAAGAAGCGGCACCCCTATTCAAATAGATCTTACGAGAAGAACGGCAAGTGCCCAGGACCCCAACCACTATTGGCAGGATAAGGTACGAAAAGGCCAACTTCCTTCACGTGCAGAACATCAGTCCCTACAGGCTGTTCCTCTTTCTCCCTGGAGTTGCCGACCTGGTTTCCTGAGTATAAAATCGATAAAGCCAACAACAAAGACAACCGTTTCCTTAAGTTCCAAATTCAAAAGTCAAGGATAAGTTCGCTAGAAGGACAAGACGCCATATGTATCTATGCTTATGCAACTACTCCGATTCGCGGCTAGCACGCCATATCAGCGCGTGTTGTTGGAATGACAGGAAAAGTTTGGAAGATAAGGCAGGGTTGTGAGGGGGGTGCGGGGCCAATATCAAAAGTCGTTGTTACATCGATCTGGTTATGCCACCGAGCACGAAATTGACGTGATCCTTGGTTTCACTCCAAATGCTAAAGCAACCCCAACATTCGCTTGATTCGGAGATGTCCCGCATCTGAAGACAGCTTGGAGGACAAGGGGGTATAGGACAATATTCTGAACATTAATACATACATAGTAAAACCACATCGAATTGAGATGCCAACGTCGACTATTATGGTCCATGGACTTTCAGTGACAAGTCATTACTCACAATCTGTTGTCAAGAACTCTAGAGATCCTGGAGCAAGAACATCTTGATTACAGAATGGGTGCAATCGACGTCTTGAGAACCGCCGACGAGGCTCCTCCGCAACCAGTGGTGGTACAGGAAGATGTCATTGCAGTCAACATCTCCGACACCACAAAACCACAACTGACGGCAACTGGGAGTCAAGCACGTGACAGCGAAAAGGTGGCAAACTACCCCGAGGCAAAAATATCCCTAGTTGACAGATTCATCGACGAGCCGAGACCGTTGAGGGTCGCAGTAATCGGCGGTGGTCTCACTGGCATCCTGGCAGGGATACTGCTACCAGCAAAAGTCCCCAACATCCAGCTCACCATCTATGAAAAGAACAAGGACTTTGGCGGCACCTGGCTCGAGAACGTCTACCCCGGCGTGCGATGCGACATCCCGTCACACGTCTACCAGGCCACCTTTTCCCCCAAGACGGACTGGTCGGATGAGTTCGCCCCAGGGGCCGAGATCAGGGACTACTGGCAGGCACAGGCGCGCAAGTACGACGTGCACCGCTTCGCCAAGTTCGGGCGCAGGGTGGACGACGCCTCGTGGGACGCGGCCGAGGCGGTCTGGCGCATCACCGTCCGTGACGAGGACACGAGGGAGCAGCTGGTCGAGGTGGCAGACTTTGTGCTCACGGCGACCGGCCGCTTCAATGCTTGGAAATTGCCAGACTACCCGGGGATAGAGGACTACAAGGGGGTGCTACGACATGCCTCGAATTGGGATCCATCGTTCGACCCGACCGGGAAAAAGGTGGCCGTGATTGGCAACGGTGCAAGCGGGATTCAGCTAGTTGCGAACCTGCAAAAGACGGTGGGGAGACTCGACCACTACGCCCGCAATAAGACCTGGATCGCCACGTCCTGGGCAGGGGACGAACGCACTCTGGGGCCGCAACCATATCCCCAACATCTCAAAGACTCGTTTGAGCGGGACCCCGAGACCTACCTCCAGTTCCGCAAGGAAATTGAGCAAAAGTACTGGCGAGGCTTCAGCGCCTTCTTGAGGGGCTCCGAGACGAGCGCCGAGCTGCGCGCTCAGTTCATCGAGGTGATGCGGCGTCGCGTCGCCGCCAAGCCCGAGCTACTCGAGCACCTCATCCCGGACTTTTCACCAAACTGCAGACGTCTCACCCCGGGACCCGGCTACCTGGAGGCCATCTCGTCCGATAACGTCGAGTACATCCGCACGCCGATCCGACGCTTCATCGAGACGGGCATCGAGGACGGAGATGGCAGGGTGCGCGAGGTGGACGCCGTGTTCTGCGCCACGGGAGCCAACGTCGACCACGTCCCGCCGTTTGGTGTGCGCGCGCACGGCCGCGACCTGCGGGAGCTCTGGAGCGCCGACGGCGGCGACGGCGGCCACGGTTTCCCCTACACGTACCTGGGCCTCGCGACGCCTGGGTTCCCGAACCTGCTCTTCATTGGCGGGCCACACGGCACCGGCCCGTCGGGGACGGTGCCCCACGCGGCCGAGGTGCAGCTGACGTACGCGGCCAAGGTGCTGCGCAAGGCGTCGCGGGAGGGCGTGCGGAGCATGGCGCCGACGAGGCGGGCAGCCGACGACTTTGTCGAGTACAGCGATGCCTTCTTCGCCAAGACGGTCCTGACCGACAGGTGCAGCTCCTGGTACAATGGGGGCAGGATCGGCGGGCGGATCCACGGCGTGTGGCCGGGGAGTGCGGGTCATGTCACTGCAGTTCGGAAGGAGCCGAGATGGGAGGATTGGGAGTATGAGTATCTAGGTGGGGACGGTGGTGTCTCGGCGAATAGGTTCGCTTGGTATTTCGGCAACGGGTGGACGAGCAAGGAGGCGGACCCGGGGTCGGACATGACTTCGTATCTGCGGGTGCCTGATGAGATTGATCTACGGGACTATCATGAGTCTTGGTGGAGTTTGCCATAGGACACGTTCTTAAGACCAGAGAATTCACTGTTATCATTGTTTGTTTATTGGAGCTACATGAAATTAATTGTTGTCATTTTGAGAACCAGCAAATCCTAAATGCGGTGACTATGTAACCCCAATGTAATTACCCACCTACCTACCCTATCATATATCCCGCATGGTTCAAGGGATCAGGGGGATGATGTCAGTTTGTGATACTATCTTTTTTGGTTCATGTTTTCATCTCAGAATCTCCCAAGTGATTGCCCGTGCTCAACTCCCGGTACATTGTGGTAGGAACCCCGCGTTCCGTCTGGGTTTGCAATCAAATCACGTCCATCGTATTGCGTGCTTGACGTGGGGCTTGTCGCGATGAGAGGACGCAACGTATCAAGGTTTCGACCAAAAGTTGCACTCATTTGGGGTTAGAAGTTGAAGCTAGTGTTGCAAACAGCAGCGACATCGCTATCCCGGGAAACAGGTATGGGAATAAGCGTACGCTAGTCTAGTGCAATCCCCTTCAAGATAGGAAAAAATAGTATAATAGCGAGATTTCAGCCGGTCGTTAGGCGTATACCTTAACCTCTTTGTCGGATTAAGATTGCGTCGTTCCAAGCTTGACCGTCACCAAATTTTCACTTGCCGACGTTGCAAACACAGCTTATACCTTTTAGGGATAACTACGTCCGTAAATCGCCATGTCTCATCACGAAAGCGATGAGGAGCCTCCCAAGGAGCAGCAATATCCAGGTTGGTGTCAATAAAAATCCAATTGGAAGATTTTCAACAAACTGACCCTTTACTTTGCATCAAGTAAAATGGTACCGATCAACATTCACAAACATTACCATTCTCGGCCTTTGCAATCTGGCTGCCCCTGGTATTTGGGGAGCAATGAACTCTTTAGGAGCTGGAGGTGCTGCCCGACCCGAGCTGATTAACGCCGCGAACGCCCTCACCTTCTGCCTAATGGTGGTGTCCTGCTTGTTTTCCAGCGCTATCGTTAGATATATTGGTATAAAAGGAGCGCTTATATTTGGAACGTCAGTTTGAGCACCAACCCCAAATTCATTATTTGCGATTTTTTCCCCACCATTGGCAACTGCACTTCTCTCGCGTTTTCTTTCTAACCACCCTTTAACAGACTCGGTTACGCCCCTTACGCAGCCGGCCTTTACACCAACAACCGTTACGGTAACGAATGGTTTGTGCTCCTCGGCGCCGCGCTTTGCGGTATTTCCGCCGGCGTCTTCTGGATGGCCGAAGCCGCCATCGCCATTGCGTACCCGGAGCCGTGGAACCGCGGCCGGGCTATCGGCTATTGGCTTACCTACCGGCTTAGCGGCCAAATCCTCGGCGGTGCTATTAACTTGGGGTTAAACGCCGACCGCAACGGCGCTGGGCAAGTTTCTTATACGGTGTTTTTGGTCTTTATCGCTATACAATCCGCCGGCCCATTGATAGCGTTATTCCTAAGTACCCCGGCGCAGGTGCAAAGAAGGGACGGCAAAAGGGTTGAATTGGCTATTACGCAGAATTGGTGGGTCGAAATTAAAGCCACAACGAAGTTGTTTTTCACGCCAAAATTTCTTCTTTTGATATTGTGGATCGGACAAGCCGTTTTTGCTGAGGCGGTCTTTTTCACCTATATCGCTTGTAAGCCTTTTTCTTTGTTGGTTTTTTTGTACTCGGGAGGAAAAAAAACTAACATTACTCCTCCAACAGTGTGGTTTAGTGTCCGCTCCCGAGCTCTTGCTTCTTTCTTGTCGGGAATTCTCGCCGTTACTGCTGGTAACGGTTTAGGCGTAAGTGTCACCATCACTCGTCAGTTAACACTTCAAGCTTATCGGATCACTTGCTAATGTTTGATTTGAACTCCAGTATTGGTTGGATTCAACTCGAAACTCCCTCAAAGTGCGAGCACGCGCCTCCTTCTGGGTTATTGCAATCCTCCAAGGAGCGTGGTGGACATGGGCAACGGTAAACGTGACCAAATTCCACCGAACTCGACCGACGTATGACTGGGTAGACGACGACTTTGGTCAGGGATTTGCAGTTTTTCTGCTCCTTACCATTGGATTCCAGCTGAACTATATGTTCTTGTAAGTTGTAATGTCCTGCGATCTTTCTTTTTTGTGTTCTTGATACCCGAACCTGACAACTGACTTTACCCCAAGATACTTTTTCATCCACAACCTCAGCCAGGACGAGCCCGACATCATTCGCTACGCAGCCCTCTTGCGCGGCACTGAATCTGCATGGCAGGCAGTCTCCTACGGTCTCTCGTCCTTGACTATATTCGGCGAGATTGGGGGCGTTTACATGAACTTTGGCTTGTGGGCCGTGTCGATATACCCCGCCTGGCTGGTGCTTCGCCATTTTGGCGTGCACAAGTCGACGAGCGTCGAGACTGTTTCCCAGTTCCCCGCGGACGACAAGACTGCGCGAGGCAGCTCTGTGGGGGATCGGACTATCAAGGCTTGAGAGGCGCAAAAGGGGCAGAGATTTCGAGTTTGGTTGTGCACGCGGCATTACTTGGACTCGGTTGGAACAAGTCAGAACTACACAACCGCTTAAGGGGTGCTTAAATAGTGATTTAGGCAGATCAACAAGATTTCAAAACGTGACGATGCCATGCTTCCCATCCCACCCTATCTTTGACAACTGAGGTCCCCGCTAACCTGAATTCTGATCTGCTCACACGCATATATCCATTTTTTCTCGTTTGCCCTATTCACTCATCTACCTTGCTCAAATTGACAACCAGCTTCCCTCCACTAATCTCACCCCTTCTCATCCGGTCTAGACCTGTGTTCACGTTATCCAAGCCACTCTCGACATCGATAATCTCAGGTGGCGCTACTAGCCCTTGCTCCAAAAGCCTCTCGAGCCAGGTCGTCAACGCGAGACCAATGGTCCGCACTTCGTGGAAGAGCTTGATGGGGACCATGTGAAAGAGGGTCCCCTCGGGAGGATCCTGCTTGGGCAGGCCCGCCAGGCCGACCAGGTGGGCCGACAGCAGCGTCGAGTCCCCGGGAGTGTGTGGCGGGGAAAGAGGCTCCACAGAATTGCTGCTGTGCTTCGTACCACCGCCGCCGTCGATGTCCGACTTGTGCCCCGGCGTGAGTGCCTGGAGCAGACTCGCCGCCGACGCCTTGTCTCTGGTGTCGATGCCGAACCGCAGGCGACCCGCCGTGTTCCGGCGCAGGATCTCGACGGCTCTATCGGGGTCATGGCTGTCGATTAGTAGGTTCGGGCGGAGTACCTGGTGCTGGGAGAGTCGGAGGCCGTGTTTTGCCTTGTCCACAATCACGGCCACGCGCAAGCCGGCAAGTTTCGCCAGCTGCACCAGCAGGTTTGCTGACGTTGACGAGCCTTTGTGTTTCAAAAACAGTTAGCTGCTCGGTTCTACATATGATACCATGACTCCCAAGAATTGAAACGTACCACCCCATACAGCCACCCAGTCCCCAGCGACTGCCCTCTCATGGCTTTGAACCCCGTCGAGGCACTCGGCTCGGACATCCTCCGGAAGGTCCCGAGAGTCTATTGCCCTGACCAGCTGGAATAGGTTCGGGCCGCCCGCGACAGCACTAAAGTCGACGCCTAGCGAAACGCCCAGGGCCAGCACGGCGGCGACGTATGCGACGCCTATGGTGGCACCCTGCTCCGTCGATATGCTTGACGGGATCTTGACCACGTTGAAGTCCAAGGCGATGGCATACTCTTGGTATGCGGCCTTCCGCTTATCACGATAGTCTGTCGATATGGCGATGACCTGTTTTGTAAAGTTGGGGTCGTCGGTCAGTTGAGGTGTCATATACTTCTTTTGACAGATACTGTCGGCAGGTAATTCCTTGCTTGCCTTGTCGCCTTGACGCCATCTACTGGCTGCACCCTGAACCTTTGCAATAGATCCACTGAACTCCCTACCTGATATGTACGGTAGTTCTGGAATGGCAAAGTTAAAGTCCCTAGAAGTTTGACAAGCTGTAAGTCAAGCGAGGGGAAGCAAGAGGTAGATGAACGACAAAGAATATGGCCTAGCTTACGGTGCCTTCCAGTCAAGGGGGTTCAAACCAATGGTATGAACCCTGATGAGAACCTCGTCGTCACCTCTTAGCTCAGGAACTGGGTAGTCACGGGTGACTGTGTAGGGATGTCTTGGCTGGTGTAGAAGCAACACTGTCTGCAGCTCAGGGACGGGAGCCGTCCGATCCGCTGTATCTTCTGCATTGGCTACCGGATTCGGGATTGCATCCAAGCCCTGGGCTTGTGGCTTTCTTTTTCCATTCTTTATGGAGAAGCGACGAATCGCAGACCAGGCACTAGATGCGGCTGCCATCTTCATCGAGGGGGCGTTGTCCGGTATGGCTGTACTGGACGTTTTCTTTTTTATGTTTTTTTTTTCTCTTCTGTTTTTTTTTTCACTTCATCTGGCGACCAAGAGCAGTTACACTTTGCTATTAATCCCAAGGTGGTGGATGTCGCATCCCAGTCGTTGTCTTGATGACGCCATCCTGTATTTGTTCTTATCGACCAATGATTCGGTTTATTTTGAGGTGGTTTCCCCCTTGATTCGTTAAGTTGACATGTAATACTGCTGGATACCCATGGCTGCTGGGCGAGGATCGCGTGAAGCTCCACGCTGTGTATACACCATCCCCAGAAGAATTGCGCCATTTCCCCCGCTTGGGGAAACAAGATCAATTCTCCGATAAACCTCCAACATGATTACCGATCATCGGCCTTGTAAAGTTTAACAAGCTTATCGGATATCTTATTGTTTTTGTTTATTTGTTTTATTTTTATTTTATTACGATTTCCCTGCTAATGACGGTTGGCGTGTCTACCTTATTTTCCATCATAAAAATCACAAGTCGGAGGACCTGCTCCTAATCGGTCGGGTCAGCTCTTTTTGCGGAGCATCGACAAAACGTCAACAACACACGTACTAGTCTAAAACCCTCTATAACCAGCAAGGCACGACGAGCGATCACCAACACAAACACTCACAAAATGTCCCTCCACAATGGTGACGCCACACGCAAGAAGCAGCTGGTTATAAATGCATTCGTTGAAATGTGTAAGCAAATCGTCTCCCATCGGGTAGCCCAACCATCAATCCCTGGCATTTCAGAGAATGACAAAAGGTACAGTGCTGACCTCTCATTGCCCTAAACAAAAACAGGCAGTGGTCACCAGTCCCCAGGGCTCTGGCGACACCCTGCAGACGAGTCTTGGCGCTTCAACGACGTGGACCACTGGGTCGAGCTCGCAAAGCTGTTGGAGGAGGCCAAATTTCATGGCATCTTCATCGCCGACGTTCTAGGTTTGTGAATCCCTTCCAGTGGTTCCTTTATTTGCGGTATATCTTGTTGGTGTTAGCGCTCAACATATTTCCGCCCTACCTAGGCGGCTACGATGTTTACAAGAACTCGTTGGATCCCGCCATCATATCTGGCGCCCAGTGGCCAGTCAATGAACCTCTATCCGTGGTGCCGGCCATGGCAGCGGCCACCAAGAGTATAGGCTTCGGAGTAACTGCTTCTACCACCTACGAACAGCCGTTCCATTTGGCAAGGAGGCTATCGACGGTCGATCATCTGACCAAGGGCCGGTGAGTGTTCTATCATGGGATTTCTAGGCTAGTGCATGCCACAGGGAGTACAAATAAAGCTTGTGGGAACTTTGTGTACTAATATCTGAGTGAAATAAGAGTTGGATGGAATGTAAGCTTTTACATACCTGATACGAGTCTGTTATCTTCTTCCCCTACAAATTGGTAAACGCTGACCATTTTCCCCTTTGCAGATCGTAACTGGCTATCTGGACTCGGCCGCACGTAACCTCGGCAAGACAGAACAGCCACAAGTAAGTCTACCTACTTCATTCATACAATCACGTCAGTCACTTATCATCTACCAACAACACCATCAGCACGACGACCGATACGCCCAAGCCGAGGAGTACATGAAGGTCATGTACAAGCTGTTCAACTCATCGTGGCGGGACGACGCCGTGCAGCTCAATCGCAAACAAGGCATCTACACCGACCCCTCCCTCGTCCGGCAGATCAACCACGATGGCAAGTTCTTCACCGTCCCAGGTCCGCACATTGTTCAGCCTAGCCCCCAGCGTACCCCCCTCCTCCTGCAGGCCGGTACTTCGCGGGCCGGCAAGGAGTTCGCTGCCCAGCACGCCGAGGCCATCTTTGTCTCCGCGCACTCGCCTGCCGTCCCCGCCGCCAGCATCGCTGAGATCCGCAAGCTGGCCGGGGAAAAGTACGGGAGGGATCCCGGCAGCATAAAGGTCCTGGCTCTGGTCACCGTCGTCCTCGGACGCACCGAGGACGAGGCCAGGGAGAAGCTGCGCGACTACAGACAGTATGCGTCGTTGGAGGGTGCACTTGCTCTGTTTTGCGGATGGACGGGAATCAACCTGGATCAGTACGGCGATGAGGAGGAGTTGCGGCAGGTTGAGAGCAATGCGGTTCGGTAAGCTTTTTTTGTCCCTTGTATTTGCCTTTTTTTCAGGTTTCTCTGCACGACAACGCCAATGGTGTAGGTATGCTAAAAGCACTGTTAGGTCAACCGTTGAGGGTTACGCCAAGTTCTCGCCAGTCAACTCCAAGTGGACCAAGCACACAGTGGCAGAGCACATCAGCATTGGGGGCAACGGGCCTCTCCTCGTGGGCACCGCGGCCCAGGTGGCCGACGGCCTCGAGGCCTGGATAAAAGAAGCCGACGTGGACGGCTTCAATTTTGTAGGTGCCCTGTCTGTTGTCAGTGGGTGCGACCCGAAACACACTTTACTGATAGATCTCTTCCAGGCATACGCAGTATTCCCGCAGTCCTTCAAGGACATCATTGAGCTCTTGCTCCCCGAGCTACGGAGCAGAGGCCTGTTCTGGGACGACTACGCCGTTCCTGGGGGCACGTACCGGGAGAACTTCTACGGCAAGAAGGGTCAAACTTTCCCCCCTGACGAGCATGTCACGTCCAAGTACAGGTGGAGGCTAGGGGTCAGTGCGACGGAGCATGTCATCCCGGAGTAGCTAGCTTGGATTTGGCGTTATGCCCGACTGAGAGGCAGTTAAATCTGACGGGTGCGATACTAGGCTCTTTCTTATAAAAATAGCTCAAACTACAAATGTGCTTTTTTTATTATTGGTCTGTATATCGGGTTTTAGAACACATAAGGAGTGATAATATGTCATCACACTTTATATAAATGTTGATGCAGTTGCCCGCCATGCAGCTCTTGCCAATCAACAACCGCTGAGGTGGAGATGCATGAAAGAGACATATTATTTGAAAGCAAACAACTCTATTTCCTTAAGCGCAAGTCATTCCATTCTATTATTATGACATTTGCTTTAATTGAAAAAGCTGCCTTGAAAACCCTAATTCTCTTTTGACCGAGTCGTATCTAAAAGGAAGGGTGTCAATTTACGACTAATATCCCGCCCTTGCCGCTTGTGTGTTCAAAAGATAATGTAATCACGCAGCTAGACGCCCTTTACTTCAATGTGGCTTTGCTCTCGCTTCTTGGTCTTGTTCTTCCGCAACTCTTTCGCATTTAGTCTACCTGTTGGCGTACAGGAGCCGGTTTCAAACAACCCTGCAAGTCTAACTTACTCAACCACACCAAAATATTCGACAAAGATGGGCTTGACTGCGACGAGCATTCTTCTGGGCTCTCTCGCTTTAGCCTTTGTCCCTTTGCCCAGCGTTGCCGGACGTTCCCGCTGTGACGCAAGGAGTAAAGATAAAGGCTACCTGAAAAACAAGCGTCAATCATGCCTTTGGTCGTGGTATCAGCATAAATGCTCCCCAGATAATGTGACATGCGGCACAAATCTACGAAAGGTTGCCCATAGTTGAAGGGAAAGCTTCTATTTGAGTCCGCAACAGCCCAAATAGACGGACTTAATAACAAAGCCTCTATCTTTGTACTCACGTACAAGCTAAAGCTGAATTTTAGGTTTCAAGATGTCAATATTGCAGGAGACTTTCTATGAAGCTAATGTTTGCGGCACCTTGTAGAATACCTAGCTAGCTAGGTACTTAGTTTTATTGTCAATTGTAGCTAAAGACTAGCCGACCTTTTAACTGAGAATTGTATCACAAAAGGTTGCAAATTCCCTCTTCAAATAAACGAGACTTGGCGATTTCTACAATTTGTAAAAGATAAAAGCAGATACTAGATCTGCTGTATGCATTAATATCCGGAAATCGCCGCTTTGTGCCCCAAATTATGCTAGGATTCATTATCTTCAAACAAGAAAGTGTGCCCACCTAGTGCGACGACTCACGTAATCCCAGCGAACCCCCTAACTATAGTCCAAGGGCTTTTCAATTCCTACCCCTTGTATACTTTATACTCAGCCAAGGTAATGCAGACGATAACTGGGGTGATGATGGACCACCTCCTAAGTGACAAGAACGTATACTATGCGAAATCCTTCAGTACACTTCCAGTCAGGTAATATGCTTGGTGGTGTCTAGTGAAAGAAAATAAGTATATTTCTTAGGCTTTGTTAGATGTTGAATATACACCACCATAAGACCCATGGCTGGCTGCTTACTTTGTTATCCTTGGCGACTTTATGTGCCGTACCCGGAGCCAACAGATTCGAGTACCAGATCTGCCCTGTGCATGAAGATCCAAAAGTCGTCCCTTTATGTCCAAAGTTAGGCCCAGATCCGTGATTTCCCATCCAAAATGTGGTGCATGCTTTGTGCGATCATTGACGCTATGCGAAGGGGGACTTTTAATATGTTGATGTTTAGCCATATTAACAACTCATTCGTACTTTTCTCAGACTCTAGCGTAGTATTATTGTGAGTAAGCACTGTCCCAGGGTGGAATCAAGGCGATACGAAAAGTTATTATCTCCCCTCATGTACATTTCTTTTCCTCGTCATCCAACTTTCCAACTAGGGTATCCAACATTCCTTCTTGCCTCTTTTTCTCTTCTTCTTTCATTTGTCCTTTTTTCATTGTAATTTGCTTGTTTCTCGCTGTTTTTCGGCATCAGTCAAAATACAAATCTCCAAGATTTCACGTGCGGCCGCCTTCTTGGCCATGGGCATGACGGTATCGGTTACGCCTGTCGATGTTGCCAACGAATCCGGGCTCTTGGCCCGTTCTAACCCTGCCCACGGCCAGTCGGGCCAAGTCTACGTCAGTGCTGACCAAGTCCGAGCGCCCTTGGGCCGCGACGGCAGAAAGTGCCATGGTAATTTAGAACTCAAGAAACCCAGCCGCCGCTTGACTTTGGGAAGTACCACCCGGTGGGAATGCTTCTAACAAAAACAAAAACAAAAATAGTAGCGCGGAGCCAAGAGGGTCCCAAGTCTCTTCAAAAGCGTAAGGACGGGGGCAAATGTAGTTCATGCGGGCTACCGATTGGCAGGTGCCTCAACGAAGCGCCCGACATCGATAGCGAAATCCAGGCTCAAGGCGGGGAATGGGACGAGGCCACCGGTGGGTGGCGGAACCAGATTACTGGTCCTGTTCATCCACATCGGACTCCTCCTTCTCCTTCTCCTCCTCGTGCCACTACTGACGCAAATGCTAGTGAACGTTGAGTACGTCGGAAAGGATTTTGGGCTCAACACCTGCATGTGCATGCAGCACATTTGACATAAAGCCAGATATCTGAAATTGTTCCGATGGCTCAGTGCTTGCAAGTGGCTCCGGCCGACAGGCCATCTGGCAAGCGGTGGAGAGCGGAAGAAAGAGACGTATGGAAGATGGGAGTTCGGAAGGGATGTTTTGGGATATAATAAAAGAAAAAAAACTGGCAAAAGCATACAGGCTTTTTCATGATTTTATCACTCGTTTTTGGTTTGGTGTTTTTTCCCTCGCTTCGATACAGGGTTTTTCACTGTCAAGCATCCTTCATTTCCACGTCGCCATCCTCGTCTACATCAACACCAGATACCTGATGACCCTGATACTCCTGCTGATCCCACAGACCAACATCCATGTCTGGTCCACCACCAAGCTCTTCTTCCTGTTGCTGCAGTTGTTGCTGTTGCCTCAGCCGCTCCCACTGCTCCTCTAGCATCGAGAGCTTGTGCCTCATCAGTATCGTCGCCAGAGACTGTTCCTGTGTGCGTTCCACCGCGACCGTCGTCCCCGCGTCCATCTCGACCCTCGGCGCCTCAAACTGCGGCCGCTCCCTCCCCCGCCTCAGGAATGCCACCCGGGCCAGCTGCAAGTACAGACCCGGGTTCTTGTATCGGCCGGCGAGGTATGGGAGCATTCCTGCGTGCGTCGCGATCACGTCGTCCGAATACGTGGCCAGCTCCTCGATCGTGTCGGGCATGGCCGTGGCGCCCGTGCTCTCGTTGCTGCCACAGTCGCTATCATCATCGCTACTGAATTTCCCGTCGCTGACGCAGCTGTTAATATCGACGTCGCCAACTGTGGCCAGTCGCGCTTGGGCTGCGGCGTTGGTGGCAGCGGCGGCGCTGGCCAAGAGAGATGCGAAGTCCGGAGGAGTGTCAGAGGTCTTATGCGGTGGGAATGACAGCACACCAGGGTCGACAAAGACGTCCTCGGCTTGATTTGGGCTATACGAGGGTGTCTCTGCCCCCCAGAAGCTCTGAGGACCTGATTGCTGGCCAGGGCTGTTTGTGGTTGTCGAGTTTTGAATGTTGAACGACATTTTGGGGAATGTATGATGGGATTTGAGTGCAATGTGCGGTTATTGGCAATTAATGGTGGACTTTCTCGGTGTGAATGGTTTGGTATATATATGGTAGTTTACTTGCCGGTGGATGGATAGCTGACGGTCAAAGTCAACTGCTCCTTGGAACGCCTTCTTTTGTACTCTGTAGGTATGGTTAAAAATGGCAAGTAGAATGGAGGAAAAGCTATGCCAGCCACCACTCCTCTCAAATAAATTCCAAGTGGGAAGCATCATTTTTATTTAAAAGAAATTTGGTTGCCAGGTGGAAAGAGCACATTAGTAGTGACCAACGTGCATACATGCATGTGCATCTATTTCCGGTCTATAAGCCTTTCGGAACGTTTGCCTTAATGACTTTAATGCAGTTAGGGTAAACACTAACACAATATGCACCGACTTTGATCGAACAGAGTGCTCTGAAAAAAAAGATGGAATGGATGCACATCTACATAAAACATGCAAAAAGGCAGCATGTCACGGTACTTACGGCTATCCGGGGAATCAAGAATAAGAATCATTCGTGGTTCAGGGCCCGGGTCATACAGTGTCGACTTTAGCACGTGGAAGGTCGACTCCAATAATCGGTCGATTTGAATCTATAAGAAAAGAAGAATAAAAAACCACATTTAAAAGTGAGGATGTATGCCATGTGCATCTCCTGTACTTAAACGTACCTACGCTAGGTAGGTTATTTGTATTGATCATGTTGTCCATACTAGTTACCCACCTACCCACCTATCTTGGGTAAGGTACCTACATAAGGAGGTAGATACGTTCCTACCTCGAATATTACGGGGTGGATGTGGTTAAACTTGCAAATTATTGAGTTTCGACAAACAATTGGGCCCCAATATCCTAAAATGTAGGGATACATCAGAAGCCCTTGATGAGGGCATGGGTGGTACATGCATTATTACAAGCGTTGTCAGGTCAACTGACCTTTTCTGTGCACTATCTGCACTCCTTGAAAAAAAAGTGAAAAAGAAATAAAAAACACAAGCAACACCAGCACACGCAATGTACAAACTATAGCCCAAACATTCTAAACCCTCCCAAGCCTGGCAACTGGGTGATGGGCAAATTCCCCACTGGACCGAACCCGGCCCTCTGGCCTCCAAACAAGCCAAAGCCCGGAGTCCCCCCAAGCCCAAACCCTCCACGATCGTCTCTTCCACCCATCGAGGTCCACGACTGCCAAGCGTCGTTCATATTGATGTTGATCCTCTCCCGCCTCGGATCACCCCTCGTGTTCTCCTCCTCATTGCCACTGTTGTTATTGCTGTTGCTATTGCTATTCCCATTGCTGTTGCTGTTGCTGTTGTACCTCCTGTAGTCCCGACTGTCGTTCTGGCGGTGGAAAGAGTGCCTGGCGTACGAGTTCCTCCGGTCCGCCCCGGACGGCCGTCGTTGGTACTGCTCCTGTCTCGGAGGGCTCTGTCGGCGCGGTATTTCCTCATCAAAGTCCTCCTCCTCCTCTCGTCTCCTCCTGCGCTCTTCCTCCTCGGCCCACTCGCGCCTGCGCCTCTCCTCTTCTTCTTGAATCTCCTTTTGCCGTCGCTCCTGTGCCAGCCTCTCGCGTTCGCGCTTGCGCTGCGCCTGCTCTTCCTCCCACTCCTCCTCGCGTCGCTGCTTTTCTTCCAGCCGGCGCTGGCGCAGCTCTTCACTTGCCCCGCTGTTCTCCTCAGTCGGCAGAGGGGGCGGCGCCTCCGAGGCAGCGTAGTCAAGTGGGTCAAAGGCGCCGTAGCTGGACTGGGCCGTGGTGCTAAAGCGCGCGTCGGCCTTGCTGAAGTTGTTGGAGTACTGGGTCGATGCCTTGGGGGCTGGCTTGGAGGTTGCGCCGGCCACGGGGCTAGCCGGGGTGACGTCTACGTAGTCGTCGTCCATCTTGTCTTGATCCTTTGTTTTGGAATTGCTTTTGGCTTTTGTGTTGTCCTTGATTGGCTTTTCGTTTGCTCTGGTGTTTGCATTCGATGTTGTCGGTGGTGGGCTGCGTTTGCTGAGGTTCAGAGGAGGCGGGAAGGCGCTTTTGCCTGAGCGTGGGTTGGTACTGCTGGCGCGGTTCATGTTTGGGGTAAGGAGGGAGCAGTTTAAATGAGTGGTCCAGGTGCGGATGTATCGGAGGTTGCTGGGATAAGCTGTGTCACTCGACGTCGGGGTCCTGGTGGATCAAACTGGTTGCGGAAATGGGACTTTTGAGGGATGATGAGTGGTGCAGTACCTGAGTTCTATATATAAAATCTCAAAGGCAATAAAACGGAGATGTTATTCCTTGGAAAAGCGGTCTACTGTACCCAGAGGTAATAATACACAAGCACACAATCCTGGACAAAATATGCTACAGCTTTCTAGGGGTTTGAATGGCACTGATCGGGCGCAAGTGGCTGTGGAAAATGGCATCAGCCTAGTGTTTTCCAAAAAGAATTCTTTCGAGCAATCTTGTTCTATTCAGTGGTGTCGTGAGCGAGAAAAGTCCAAGTGGGGCAAATCGCAAGTTCCGACGGTTTCAGGGTCGTCCAACATTCGATTGACGTTGAAGAACATACGATGACAAGACTCGACCCCGGCCGGCACAGACTCGGGGCAGGGGTTTTGCTCATGGGAACCCTTCTTACGACGTCAAAACCAGCCGATTCGGGATGATCAGGTCAACAGCTTGACCCTAGTTCTCGGGAGTTTTGCCGGATCATTTTGTTGTGGAGCATTGTTTCATCGCGGGGATCCATCCTCTGTATAAGGAGGGAGGCAAGTCCCAGAATCCAAATTTGATGGAAATCGACGCCAGCTTTGGTGGTTTGCACCTGACTTTTCGATGGGGTAGAAGAACCCATTTGCCTCGCCGTCTTTTTTTTTCTTTCTTTTTTGTCAAGCTCAGTGCCTTCCTGGGCAAAAGCCAGTCATGCAGTTACCTAAGGTAGGTAGGTAGGTAGGCAGGTACTCATTTGCAATTCTCACAAATCGAAGAAAAAGCCCGATATCACTGCCCAAAGTGACAGCCAGCATCAAACCCAATCAGAAGAGATGCAGAATTATATTTGGGGATGTGAGCACTCCCATCAGCTAGAGTATGGGCCATTTTCATCATTAGGGTATTTTTCATCCAGCGATCATTCCTCGAACAATTCCGACTACAACTTCTGCAACTAGAATAGGTAGGCAGGTAGGCCATGGTGTAGGCAATGATATACCCAATGCTTCAATCATCCATCATGCGCGCTGAAATTTCAGCATTTCCTGGTTTATCGTTTAAGTGACCGTCGGCACGATCATCACAGGCTTGCAGATGTTGCCGCTACCTGAAAATGTGGTGTCTTGGTCGGGCTGGCCTCAACCAGATTGAAGCAGCGAATCAAGATGCATCACGTACATGTCTTCGTCATCTTACTCGATCATGCACGAAGAAGAACCCTTAATTCTCTGGTCCTTGAAACACGTCAAACCCTCCTGAGGCTGCATGTCTTGATACTCCCCATTTGAAAAAAAGGTAAAGTGGCCAAGAACCTCAATGCTGTTTCTACCTCGATCCTTGGCGGAGAATTGGAGATGCATGTGTTTGAATTGAGCTGATGGCGTAGTTGGGTCACTGTGCATTGCATTCGCGCGTCTCTTGCTGGGGGTCCCGTGGAATATGCTTTACTGCTTTCAGTCAAGTCTATAATTGTCCAGTCGTCAAGCCATTTCCGGAGGTAGCTGCGTCAATACTCGCTTGTAGCCGCTGACGAACACACTCGGCGTCCAGGGGGAGAATGTAGAATCCAGTGGTCTAACTGCCCATCTACACAACTACGAACACGGACCTAGCTAAATAGTTGCCTAGGTACCTTAGTTGTGGCAGGTTATAAAGAATGGATGAAGCGTACTACGCCCCAGGCTCAGGGGCAAAATATGAGATTCTGCTCTTAATATAACTTTCTTTCATGGTTGATAACCTTGCTTAGCCTCTAATATTTCTTTGATGGCTAGTAGAACTAGGCCTAATGAATAATTATGGCTAGCCCACAGTGACCTCCATTGCACTCGAGTTGGAGCCTGCCTCAAAGATTGATCGTCGGTTTTTAGTTTCCTTACAGCTTCTCCGGAGACCTTGATGTACAGTCCGTCCCGTAATTTGCCTTGAGCGGTTTGTTAGGGGCCAAATCCCAAAGTGGGGAAGGATTGCCTCGGAATTGCATACTCCAGATTTGGTCTACGATCAGGAAAAAGTTGCTTTTGTATTCTACGCCCAGAGAATCGGTGAGTAGATTGACGAGATGGAATATGTGAAGCTTCAGGCGACGATTGTGATAGCTACTTACTATTGCGAAATAATTGGTTCAGATCATTTCTCCTGGGTTCAGCCGGCGGCCTGGCACTTTACTAAGCCGGGCTGCTCGGGTATTCCTGCACATCCCTTTCCTAGTAGTTCGAGACCCTTGCTCAAGTAATTGTGCTTCTTTCCAAGTGCATTCCTAAAGAAGCGGTGGCGACAAACGTTGGGCTACGGGTAAACAAATCAGCGGCAGCTTAGGGTCTTGATGTTGCATATATCTTTCTCAAGTATGCGATCTGTCCAACCAATTTGACCAATCAAGTTGCTTTAGCACAAGGCCAAAGCGGGGGACTCGTTACTCATTTTCACCAGGTACTTGAGATAACCTCAGGTCGCTTTGTCCTAGTCGCTAATCAGGCGGATGGTTCATAGACCCGACGTCAATAAGGAGAAGATTGACTATATAAAGGAGTCCATATCCTCACATTGAACGAGAATAAACAAAAGATCAGCATTATCACCTTTCATCACATCATCATACAAGCTCTAAGCTTCTCAGTGTCTTTAGCTTACTTAAACCCTCAATTGCTCACATGTACGAGTCTATACCGTTTAATCAAATTTCTCCGAGACACTAACTACAAACAGAGTAAAATCACCATCCAAATGACCAAAGTCTGGCTCAGCACCAGCCCCCGGACCATCGAGGGTCAGTTCTACTTTTGTCAGCTTTTCTTTGAGAAAAAAGAGATCACCGGGCCCATATCATGCCACAATAACACGGAAGAGATTCAAAAAGCCCTCCGCCAGGCCTACCCCCGCCTCGACCTCAGACTTCAGAGGAAACACAAGAGCATCGAAGGTCACAATCGCAGCTTCAACGTCAAGTACAAAGATTCGTATATTTCAAGAGATCTCTCTTGTCACGAAAGCATGGAGGATCTCGTTGCAGCTGTAATTCAAATCTGGAAGGAGAAGCCACCCCAGTAAGCTGAGCCAACTGGCTGCTTTTGAAAAGGGGAGAAAAGAGAAAATATGAAATCTCTTGTTCTTCGAAGGGGGTGAGTTGGACAAAGTATTTACCACTACTTTCACACGATAGCAGACCTCCGATAAACTTAGGCAGATATGACCAAAGCTGTTGGATTCGCATTCGTCTTTGGCTAGGTCATGCAGATAGATGCCCCTGAATCAAGCTGCCACTGCTGTGATTATTGGACCTTCGTCTCTTTATTGATATTTCGCTCAACTTGAAGCCTGAGAGTACCTTTTTAAACCCCTTACTTCTTCCCACGCACTCTTCATCATCTCACGGCACTCCTCAACGCACAGAGGGTCAAGTACATTCAATAGGCCGGTATCCCTCAGCGATTAGAGTCTCGTTCACCGGCTCTTCACACTATGCACCACCGATCTGACGTCACGGTTCCGATATAAGACTGTCACCCATGTATATTTCCCTAATGAGTATGTTGCCTGTTCTTTTGATCACTTATTGTATTCACCGCTGAACCATTTTGGGATTATTAATCTCTCGGAGCTGACTTCTCAAGAGTCATCCTAAAACTCGGGATATTCTATATCGAATTATTCACGGGATCTTGTAAAGAAAAGGACGGGGTGGGATCGAGCGGTGGTTCCAAAAGAACGACGAGCCTCGGTTGATGGCCTCCATTGCTCCAGATAGTACTCCAAAACTAAACCCACTTAGACTACTTCGAACCGACGACTGCGTTCCAGGTAGTCAGTTCCAGTGCAGGCAGAAGGCTTATGTCAGCGGCGGACCTTTTAGCGGGCAGGCAATAAACTGTCCAAATCTAGTGCTTCAATCTACAGTTGTACACCAGACCGAGACTTACCCAGCATATATGGCTTAACCCCGGACTCGCCCAGCTCCTGACCGATAGTACCCGCCTTGGTTGCTTTACTAGCTCTTTGAGCTTCTTGGCCTCCTTCCCCCGATATGAGCCCGAAACCCGACGGTGCGGCTAGCTTGCTATCGCAAGGCGGCCTTTTATTTTCCTGTTCCCCGTAAGTCAGTGGTAGTCGCACCCACTTCTGGTTATTCTGGTACGGGCACATCGCGTAACTCTACATGGACCATTCTTACACCGATTTTCAACACCAGGATCACCTCGGCGCCAACTGCTTCCACCTTAAACGCTGCAGTCTCCAGTTCCACAACTAAATCAGCCTTCGTCTCATTCACTTCGACAACCTGCATCTCACAGACCGCAATCTCCAACTCAGCAATTACAGCCACATCGACCTCCTGAACAACAACTATCACTCCCACAGAGGACTACACTCTCTGCCATCTACAAGCCTCCATTGCGGCATTTACCCTACCACCGGTGATAAAACTATAATCAAGCCTTCAAAAGTTTCCCGGAACCCCATGGCGACTTTGTAGTTGCCGTTGCCAAGTGCGGGGCCAGGTGCGACCTCGTCAGAAAACGCAGTCTTTTTTTTTCAATGTATAGAGTATGTGCTGTAGAATTCGGGCCGAGAGATTCCGACGGAGGAACCTGCCTTATGGATACCTGGCTGCCCTGGGGATAACACGTTAATACAGGGCGATATGGGCGCGTCCCAGTGCGGCGCCGGTTGCGAGCCCGTAGGTTGTGTAGGCCCCGCATCACTGACAACATGTCGTTGGTGTCTGTTTAAGTCGACCACAGGTGCGATGGAAGTTCAACGAGGACAGGAAGATAGAGACGGAAATGCACCCTATCTGAAAGTTGTGATTGGGTCCAGACATTTCCCTCCAGTAGTTGCGGAGGCGTGTCCTGGGAAGACAATTTTGGAAAAGCGGAAGTGCCGAGGCTAGATGTGTAAGTAGCAAGCATATACGGCGATGCCGGCACGGATTCGTGCGAGAGTGAGGCATATGGTGCATCTTTATCGGAGCTACGGCTGCTACGCAGTCTTTGTTTTGTAGTGGCAGGGAGCTTTGTGGTCCGCGACATTCGGGAGGAATGAGTCTGGAAAGACTGACTATTACAACAGTTCTATGTTTGTTTGATTGAAGAAAACAGTTTGGTAATTGACGACTGCACTGGAATGCTTGTGTTTGAATATATAGATAAGGAGGGTGAGTAGCAAATTATGATTAATTACGCCGCTAAACGCTACCTCCCCCGGCTCTGCTTGGGATTCCTACTACAAATTGATTATTTCGCACATCCAATGAATCCAATCTCAAGGTTACCGGTCTGTGCATTCTTTTGCGTTGCAACGCTCCCAACAATGAAGGTTTGGACATCGCGACCAATCGGCCAGCTTTGAAGGTCTGGCAGGTCGCAGCCACCCTTCGGCTTGTCGCTAAACTTGAGTCCAGGCTGAGAAGGACTAGCACTGCTTGCGTCGATGCACTGCAAAAACAAGAATAAGAAATTGAAGCTTTTTAGTTTCCTGTCTTCCCTTTAGCAGAGGAAAAGTACTTACACCATAAGAATTTAAACCTTTGTTTTTGCAAGTGAGGGAGGGGTCGGCAACGCCACGATCGCAGCACCGCCCACCAGTTGAACCGAAGCCCAAAGTGACGTTTTCAGCCCCAAAACGACAAAAGGGGCTATAAAGAAGGTAAGGAAGATGGCCTGCATTTTCTTTTGTATTTTGTTTTCTTATTTGGAGCTTGACCAAGCAAATTCTAAAATATTAATGACAGTGGTGGTTGAAAGAGGAGAGAATTAGTAATGGGTTCTTCAAGAACTGTTAAGTAGAAGCTGTTAACCAGACGATTGAGAAGAGTCCCTGAAATGGGGTTCAAAGGGCCAATATACATAGTTTGAAAGCAAGTAAATAGAATTACCCACTGGGCCTATAACATCAGTATCTAAGAATGCGACATTGTCGAAAAAGTTTCAAAGAGGTGATAACGCTCATCATAACCTTAATATTGTGTATGATTAGCAGTTTCATTTTATAGCCGGGGTGAAACCGTACGTTGTTTGGTCTGGTCTTGAAAGTTAAATTTAAAAACCTAGTAAGGCCTGCCGCTCAATGTTCATGATGGCCCTTTGCAAGCCCCATTTCGACGGGATTCATACAATTTCTAGCTCAAGATAGATATATTTGTTGGGATTGCGAATGAAAATTGTCTGGACATGTCCATACTTACAATAGCCTATACTGAGCGAGCGACTATCATTCTGCTCAGGGGCATTTTCCTTCCCTCATCCACTGTTACCTTGTATCATGCCTGCAAATCACTACCGATTGGTTCCTCCAGAAAAGAACCCACAGCTCTTTCTTTGCTATCCTTTTGCCACCAAGCTGCTCTTATTTCTCTGACCACCGCGGCCGGCAGATCCAAAACCTGACTCCAATATTACCACCAAGGTACCCCAGACAACACTCGAACCTACATAAGGCAGGGTTTGTCTTTTTATTGTGTAAGGATTTTTGGGTCTTTAGTAAGCAATAGAAAATCTTTGTTTAAATAAAGAATAAAAAAAGAAAGTGCATCTCCACGGTGTTCCGAAGGTCATAATAGTTCCCCTCGCGAGTGCGACGCCAAATTCGTAGAAGCTTTTTTATTTCAGACGCACTGCTAAGGCCTTTGTTTTAAATGGCTTTTGCTCAAAGAAAGTCTCTATTGGAGGTATTTTGGTTGAGCTTGCTGACTGCGGCGTAGTAAATTGGTTGGTTTAATGGAACACGAAATGGGTAATGGGGGTTTGGGTTGGTTATTTGTCAACCCTTTACCCTTCGTGAGCTTGGAAAGTGAGATGCCATTTGCCTTGCTTGTGTCACACAATCTTACAATACCACCCTGGCACGACTCGGTCTACCTTGGTAAATTCTCACCTGTGTAATTATTTCCATTTACTGGTTTCATCGGGATCAAATCCAAGTAGGTATTTGAGAGCATACAGTAGTTTCTTATCATGCTGGCCTTGAATAGTAATCAAGATATAGCCACCGTCATTGGTGGATATCATATCCGTGGAAAGTCCTAGTGTTGAGCACCGCACCGGGACACAACCTTTTTCTTATAACATCTCCAGATGCATCACACCATAAATGTCTAGCCAGGCACGCAGCTCCGCAAAAGAAAAGTCCGCCGGGAGCCGTCTTCCGACTTGGAAGACTGGGCTAGACCCCTCCGACCTTGCATGCAGATATTGCTCAGGATCGGGCGTTGCCAAAAATAGGACCACGTTCCGCTTCCAACTAGATCGTGGAAAATAAGGTGCATTGGCGATATTTTCTTAAAGTGACCTCCGCTTTGCGTGATACCAAATTGGGCAGGTTGACCTTGGAGCTGCGGCAAAATAACCCTGGCTTTTTGCGAAATGGCTGGTTGAGTTAATATACAGCGTCAAATTGCCGCCTGGCTCGGCTAATATAGAGCTCAGCTCATCACCGGACCCAGCTTGTGTGCGGTCAGCCTTTTTTTAAATTGCCCTGAACGTCATGATTGGAAAATAATCGAAGAAAAAAGGATAAAGAGAACCACGGTCGTCGGACACCCCCTGTGGATCACATCCTATACTGTGACCGCCTTGGTTTTTAGGGACTCGCCAGGTATTCCAGCACTTACAGTCAGAGCATTGGGACTGGACCGGTACACAGAACAACACAATGTTCATCCTTCGCAAACTCATTTGCGCGCTGGTGGCCACGCGCCTCGGGGTGGCTCTCGAGCTCATTGAAGCTACAACGACGTCCGTCTCCCTCCCAAGCATCTCTGAATCCCCTTCAGAGCCACCACCGGAATCGGACACCCCCTACAGCCCAGGTTCAAACTCGTCCATTGCCTCCATATCATTCTCCGGCAACGGCTGCCCCCAGAATGGCGGCGGCGTGGGCCGCTTCGCCAACTACACGGGTAACCTCGTGGATGGGCAGGACATCGTCTATCACAATTTTACCGCCGTGCAGCAGGGCGCCACATTCCCACCGACTGGTAGGACGCTCAATTGCCAGATGCACCTTAGTGTCACGGGCGGCGACATGGGGTGGCAGGTCAGCCCGGACGTCGTCAGCTACGGCGGCTTTGCTGTGCTGGACCCGGAGTCGGCGGTCAGCTTCTTCGTCACGACTTTCTGGTCTCAGGACGCGTCCTACACTGTAGGAAATCCCCTCGTTTCTTGTTTCTCGGGCCTGGGTCCAGAACGTTTTCGATGACACCTGAGTCACCCACCCACACTGACAAAATCCCCGACATGAAACAGTTCACATCCCAGACGACCCTCTCCAACCCCGGAGACACCAGGGCATCGCGGTTCGTAGGCACCAGCGTGCGCAGCGAGGTCTGGTCGCCCTGCGTCACGAGCGACGGCGGCGCCGTGGGCATCTTCAACATGAACTTCCGCGTCTCCACCGTTGGAGGCGGCGGCACCGGGCTGGCTTACTTTGGTCCGCTCGAGCTCATGGGGCGCGAGGTGGCTTTGGTCAAGGAGCATATCACGTACAAGTGGCGTCGCTGTCAGCGCTGAGAACCAAGCCCGTGCTTGGGGTGGTCCGGAGACATTTAGGCTTGGCGTGGACGACCCTTGTAAAAGCATCTTGGCTTTGGACGATGGATTTTCGAGTACGAGTGGTTCCTGCACATAGATCCGGAAGGAGAAGAAGCTTAGGTGTTCAGTAAAAAGAAAAGATACATTATTAATGGATTTTTCCACACATGATCGCCATGCCAATAAAGGTACCAAGATATGTTGTGTCCCAATTCGGCCTAATGTCGGTCTATGCAGCGGGCCAAGAGACCACTGGCGCCCTTTAGTCGACGGGCTAAGCTCTAGCTGACTACACCTAAGAACTGGCCGTATTACAAAGCAGAGAGATGACAAATGAATAGCCGATGTTCCGGTATGAAGCGGAATCCGACTATCAAGAGACAGTTCCTGGTCCACAGGCTCATGCATATATAAGAGGCATCAACGAAAAGAAAAGATGAGACCACCACTTATAGGTAGGAATCGCACACAACAGTCGATGTTCACATGATATTTTCAACACTTTACACAAGATCTTATCCGTATCTCAAAACTATCAAACAAAAAATCAAAGACCAAAATGACAACTCTAACGCTCTACCGCTCCGATGGAGCCTGCTCCATGCTGCCACACATCCTCCTCAAATACCTAGAAATACCACACGAGTGCATCGCGCTGCGGAGCAACGGCGGACCGCGGACCAAGCCGCACCTCGAGGCGGTCGACGGCAGCTTCTCTGCCGAGGACTACACCAAGATCAACCACAAGGGGGTGGTGCCCACGCTCACCGTCCATGATGGAGACGAGGGCAGGACCATCATCACCGAGATCGAGGCCGTGACGACCTACATCTCGTCCCTGGCCGAGGACAAGCACGTCTACGGCCGGACGCCGCTGGAGCACGCCAAGACGGTCGAGTGGGTCTCGTGGCTGGCGGGGTCGGTGCAGTCCACGGGGCTGACGCCCGGCCTGGCCCCTTACAAGTTCACCACGGAGGAGGTCGGCTACCCCGGGGTCAAGGAGATGGGCTCGCGGCGCATGAAGACCGCCATGGCCAGGATCGACCAGAGGCTGCGGGTCGGCGACACTCTGGGACTCGGGCTTGGGGTTGATGGCTACTTCACCGTGGCCGACTTTTACCTGTACCTGATTTATTGCTGGGGCTACTGGTTCAAATACGACATGACTGAAGAGTATCCGGCGTTTCGAGAGTTTGCCAAGAAGGTCGAGGCGCTGGATGTTGTCAGAGAGGTTATATCATACGATAAGCTCAAGCTCCAGTTCGCCGAGTGAGGCTCTTTGAGGGGAGCCAATCTATCTGGTGCGATTTCACATGTTTTTGCGTGGGAAATGGGACTTTTTCAGGTTTTGTTTCTATAGATCATAAACTTTATACAATAGGACCTGTCTTCTATAAATACAAGTTCAAAGCTGGGCACAAGGCCGTCTCTTTAGAGCCGCGTAAAATGGCCTCTACGATGCAATAGTCGGCCTTCGAATCTTTATCAACCCAGTTTCAGCATAGAGGATGTATGTTTTGGGACTTATTGCTACCCAAGTTTTGCCCAAATCTGTCTGGCCCTATATCGGGCCTGGCCAGCCCGAATGCCCAAACCTTTCAACCTAACAACAAGGCGTTGCATAAGCCTAATTCTAACTTACAAATTACACATTTTCCAACGCATAACGCACAATGCACTTCCCACCGTATTTGCTTTTCTTTAAATTCAATTACATTACACCCCTAATCTTTACTCCTGTTTTATCGTTGGACGTTACTGCTTTTTTGAATTGATGCGTTCGGTCTGATTTGGCCGAAAGTTGCATTGAACAAGTACCTAATGCAATAGTTGCTGTATGGGTTACAAGATGGAATATTCTGGAGGCCGACTATTGAATCGCGGAGGCTAATTACTGCGGCCATCTCTTTGTAGTGTCAAGGTTTCTATTCAATTGTTCATTGGTCCGGCCTTCGGGTTTCAAAATCACATTTGTGTGATTCTACGGAACATTGATATAAGCTGCTGTCAGTTCGAACAAGACCTACTACTTGTGGAAAGTTTGATCCTCTTGCAATTCCTTCCACTGTTGAATCATTGCCCAAAAAACAAAGTTCGATTCGAACTTCCACCAGCGTCGTTTTGATTCGCAAAGGGAATCCTCATCCCGTCGAGGCTCATGCCGTTCAGTAAAGCTCCAACCACACGAATCAGTCCGACGCGTGGCAGCAACATGCTGCCGTCGGGGGCAAGGATGGAATAGGTACTATTTTTGGATTGACTATGCGGCAGGGTATTAGACGATGCGGTTACGTGCAACGCGAGTAGCGGCCCAGCGGTAGGAAAAAGTATTTTTGCATAAATGTGGCGGGATAGGACACTGCCCCAAGCCCTAGGGAGACACGGCGATTATACTATTAATGTGTAATAATTCATTATTAAATTTTATTTCTTAACATCATGACGTCGCGGTCATCCTTGTATGACAGGTGCAAAGCGCATTTAATACCGATCCCATCCAGCTTTACCTCCAACTTTTTCTTTTCTTCACCCCCGCCATTTGGTCTTTCCCTTCTAATTCGGGCCAAGTTTGTGTATTATTTAGACGGTTTTATTTTGTAACTCTTTTTACTTGCTTTCCTTCACTCAAGTTTGGTTTCGGTGTTCAAAATGTCCCGTTTCCTATTTTTTCTGGGCTCTCTTTTGTTATTTTTGCTTTCATCCCCTGCGATTGCCGACCCTCGGAGGGGTTACAGGGGAATAGGTACCAGCGCTCCGCCAGCCGACCTAATCCACTTCCGTGGTTTCAACAAAGATTCGGCCGCCCAGATACAGAACCCGGTGATAAGGTTCGATCTTGACGCCCTGAGCATGGCCAAACGATACTGGCATGAACATCTCCAAGAAACCATGTATGTCTACGCGTGGGATACCGCCGACGACTCGCGTGAAACTACCAAACTCCTCAACTATCTCAAACAATCCAAACCTGATTATATGGGCGTTGGGTGGGAATTTACGCCTGCTGAACTGGCCGGCGTATTCCAATGGCGGTGGGCGAGTTTTGCCGGCTATTATGCGGTTGCACCGGGGATCAAGGTCGAAGAGATCGAATTCACGCCGAACCCGGCTTATAAACCTACAATCAAAGCCACATCGGATACAGAGCCCTGCAGATAAGTTATATTGCACGAAAACTGCCTCGGAATTGATAAATACTGTGCAAGCGCCTTGGGGGCTAGCCTCGGGGCTGCGACGGTGTGTCGGCCCAGCAATCTTCTGAGCTTTGCCTCTTTGAAACATCCCTATGGAGGTTCTCCATTACGATGCGACTGGGGGTTTTGCTTCGGGTGGTAAAGGGGCTTTGATCAACAATTTCCGCACAGGATTTATCTGCGGGCTTTCGTATAAAACAGAATTTGAAATGTAAGGAATTTCGCAATCTTGCAGGCTAAGGCAAATAATTATGTCATGGCACAGGGGAGGATGTTTATTTCAGGGGATATCTGTCTACGCATTAGTGTAACATTGTAAACGAGGCTTTTTAGTGTTAAGGCGGTTCTGTAAACAGTACTGGCAAAGCTGATCTCTCTAAGTGTACTCCAAAGATAAGGTAGTAGAGTAAAGTAAACTGGCACTTGTACAGCATGAGAAATATCTACATTTTTCCCCATTCAAGTGCTTCCTAGGCTTGCCGAGGTTGAAGAGACACCATGTGGATGGTCTTGAAGGAAAAAAGACATTGTTAGGTTTGACTCAACAATTGCACGACACAAATAGACGCCAGTAACATGATATTCACATGTGCTCAATATGGTAGAGTGACAAACTACCTTACTGAGAAATCTGAAATTGGTCATGACTTGGTTATTTTAGTAGCTGGGCCCCAAAGTGGCTGCCTACCCGGTTATCGGTCTCGCAATATAATGCGAGAATTAGGCCCCCCGACCCTCCGTTGCAATCAACACTCCACCCCCGCCAGCCATGCCGCTGGTAAGCACAGCCACGCTAAGCCTGGGGTTGTGCATAGGGCTCCATCAACCCCAGATTTCATCTCTCTCTGGTCTTCAGCTCGGAATCTTTGTTCACAGCGCCTAAAAAACTGATATTTTCCAATGTGTACCTGGCCGTGACTCGTAATGATTAACCCGCAAATAAATTCTCGGCAAATTGTTGCAACTCCTATTTGGATCTGAAATTGCTGGTTGTTTCCTGTCGAGATTACTATTCTCTCGGTAGCGACCTTGCCAATCCCGCTAAAGTCGCAAAGCCACCCCCCAATATCTTCCTTTTGTGAGGGGGCAGGATTGGTATCTGATTACCAAAGTGCCAAGGGATCAAGTTCGCCCCACACCACCTCTACGCTCTGTTGTCAAATGCACCTTGCTGCCTCCGATACCTCATCGTCGCGAGGATTGTATCCCAGTTTTCGGGCCACTGTTAGTGAGACACGGAGTGACTGTTCGCAATCGCCTTTCCACATAGTGTCGCCTGTTTCCCTCGCCCAGAATCAAACAGTACACGAGAACAAACAGCAGAATAAAAAAAAAGAAAAGAAAACCAACCTAGCACAAAAATAGAAAAGACAGCGGATAGTCAACATGTCGAATATCCCGCATCCCGGTCTCTTCCCTGAATCATTGGCGCCATCTCCAGCCTCCAACTACTTCTCCAACTTGGCGTTCTGCGTCTCAGCATCCACTTTGGTCGCGCTTTTGTACCGAGCGGCTTCCGATGAGGACAATAACAATCCCATCCCGCTTGTAATTGCTCTTGGGTTTACTTTGATTAGCTGGATGGTCGGGAATACGGTCGACACAAACCTATCTGCCGGCGCGATGCAGGTAAAACTCTGCGTCTCACCCTCCGCACCCTCGAATTTCTGCTAACGGTTACAGGTCTGGCTTCTCGAATCGGCCACGCAACGTCGTCTGAATTCGATTTCCATAATGGCGAAAACCATCGAGAGGGAGGAGCCCGACAACGCACTGGTTCAAGGCCTGCCGTTGCGGCTCTGCAACTTAAGGGGAGAGCAGCTGGCGGCCGAGCAGCAGTACGGCATGTTTGCGACGCGCTCCGACGGGCCACGGGTCAGGAGCCAGCAGAAGGTCTGCGACGGGCTGGAAGCCATGTGTCTCGAGGTGGAAGTGGAGGTTCGCGCCGCCACCAAGCGCGGGCTCGAGCGCTACGTGGCCTCGTTAAGGAAGGAGGAGCAGTGATACCAAGGAGGCTGGAGCAAGCTAAATCCAAATTTAGTTTCGGGTACTCTCCACTGTCCCCTGTTCAAGTTCCATTAGGTTGTCAGTCAGGTCTTGTGGGCCCTTTCGCTTGTGATAATGGAAACCCCACTGCCAGTAAATAACTTCATGTATGTCAGACTAGTCACCCGTGTTACACAACCTATACCTAAACTAAGCTATCCCAGGGTTGATTGCTTACCCGACGAGGCAGCCATGTGAAATCAACAAGCTGCCAACAATTTATTTATGTACCTACGGATACTAAGGTTATTCTTATCACAGACAACTCACCATCTAGTAAGCCTCGCTTAATGTGAATATCATTGGATGACTGTAGTACCCTCTGATTGATTCTGCCTGTCCCGGGATATATACCAAAATGTTACAGTGTAGAAAGGAAGCAGTCGCTGTTCATAAAAGGAGGTGGACGCAGATCT
Organism: Pyricularia sp. CBS 133598; assembly: GCA_004337975.1. Classification (NCBI taxonomy): domain Eukaryota; kingdom Fungi; phylum Ascomycota; class Sordariomycetes; order Magnaporthales; family Pyriculariaceae; genus Pyricularia; species Pyricularia sp. CBS 133598. The sequence continues at coordinate 89,857 of RRCJ01000016.1, forward strand.
TGCGGGAGTTGATGCTTTCATCTGTACAGAACACAACAAACAATACCAACATAAGCGCAAAACAAGGAAAAACACCCCCATTATCACACGGTAACCCACCACCACACTTCAAAAAACCCCAAGCCGACCCCATCGATACAACGACACCTCCCATCCAGGCTTTGCGATGCGCGTCAACCGCTTCTTGGTACCATTAATGGCGGGTTCGGTCGTTTCGGCGCCCGTAAACGAGTTAGAACCTAAACATCAGCTCGAGGTCCGGATGAATAACCCGGGCATGGTGGCGGTCGGAGTTGTGAGCGCTTGCATAGCCTGCACGGTTGCGTCCGTCGGCGTCCTGACTTACAAACTCGCTAAGAAGACTTTCGAACTCACCAACGACAAATACACAGTTGACATGAATGCTGCAAATCAGGCAATGAAGTTAGCGCAGGAAAACCACGATGCGTCGCAAGAAAAGGATATTGTAAGATTATCAACCCCAATTTGCTACTTTAATCCTAGTACAAATATGAACATGCTTTTTTTTGGTAAGGCTGTGTTCGGGTGACGCGGACTACCATGCCAAAGGAACAGTGGCCATCTTGATTGAAGCTCAAGCGAGCAACGGCAACAATATGAGGTCGGACTTAACCCTTGTTTCTCTATGCCTCGGGTTGCCTGTTCTTCACAGAAAGCCGTTGACTTCACCCTCGAATACATTTTCATTTCGCAGATTCCTTACAGATGCTAACCTTCCCAATCCTACTAGATTGAGGCTTTCAAAAAAGCGATCGATTTTAGCACAGAAGCTTTGGACAAAAATATCAAAACCATCGAGAAGGCTGATCCAGGCAACGAATTCGTCAAAGATTATCCGAAAAAGGTTTCTGACGCCAAAATTGCTTACATCCAGGGCCTCGCAGCCGGCGCCATGCAGTTTCCGACAGGGAAAACTTCGCCGGCAATCACAGCTTCGAAAACATACTGTAAGGCGTTGGAAGAACTTTTCAAAGCGAGCACCAAAAAGATGAAGACCTTGGAAGACAACAGCCAGTCCCCCAGTCCCGCCAACTCGCGCTCCCCCAGCCCCGCCGCCCCGCGCTCCGGCGGCTCCGCCGTGAGCCCAGGCATCAGCAGAACTAATTCTATAAGCATTTCCCGGGGGAGCAGTCACGGCAGAGGACGCAGTCCGTCTGTGGTGAGTAGCCACTCGGCAGGGACGCAAGACTTGCGCCTGGCCGAGGAAGGCAGCATTCCACTGCAGCGGCAGGGCACCGCCGGCCGGGCTACGGCAACAGGCTCCCAGTTGCCAAACAGCCCAACGCTTGCAAGGAGGCCGACCGCCAACAGTGATCGTGGTCTCATGCGCAAGCCTTCAAACTCAAAGACCGACAAGGGCAAGGCCGCCAGCCTGCACCGTCGTATGGTGCGGCGGGTGGATTTTGACGTGTAAGCATTCAACGCCAGCCAGAAAAACAAGACATAGCTTGAAACTTTTATGGCAAGGAGGAATTTTATATATTTATATGTATATATACCCAGTTTCGGTGGCACCAGCTCGAGCCTTTCAAAAGCGGCTCAGTAGGTAGGTGGAATCGCCGACAATTTGCTGGCGTGACGGGCGGTATGAGATCTCTTTAATCCTTATTGGGATAAGCATTGTTAGCGAGTGGTCCACACACAATTGACAAAGTTTTGAGTTGTTCTATAAATTAAATTTGATTTCTTTTGGCATTTATCTTCTCAATAAATCCCGATTTCGTATGGCAACATCCGCCGCTTCGCGACTTAGGCTCACGTAATTGGCGACGTCATAAACTATTAAAGCAAGCTGGTTAATTACAGTTAAATAGAAGGGAGAGATGGACTCTCTTCCTACACGTCGTAGTCAGCGACAATCTTTCGATTGACATCTCCACCCACATCAACAACTAGCTTTTCTAAGCCGTGATCCCCAAAAGCAAGGCCGCTGTTTGTTTCATGTATCTCTTTGTAAGATACTGTACAATACATGTGGTCAAACCCGACTTGGCCCGATTTGTGTGACAAGTCCTAAGACGAGTCCCGGTCATATTTTGCTTGTTATTGTTGCAAAAGGTCCAGGAATCGTTAACCAGTTTTGGGGCTTGAAAGTTTGCAAGTTAAAAGGTCAAAGAATGAAGTGAATCCAGCTATTTATCTGCCGTCATGAGTTTAAAGAATTGTCTGAAAACATCTCGGATAATATACTTCCAGTACCTTCTTACAACCAGGTGTCCTCAACGATAGGACTGCCGCCTACTCCTTTAGATTCCAGACAAAATTCACACCCCTGCTTTTCAACAAAACGGGAACGCCCAGGACAAAGAGTGACCTCTACGTTACCTCCCTGACCATGAGAATAGATAGCACATTCCACATCAACAGAATGGCGGCTGGCGTGGCGCTCGCGTTCAATAAGGGAAGTGATAGCCGCATCAAGCTCGAACTTACTCGCCCAGGGCTGATCATTGCAACAGCAAAATGCGCTGGGTTTGAATCACGTCCCTTGTCCCAGGCCAGGCGCCGCCAGAGATGAGACTGCAGCGTTTTAGTGACTCTCGCTGACACGCGCGTCGTCGTCGTGTATTTGCTTAGGCAAACGTCTGGAAGAAGTCGGCGCCTTCAGTTGCAAGCTTGTACACAGGCACAAGTAGCTGACTTCTACTATTTCTTTCTGGACAGTTTCCCCTACAAGTGGAACGGTTGTGGTGGCATTTTCTCTTTGTGTTTGTTTCTCCTAATTGTCAAGATACCTAAGTGATGGAATACACAGAACTACACCAATTCACCCGCATAGTCTTGCCACTTTTGCGAGTATTGACTAAGATTGTCATTTATGAGTAGCTAGCTTTTGTCGATGCTCTGCGGTACCGCACAGAAAGCAGCTCAACAACTTCTCATCCCATGTATTCACGTTTCATTATGCAACAGTCATGAAAGAAAAACTTATGGTCATAGGATCATAGTAAGAATCACACATTGTGACTATTGCACTTTTGTAAGTTTTGTTTCTTCAATGGTCAAACTTGAGTATGAATTCGTAGTGAGTAACGGGTCTATCGTCGGAGCAGAAATGTGCCAGTCAGACAGCCATGAGGTTTCGTTGGGACTACAGCCAGCGTATGCTATGCATGATAGGTGGTCAACTCCTATTAATACGCCGTCAAAGCACCCGTGCAGCATTGCTAACATTGGACGAGAATTCCAATGGGGAATACGTTTAACTTTGCCCGATGTGCAGAAACTTAACAACAACTTTAGACATGAAAGAAGTCCCAACATCAGACTGCTCACCTGCTTAGATGCCACCACAAACCGAACGGGGGGAAAAAAGTGGTGACAGGCTTGCTAGGGCTCGTCCCCGTTTTTCATCTTTTTGCTTTTGCCGTGATCCACTTCCATCCCTGACCGTCTTTTGGCAATGTCACCCTCTCCTCCCTACATCTCCAGGCTCTAGTATTTAAACTCTGAGCAGACCACTTCAACCCCCCACAGGCTCGGCTTTGGTTCCCCCCGACAGCTGTCCCCAGCTACAGCCGATTACCAATACAACAGAACCACTAACATGGCAGCGTTTGGCTTGAATCCGGCTTCGGCAGTGAAGCTGCTGCTGGTAAGACCAAGAGACCCCCCTGACGTTACCGTCCCTCCCACTCGGTATTGGACACTGGACTGACATGATCCCACCATCTACCGTTGCGGCTATTCCAATAGCTGGCGCTGTTGATACCGTCAGTCTCGCGCTACCTCTCGGGCAGGTACTACGCCCTATCGCGCATCTACGCCAACAGGCCGCACAAGCTGCCGCCGGTTAACGCGTCCTTTGTGGCCACCCCCAGGGTGAGCGGCAGCGGCGGCCATCATGCCGTCTTGTTCGCCGACCGGATCCGGAACTGCGAGGACGGGATCGTGGTGCCCGAGCTCGGCGTCGCGTTCCTGAGCTGCGACCCCGGCCGCGACGGCTGGAACACCGTCATGGGCGCCTTCGCCGAGAACCAGGACGCGAATCCGGGCGGGCAGATCTGGCTGTACAGATACTCCAAGGACGTGGTAGCTGCAGATGACGACGCGACCATGAGGCTTCAGAGATTTGGCCTATCCGGCTTCCCGGAACCGAAGCTGTTCCACCCCATCGGTATCGCCTTTGACCATCCGACGGAGACGCTGTTTGTGCTGAACAATGATGTGAGAGGGCCGCGGTTGGAGGTGTTTCGATACAAGCCGTCGATAATTTCACCGTTGCTCAAGCACCTCGGGACCATCGAGCACCCGCTGATATACTCACCTAACTCGGTCGAGGTGGTCAGCAGCACCGAGCTCTACATAACAAACGACCACCGCTTCCCGGCACGCTACCACCCGATCCTGTCCACCCTCGAGAACTATCTGCTTTTGGCAAAGGGTACAGTCGTTCGTGTGAAGCTATCGTCGAAGCCATCGACAATAGAGTCCATCCGCACCGTCGCATCGCTTCCATTCGCAAACGGCATTGCGCGTCTGAATGCGTCTACCATGGTTGTGTCCTCAACCAACACGGCCAGCATTCACTTTTACAGTATACCCGCGACGGCAGCAGGGGAGAAGAAAGCAGGAAGCAAGGAAGAGCAACTGACGCTCACCAGCGTGGTCAAGTTGCCGTTCCTGCCGGACAACCTGTCGGTGGATGAGAAGGGCAAACTGTTGATCGCGGGACATCCCTCGCCGCCGGAACTGAACCAGGTCAGCCGGTCGCGGGCGCTATGCCAGGACGAGCGTGTGCGGAGCCCCAAGGCCAATGAGCCGAAACATTGCCGCAAAGCCATGGCGCCCAGCTGGGCGGCCGAGTGGACAGAGGCCGGCGGGCTTAGGGATCTATACATCTCCAGAGGTGCGGAGGCCGGTGGCTACGGGACGACTGCGACGGCTGCGAGGGACTCTGCGACAGGGGTCGGGTTTCTGACTGCCTTATACGACGAGGGAATTTTGGTTTGGAGGGAATGAGCAGGACGGAGTAAATGAGGAAGTGATGGATACCAAACAGGTTGGATCAAGGAAAGAAATTGGGTATTGTGAAGGTAGATGGATCGAAAGTCACGCGATAAGGATTTTGAAGCAGGGCCGCACCAGTGAAAGATGGCAAGGCTCTGTATTTGTATCGTTATTTCTTCAGTCACTGGAATCGGAGTAAAGTGAGTCCCCCTTTTAAACCGCCGGCATGGTCGCAAACTTGGTTGATCCCTCGACGGCAGCGACCCAATCCACTCTCCTGTCGCAGAAAAACTCCATCTTGGGCTTGAAGTCGGTCTTGTCGTCGCTGTCAATGATACCGAAAGGAACCGACAGATACTGTGGGTATGTGATGCTGCTGATCCTGATCAGAGAACCGCAGTTGCCGCAGAATGAGCGCGCGATCCCGCTTGCGAGCTCGCCCGAGCCGTCGACATGCGTCTTGATGACAGATTCGGGGTCGTTGTATGTCACGTTCTATACGTTATTGTTAGCTTATGAGGGACCATAGAAGGAGTTTTGAGGACGAGGGAATGTTATATTTACCTCAGCCAGGAACCTGACGCCGGTGTAAAAGACCGACCCAGCTGATTTTTGGCAGTTGATACAGTGACAGAGGTTCGTGCCAATTGTGTCGCCCTTTACTGTCAGGGATACCTTGCGGCAGAGGCACGTTCCGGTGAGTTCTTTGGTCATGGTGATGATGTCGACGTGAAAAGGCGGAGCGAAGTTGATTCTTTGAAGGTTTATGTTTGTTAGTTTCCTGCTTGTTGATGTTTTGTGATCTATAGTTGGGAAAACCAAAATATTACTGACTGGAAATTTGACGTTTTCAAGTCAAATGAACCTCAATTCTGTGGTTTTGAATAGAACTAGGTCTAGCTAGATCATCGGCCCGAACACGCCAAACCTGATAGCAATTAAACCGGTGCGGAATCTCAATCTGACGTTCCGTTCCGTTAGCTTACGATTACAAGATAGGTATTTCAGCTAGAGTTGTCCATATATGACAGCATCCGGCAGATAAGCGTCTCAAGACCATGGAGGCTGCGGTGCAGCCAAGCAGGCAGGCAACCTGCACCCAGTTGCGGGGTTGTGATTTTGATCACTGCAGCTTCCCCACGCTGATTGCATTTGTTGGTGTACAAGCAAGCGTCATTTCTCATGGCAAACACAGAACTGACAGCTTTCCCGAGGCAGTTTTCACGATTTTCATTGGGGCCCTTGTCTATAGTGCTGACATGCCGCGGAGCTGCAGCTGCAGGGCTTGGCAGAGTCGGCGCAGGATATCTTGGAGCTTATGCTGCACGAGCTGGAGATGCGAAAGATTTCCGCGCGCAACGTGGTCCTAGGCGGACTTAGCCAAGGGTGCGCAACGTCGCTATCCGTCTTGTTTTGTTTGCAGCATCCGATTGGGGTGTTCGTCGGCATGAGCGGGTATCTACCATTTCAACAGGATATTTACGACGCTATCGATGATGAGGTTCTCGATGAAGATGATCCCTTTTTTGACGGGAGCGATGACAATGAGACCGTATCACTGGATCCAGCTTCCAGGACTGCTGTCTTCGAAAGAGATTTGCTATGCCTCCCTCTAGATAGGCCGGGATCCGACAGAACGGCTGAATCGACGCCCATTTTTCTCGGCCATGGCAGGATCGACGGAAAAGTCCCGCGCTCACTGGGCGAGGCAATGGCAGTGACAAGCGGGAAAGGCGGGTTACAAAGTTGAGCTGAAGATTTACGACAACCTCGGCCACTGGTACAAGATACCAGACGAGATTGACGACCTTGTCGATTTTCTTCGCTCCTCAGTCGGCTGGGCACTTTGTGAACCTCCCAGGATCAGACGGCTGGCGCACCGTGAGCCACATCTCAAGCAGAACCGCCCTAGCTACCATATGATCTCTATGGTATTCCAGATGACGAATATCTCCTTCCTCCACGGCTTGATGATTTTCTCCAACGCCCTGTCTTTCGCCCACCCGGACATCCAGGCTGGCTGCCGCATGGCCTTGGCGTACTCCCAATACTCTGGGTAATAACCGGACAGCTCCCGATTCAGCAACGCCACCACTGTAGAACCCCGAGCTGGGATGTTTCTAGGATCCAGGTCATTGTGCGTAAGGACGATCTCGTGTCATACCATGACCTCGCGAAAGATATCGCACGTGAACTCAACCCAGTCTCCCTCCGGTCGAGCCTCTCTCAAAGCCTTGATGATTCCTTGATTGAAGTCATACTTCGTAGCGAACGGAGCATAGCCACCGGGATCACTGTCGAAGAAATGATCGTTGCACCACGAGCTATCGATGCTGCCTATGTACGATCCCTTGATGCTGCGAAGCTCGTCGATATACCCCGGCAGCTGCGAGATGACAGACTCCTTTTCCGAGTCCGAATATTTATCCCGGCCATCACTGAGGTTTGTCGCCCTCGATAAACTCCATCAAGATGACCGCGTCGCCATTCTCGTCTGAATATGCATTATACACCTCGGGCACGGGAATGATGCTCGTGTACTTTCGAATTAATTTCATCGTCTCGGCCTTGGCCATTCCGACACAATCGCCGGGTTTGACTATGGTGCTACTATCAACGATCTTGTATATGGGCACCAAGACGTCTCAGCGCCTTGCGCTCGCAAGTTCATCTTTTGATACGACGCGAGCCATGTTGATGTTGAGCGTCAGTGCAATGACAATAAAAACAAAATGTGATGTGGGGTGCTGCCAGAAAGTCCTGTCGCTTGATACATGCATTAAATTTATTATGCTCATGCGGATTTGACCAAACAGAATTAGCGGCGACGCGATGTAGGCAACAAATGCAATGGATTTTTGGAGAATCAGCTGCAACAGCAACACCCCGGTGTCTGCGGGACTCACCAATAGGGGAGTGACTCGCTTCAACCAGCGCTCAAGGGTAGGACTGAGGAGAGAGATACTAACATTCTTGTAATGAGGTCGTATGATTGCACCCTTTGGAGGTGTCCCAGTAGAAAGTCCACAAAACAGGTCCTGGTCGACTTCAAAGAAGCTCAATTTTGACCAAATTGCTTAGCCCAGTCTCAAAAAAGCTGTTGATATCACAATCATTATGCGAGGGGGGGGGTATTTTGTTTCTTGTCATGCAACTGGCATATCAACTTCGTGGAGGCGGCAAAGTCTGGCGAAAGAAATCCTATATTTTATCTTGGAAATCTACCGAGGATTGAATCTTGTTTCTTCGGTTTTTCTTTATTTTACTTTTCTTCTTTGGGTTGTATCGGTATCTTGGTGTCAATACATACAGCCGCTTGGGTGTCTCCTTGTAGCACCAGCAAATGCATGTAAAGTCCCGCCCTGATGCAACTGCCTGGGTCCCACCACACAGCTCACGGCGCAGGCGCAGTACCTCTCCCAGACTGTAGCCATCCTTTGAGCGTCCCTTGAGTCTTGGCACTGGCGGGTCCGGGTGACGCTGTAGACGTTACTGAATTGGACTTTGTGGAAGCTTCCTTTTTCTTTTCTTTGCGAAGCTTCAAAAATGCCTTGACCGTGGCGCGATCTATGCAATCCTCGGACTCCCACGACGGGTTCTGGTCGGCCGGCCAGTCACCCTTCCAGCGGACCTTGAAGTAGCGGATCTTTTCGCCATTGTGTTCCTCCACTTTGACGCCTTCGAGCCGCAGAACCTCCCACTCATCAGGCGTGTCCACAGCCATTGCCTCGTCAGTCACTGATTCATCTGTCTGCGCCTTTGGCAGGGGTGGGGGTCCCGGACTGGGAGTCACATTCTTCGACATCGATGTGATGTAGCTCGGCAATGGTATGGGCGTGGTAGATTCACGCTTGGTTTTGCTCAAAGTGGTCCATTGCGCGTCAGACACATCCCTGGGCGAGCCTCCAGAGCGGGGGGATATGGAACTGTCATGTATGGACACCAGTGATGGCTTCTTGAAAGCTGGACGTGCCACGGTAGTTGATTCGGACACAGACGGCCCCGGCGTGCTTTCTTTGCTTTTTGAAACCTGTGCCGAGGAACGGTCCGGGACCCGCTGCATGGTGCCTCTGGTGGGCCTAAGACCTGACCTTCGCCTGCTGGGTTCCGCCTGTGGGACAGCGGTCTGAGGTGTGTCGAGGGGCTTGACCTTGGGCGGGCGGCCTGGTCCACGACCTCTGCGAGACGCCGGCTGTGTTCGTGCAGCAGAACGGCTGGGTATTGAGATTGTAAAATCACTATCGAACCGTTCAGCCTTGTTGTTCCTTTCTGACTGTTGTAGGAGCACACGCTGAAGCATTTCATCTTCATCTTCGTCATCCTCATCTTCCTCGTCTTCGTCCTCCCCTAGTACCATGGTGCCGTTCTGGCTGCGTATGCGATCCTCCATTTCGTTTTGCAAGTCCTGCAGATTATCAGCAGACAAGTTCAGCCGACTTTTCTGTGGCGTAGAAAGCGACGGAACACGGTGACCGTCATCCTCATCTGCGGGGGTTTTCTTTTTCGGCGGTCGACCCGGGCGACCTCGTTTCCTGGGCACGCCGGCCGTTTGTGGCTCTGGTTTTTGCTGTTGATATGAGAGCAAAGCATCTATCTCTCTTTGAGCTTCCTGTTCTTCGGCCGCCTCCCGTGCCAGCAGGTCCTGGTATTCAAACTCTTCCACTTGTCGCGGTGATACGTATGTATACGCGCGCATGCATTCCACCCCGACGCGGGCCTCCCGCAGCTCCGGATCCCTCCATCCAATGATGTAAAAAGGTCGCTTCCGTGCTGTTTCCGGCAGCTTTCGGCCGTTGGGATCGATGATCTTCTCGATGATGTAGGCGGTATTATCGCTATGTTCGGGCAAGAGTTGAATCTTGCCGGGAGGGGGGTGTGTGCCTCTGTAGTAGGTTGGCTGCAAGGGAATATCGATTGTGAATGATAACGGCGTCGAGATCTCGCGTCGCTGTCGCTTCGCCGGGCGGGGAAAGTCCTCCATAGCTCGAGTTGTGGTCGTGGGAGCGAGCGCAAGTTTTGAGGATTGCGGTTCGCGTTGCGCTGATTTTCATCTACCAGATGGGGAAACTTGGGGAAAACATGGGTTGAAACATGGGTTGCTTGTCTAATTGAGAAAAGCGCTCGGCGAAAGAATAAGAATCTCGCGCGCGCATCGGGCAGAGATTATGTTTGTTGGGTAAATACATTAGATGCGAGATCCAATTGGAAAACAGATTCTGACTTGAAAGTGATGCCGGGGAAGAATGCCGCAGCTTGACGTGCTTGTGGTATAAAGTAAATGCGGCGTTTGCGCAAGACAAGCAAGGGTCCTGTTCAAGTCGCGCTAAACCGACGTGACGTGCGCCCCTTCCCAAATACAAAATGGCCGAATACTACCTACGCACAATCCTCACGTGATGGCATCAGAATGAATTTCCATCTCCAAGTTTAAGTTCAAGCATTCGCTTTGGAAACAATGTTCAAGTAGGTATTCTATTTATATCCACTGACCTTTTAATCCACTGGGATAATTGGTGAGATCCGTTTCCGCACATGCAAAAAGCAAAGCGAAGCACCACAATATTTACCCAACTTTCACTTTCTACAAACCACACCACTTCAAAAAGACAGTCATTACCTACCCTGCACGATGCCTCCCAGCACCGTCGACGAATTAATTCGGCCGTTCCTCTCGGAGCCATGGTGCATGCAACTTATTCGCGATCCGACTTACACCGCAGAGATCCCAATGTCTCGAACTGGTGAGCCGACAGTCGACCATGAGTTTTTTGCTCGCACAATCAAAACGCCCGACTGCATACCGGGTTTCATCGGTCTGAACAAGAATACAGCGAAACCAGACGACGTGGTGGAAGAAAGGATTTCACTCTTCGCCATCGACCATGGCATCGATGGTTACCGCGGAGTGGTGCACGGCGGAATGGTAGCCACAATGATCGATGAGGCTGTTGCGGGTGCCGTGGAAGCCAATTTGACCGAGGGCAGACCGTGGGGGAATCAGAAGCTTATGACCAAGTTTCTCAACGTCACCTTTATTCGACCCGTGTCCACACCTGCGTATGTGCAGTGTCGCGTCAAGCTTGATAAACATGAGGGCCGAAAAGTTTTTTACACGGCAGTTCTGCAGGATGGAGAGGGTAAAGATCTGGCAAAGGGCGAAGCTTTGTTTGTCAGAGTGCAAGAGAAATTATAGGGCCTGGTGCACCTTGTATAAAGTACCTCCTACCTTACCCAGAGTGGGGCAGTTGAAGCTGCGCTACCCTGTATATTATTTGATACCGCTGAATATACCTTACCTGATCCCTTACCTACGCAATTACCTAACATTCATTCTCATCGCCCAAACTAACAAGCATCATACGAATACCTGAGTTTTGAGCCATGTGGCTACCTTGTTCGTTACTGAAAACTCCCCATGGTCATCCATCCCCATGTGGGCCGAGGCTCGGACAATCTGGACGCAGCTGGGCCCAAGCAAGACCCCTGCAACCTTGCTCATAACCCCCATGTCTATAGACCGGTACTTACAAAATTGGCTTATCGATTGCCACAAACGTTGGCCCAAGCGCTCGCTACCTTGGCCAAGCTAGCTACAGCTTTGATGGAAATTTGGAGAGCCTCAAGCTGCAGAGCTCCAGGAAAACGAACGACACCAACGTCACTACTGACGCCCCAATTGCATCTGATTTTTCTTTCCAAAGCCAAGACACATTAGCCATTCTTACTGACGCCGCAGCTTAGAGAGGCATTGAGACCCGTGCAGGCATCAATCACACTAGTTCTTCCAACCACAACCAATTCCTCCAAAATGCTCGTCTCAAGGACGACAACCATGCTCCGTGCTGTGCCCGCACGCGCGACAACTCTGCAGCAGCCCGCCCTCCGCGGAATGGCAACGACGTGCCTCCTCGCAGCCAAGCCCACAGCGACGCCCACGATGGCGATCCGCTGCCAGCCCAAGATCCTCCAGACCCTCGCATCAGCCCGCTCACCAATCTTAGGTAGCCGATCAGCCTCAACCACCACCACAAGCTCCTCCCCCTCACGAGCAGCAGCCACCGGCGTTGCAGAGAAGCCCCTCGACTGGAACACCTTCTTCCGCCTGCGCACCCTGCGCCGGCGTTGGCAACTCGCCTTTAGCGGCCTCATGTGCGCCGGCAGCGCCGGTGGTGGTGCCATCTTCCTGGGCTCGGGCTCTCTCGACTCGCTCGTGTCGCAGCTGCCTCTCGACCCATTCTTCACGCTCGGCTTGATGACCTTTGGCTTTGCCGCGCTGGGTTGGCTCGTTGGCCCCATCTTGGGGAGTGCTGCGTTCAACGTGCTGCATAGGAGTACCAAGAGGCAGATGACCCTGGTATGGCTCTCCTGGGGATAACCCTACTCACGTTTTGATCTTAAATTCTTGGAACCTTGGGAAATCTGAGCATTGTACTAACATGCAATGATTTCTTCCACTGTAGAAGGAGAACCAATTCTTTGCGCGCGTCAAGAAGAACAGAGCTGAGCCATACGGATCGGCCAGCAACCCAGGTATGGAACATTGATATACTGGACTTGGGACTTAACTGGCCTTACTTGATCGAGCTCGCTAACACTCAATGTAGTGCCTGATTTCTATGGTGAGAAGATCCAGAGCGTTGCCGGCTACAGGCAATGGCTCAAGGACCAGCGCGCTTTCAACAAGAAGCGAGTAACGTTCATCTAGGAGGCTTGGGAGTTCCTGCGCAGAAAGCTTCTGTCATGTTTTACTACAAAGAAAAAAAAGCACACACACACACACACATCAAAATGGGCTTTGATAGGGGGTATTTGAGTCTGTTTTTGCATCTTTTACTGTTTCTCATATGTTTTTTTTTATGATCTTCCCCTTGGAGGTTTGTTTGGAGGGGGAACATCGGCGGGAAGTAAATCTCTGTTCTTGCCGGGGGCAGAGGCGGAACAAGTTATTGTACTAATACTGCAAACCCACCATTTGGGGTATCTACTTTCCATTTCTCGCAGCTCATCCTCAAGGGGTCTACATAGGTAAATAGCAAGCTTCTCATCGGGACCTCGACCTTTTACATGAACGGCAGGGTACTGTCGACCTCTTTTTTCCACGCCAACATGCCGCCCTTGACGTCGCCAACAAAACGTTTACCTTTTTTGTCAAGCCCAAATTCTTTGAGCTGCCGAGCCACGGTCTGCGAATCATTTCCGACCCGGCAGACCACATACACCGGTGAGTCGCCGTCGGCAACAACATCTGGCAACCAGTCTAGCTTGGGATTGCGTTCAGTATTATGACGAGCTCCGGGGCTCTGTGTTTTCGAAAACGGTATGTTGATAGCCCCGGGGATATTTGCAATGTCAAAATGTTCTCGCTCTCGCACATCGAGTAGCACCGGCTTCTCATTCTCCCCATCTTGCTGCTGCAATAAAGCATTGAGTTGCTCGGCGGATACCCGTTCTTCCGGCTTCAACAGCGCCACGAGTTGTCTCGCCCCGCCACAAAACTGGACATAGTCCAGCCCCCCTTCCCGCAGGGTCGCGAGCGAAAGTGTCGACTTCTCCCCACAGGTGAAACAATCCTTGCGCCGACCGCGCATCCTTACGCTCCGGAACCCAGCCGGACTACCATCAGGTGGCGCCGAGAATAGCAGCAACGAGGGAGGAATGGCGGTTTGCTGCTGCTCCGGCGCCGGAGGGAGATGCCGACCAGCTGCAAGCAGCCTGATGCCCTCCAGCGCCTGCAGCACGCCCATGACGCCGACAACCGGGCCCAGGATCCCGCCCTCTCCACAACTGGTAACGGCGTCGGGTGGCGGCGGCTTTGGGAACACGCAGCGGTAGCAGGGTCCACCTGACGAATCAGCCTGCGGCGCGGCGGGGGTGTTGAGCACGATCAGCTGCCCGTCGGTGCGCAGCGCAGAGGCAGAGACGAGGGGTTTGCGGAGGAGCACGCAGACGTCCGAGATGAGATAGCGCGAGGTGGGGTGATCCGTACAGTCGAGGACCAGGTCGTAGCCCGAGACTATAGACTCGGCGTTCTGCGGAGTCAGATGGGTCCGGTGCGCATCGTATTTGACCAGTGGGTTTAGCTCTCTGAGGTAACTGATGGCGCTGTCGACCTTCGGCATGCCTACTCTGGAACTGCCGTGGGCAACCTGTCGGTGGAGGTTGGATGCCTCGACCGTGTCCCCATCTACGAGGCCGATGGTGCCCACGCCTGCGCCTGCGAAGTATGCTGAGGCGGGACACCCGAGACCACCGGCACCGACGATGAGGACCGAAGCTGCTTTCAGTCTGAGCTGGCCTGCATGTTTTGCCGGTTAGATTTTCTCATCAAAACGATGGTCGAGAATAGGCAAGTTAAACATGCATTCTAAACTCACCTTTGATGCCGACAGATGGCAGTATCAGCTGTCTTCCGTAGCGTTCATACTCTGCCTCGGCCAGGGGCCATTTCCAGGTACTGTTACTACTGCCCCTGTCCGTCTCAGTATTGTCACTATAGGGCGGGGTCTTGGCAGCTTCTGCTGCAGCCAACTGCTCTTTGAGTGACTGAAGCGTTGCCTCACACTCGGCAATTTGAGCCCGGAGCTCTTCAGCCATCTTATCAGCTTCTTCCATCTTGTGTCTTTTTTCTTCTTCTTCGCGGAAGGGTTTAGTCACCCATGACTATCCCGAGCGCATCATCTTGTTCTTCAAGAATTCATCGTCACTGGGCTCCACTTAAGAGTTCTAAGCGGGGCGGACACCTGCAGGGATGAATGAGCCTTCGCACTTTGGCACTGTAGAGATTCTGCGCAGAAGTGGCTTTTGACCGCCCGTCCAGACTCGACATCCCTGCAACCGGCAGAACGACCTTCCCCGCCAAAATTATTCAATCCACTTCACTCTTGCGAGCTTGATTTGGTTAATATCACGTAAAGTTGATTCAACTGAGTACGTCTTTTCACCAAATCGAAGGGATAGTCTTGAAATAAAACTAGCAAACATGGTAAGATCTCCTGATATGTCTCGTCACGCTCATTTCACTCGACTAACCGCAGTAATTCCGCCCTAAAAGGCCCCAATCGCCCCCAAGAAGCGCACCTCGATGCGCGCCAAGGCCGCCCGCGCAACATCCTCCTCATCCTCAACCTCAGCGGCCCCGAAGCGCACAGAAGCAACCACATCCTCCCTTCTCGCCGACACGAAGCGCGACCGCCGGCAGATCAAGCGCTCGTCTTTCCTCTCCCAGATCGCCACCAAGAGCTCGTCGGGCAAGATCACAAAGCGGCGCAGGCCATCCAAGAAGCTCGCCGCGAACCTCGAGTCGCTGGCCGATGCGCTCCCGGACCTGGACGAGATGGAAGAGCAACCCGAGCCGGGCAAGGTGCGGCTCAAGAGCATCAGGAGCAGGCCCGGCGCCCTCAAGCGTAAGGAGAAGCTGGTGAGGGCCGAGGCGAAGAACATAGGGCTGAGCATGGCGTATCTGAACAAGCTGAAAGCGGATGGTGGAGGTGCTCCAGGATCGGGAGACCAGGATGAGGCCATGGGCGGTGCGAGGGAGCAGGATGAGAAGGCGGGAGCTGGGTCGGAAAAGGCTGCTCCGGCGGCGCCGTCGTCGACTGCGAGCAGGTGGGCGGCACTGAGGGCGCACATCTCGGGGACTATGGAGCAAAATCCTGCGTTTCTGGAGAAGAAGTGAGTTAGGCGGCGTGGCTCTGCAGACGCCTTCCTCAAATGGGCCAGGAAGTTACAGTACATAGATGATACCCCATAGATCGCCGGAACAATTAACATAACGAGGTGCTTACCTTGCAAGTCCACCAGATGCTTTCAGCATGCTATTTTCGAATTGACGTATTTGTCGGGAAGCCGAGCATGGTGTGCTCTAAAGCTAGCAGCAAGGGATGCATGGTCTCTTTTGTCCCTATATCAAAATAGCCAACCAAGAACAAAAATAAATAAAAAAGAGCTTGCAAAAGACCAAAAACATACGACACCGAGGATTCCCCAGTGGTCACCCACCTGAGTACTAGTTCGGCCCTCACTGGTTTGACTAGGGGAGAGCGGACGGGATCCCGTATATTCCAGTGGGTATGGTCGTATGTGAAGGTCCATTGATTGCATTTCAACTATGTCGAGAGAACTATGAGGGGAAGACGTATATTCGATGCGGGCCTCTTGCGAAAGTCAAATCGAATACTGGGTTACAGCGGAGTTTTGTATTGAGACATGCAGGCCTGTTGTCGCTTAGTTGCCTTACCCGTTTACTAAATCCTGGACAGTTCTGAGTAAATTTACAAGGCCAAGCTTTCCGAAAATGAGTCCCCGGAACGTCTCGTTCTGGCCTCCCAAGAGGACGTCTTTTATACCATCTGCTCTCAGCCAAGAATACTCTACCATACCTCTAGGGCATCATCTTTAAATCTGCCATGTTTCACTGGGGTGCAGCAGGCCTTTAGATTGGTCCGAGTGTGCGCTCCGATGCCAGGAAGTTGAAGAGTTCATGGATGAGAATAGCAATCATGTTGTATATGGCCTATCGAGGATAGTCAAGATGTGCGAAAGAAATCACCAAAAAGGTTGTGAGCATAAAAATTACAGATAATCCCCGGCTATACCCCAACTCCATTCCCTCAACGCCAAACCCATAACACCAACCGCAAGGACGCCATGCTTGCATAAAGCCACCACGGCTTTTGAACAACCGAGGTGGATGCTGGTAGTTCACAAACACAAAAATGTAGAGAAATCACCTGACATTGGCCCAAGACCTCGTTTTCCACGCGCATGTCGTCTACTAGTCGATGTACGGCGGTGAATTACCCGAGCGGAATGACATTGGCAAGGCGCCCGTGCTGCGTCTGCGTTCGCCCTCCTTGCGTAGCTGCTCGATGATCTTGATCATCTCCTTCCTGCCTCCATGCGCGTCGATCTGCTTGCCGGAAAGACCCATAGCCACCTTCTCTTTGGCGTTGGCGTTGAGGAGCTTCTTCACCAGAAGGTGGCGCATCAAGATGCAAACAAAGACACCACAGTCACTAGAGTTAGCCTGCTGGGGCATGTCGATAATGCGATAGAAGCGCAGGGGCTGTCTCAGGTGCCGAGAGAGCCTATCTACGGCGGCACGCGCGTGGGCGTCGTTGTGGTCGTTCAACGAGTCGTAGTGAAACGCAACACCGTCCAGCTTGGAAACGAGGAGCAGTGACCAATGGCTGCCCGTGTCGGCGCGACGCCCGGCATTTATCGAGTCACTGATGGGCAGGAAGATGTGCGTTTCATGGCGAAAATCAGGTAGTGCATCGGCTATATCCTTGAGGCGCTGTGCTTGCACCATCAATGCCACCAGTACCGGCCTCATCAGGGCAACACGCGCCTGTGGGTACTTTGGAAGTATCTCATGCTCGATGTACCTATGCGACGCAGTGTCAGTAGAAGCAGTGACCGCAATGCTGTCAACGATACGTACTCTTCCCAAAAGGCGATGTTCTAAACCTTGGAGGTTAGCTCAAGACAAAATCTCTGCTACATCGGGAAAAATAAATACTCACAGTGTCTGTCAACCAATCATCCTTGAGTGCCCTGACGTCCGAGTTCAGGAGGTTGACTCCGTGGTCTTAAATCCGGGATTATCAGCTGCCGAGCTAACCGACTATGGTAGATCACCAGCTTCAGGTGGAACATGAACCAAAATACTCACAGGTCAAGTACCCATTATGCGGACTGAGCTGTGCAAAACTGTTAGGGCTGGATCTTCTGCTGGACCTGGCGGACATTTTGTGGTATTGCTTTTCCACTCTTTTCTTATTATAGCCCGACCCGGAGCCACCCCCGAAGCGGTTATTGAACAGTCCCTTTCGAAACTTGTGGGAAGGTCGTCGGTCGAACGACATCTTTTGCATTGCCACGGAACCAACTGAAAGGCTTCCTTTGAGCGCTTCGCTTGCCACCGGCTTGTACTGCTTCAGGGGCGACCGGACCTCCGGTGCGTTCCTCCTCCTGCTCCTCCCTGTGCTGCAAGCTTTGGAATTGGAGTCGGAGGGGCTGCTTACAGTTTCGCCCAAGCGGCGGGGAAGATTAAGGCGGGAAGTGCTCCAAGAGGGCATCCTTTCGGGGGCGAGCGTCGCGGGGTGGCAGGTGAGGGCGCGAATCGGGTCGGACGTGGAGGGGGTTGTCTGGGCTTCGATGTGCGCTGGAGGGGTGGTGGCAGGGGGCAATCGATCGGGCCTTGGCTGCGTACGGTCGCAAAGGGACTAGACTTCGGTCTCAAACTGCCCTGGGACTGGCCGACGTCGTCGGTACACTGCGCCGCCGTCTTTCTTTCGGGTTTCTAGATTGAATCGAACCCTAGGTAGGCGATTTCGCGCGCGACTGAAGCCTTTCACTTGCCGCGTCAGCGTCGCGCAATAGACGACTAACGAGTCGACAGTAGATTAATCCCGATCTCTATAATCCTAAAAATGTAATACAGAGCCTCGTCTATGTTTTCGGTAGTGAGAAAAAATGTGTAGGGATGTTATGGGTTGGAGGAGGAGGATTGAAGGGTCCAGCTGACGAGTTGAAGAAAGACCCTCTAGAAATTTTGGAACCGGGGAAGTTTTTGCTGATGACGAACCTCTGGATCAGTGCGGGGGCGATTTGACTACCGACGTACGCAGCGTCAGCCGCAAAATCGTTGAAAAAAATGACCGGGGCCAGGCCTAACGAGTGGAGGTTGCCGGGAATAAGCGTGGGTCGCGCCGATTTTGGCACAAACAGCTTTTGTTTCCCTGCTTGTCTCCTTGTTGCTAGTAAATGCCTGGAACAATTTCAAGGCTTTGTTTGTCTACTATCAGGTAAATAGGTTTTGAGGTATCTTTAATGAAGCTTTCCAACAAAATTAAATAAATAAACCCGGTATTGTGTCTATTTCAATTGCACCACCCTGAGCCAATGGGTGCGCAAGTTAAAAAGCTTGACGTCACGGTCGGATGACTGTGTGTGCTCTCTGCATTGTAAGCCACCTTGGCAATCCATGTGTAAGGCTCTCTATGGTGATTTAACACTCTTCTTCACCCAACTCATCAAATTTGTACACTATTTCTGGTAAATTTTAGCCCGTGGCTTGATCAGGAAGAATTTGGCAACTTTGGACGCGGTATTATCGTCAATCGAGAACGCACAAGCTTCTTCTTGGCCACGAGAAGGCAAGTTTGTCGATTGGCCTGAGGTTTTACAAACTGTATCAAGTTGCTAGCTAAAGCCTGGGCGTAGGGACCTCTGCCTAATGCATTCAGCAATCCAGGATGGAGGAGGGTGGGGTTAGATGGACATCCCAAAATTGGAAGTCACGGCATTGTTGTAGCTTCCCGATGATGGCAGATACCAAAGAGCAATCTCACGAGGGGAAGCTTCTTCGCTTAGGTGGAAGCGCTCTGCGGCTTCCATGACTGTTCTTTATTTCTCCTCGGCCAGCCAATTCTTTTCACATCACCAACCCCAAGACCACACATTCAGTTTTGAGACGTTTATACCTCAAGAAATCGGATGCTACAAGTTCCGTCATCCGACTACCATAGGCTACTCCAAAATATTTCCTCCAATCCGGCTCTCATGCCCAGCCAGCTTGAAGATCCACGAGAGCAGCAGTAAACCTCTCGGAGACATGGTCAATCGGTCCAAGACGCCAAAGTGCGTTAGCCCTCAGGGGTCGGACAATCTGATATCCGACGCAAAAAGTGGCGACGGTTCGTGTTCTGGCTCACTCTTCTCGGGAGATTCGAGAATTATTGCTCCTGGGATTCCACCAGCATCGAGACCAGCCGCCAAGGCCCGCCGGGTTGCCAAAAAGTCTTTGGGCACGCAAGAGATTCTATCCAAGAAGGCTGAAGCCGATGAGTATGAAATACCGGGAGGCTCATCACCTCCACGACCCGAAAGGTCCTCAAAACCGACCCGAAAACCTCCAACCACTGCCAAAACACCTTCGCCTTCAACGAAACAAAACAAGGTGGGCAAGGACAAGCTTTTCAAGCGACCGTTCTTAAAGAAATCAGAGCCGCTCAGCCATGACACTCCCGCTGCCGCCCACGTATCCTCGGATATGAAGAATCCCGACCGCGATTCCAGCTCGTCTCATCGTGCCCCCAACGAGGTTGTGAAGGGCACACGATCCCAGATGCCTGTTGAGACGAGTCTCGAATCAGTACCGCAGCTGCCTCGAAGTTTACCAACCTCCCTACTGAAAGCTGGCCAATTAGATAAGCCATCAGGCAGCTTGGCAGAAGAAGAGCAACGTGAGGGCCCGGCTGTTGACGGTCCTATTCAAATTGCTTTTTCCGATTTCAGCTCACACGAAAATGCTGTCTCTGAGGGCACATTGTGTCTGCCACCGAAGACCAAACACCTTCCGGCAAACTGCTTGACATCTCATGACACCGTCCAGCCCATTGTACCTGCAAGCCCTGACGAGCCACCCAGTCGAGCTTTTGCTCCTGTTGATATAGATAGTGATTTCATCGTCAGAGATACATACGGGGCCGCCTCGTCGCCCGTCCATGTCGGCACCGCTTCCCTCAAAAGAGCAGCATCTCCTGTTGGGGCTGATTATCAGAAGCGGACACGGATCAACCCCAAGGTTCAATCACCCCAAGATGCGGAAGATCCCGAGAAAAGGTCTGCGGTACCCAAAAAGTCGAATCATAGCTTGATCAATTTGAATGTACGATACGAAGGTTTGCGTCATTCGGATGTTCCACTTGTCGGTCAGGCGGCCGTCATCTCTGGCGCCCCAGCTCCCAAGCCTGGGAAAACGTTACTGCAGAGATTTGCTGAGGATGACCAAGAACCAACGTTGCCGGTTCTAGAGAAGGAGAATATTGGTCGCAGCGATTCCCCATTCGAGACTGCGACTCTTCTGCCGACAAAGTGCAACAATTTGGGTCGAGACAACGATTGTCCATCGAGCGAAGGAATAGCTGATAACAAAAAGCAGACCCCATTTGAAGGAGAATGGTGGGAAACCATCCGAGCCATACTACAGGTTTGTGCCCTCCACCTCAATGAAGACTGCGCAGTGAGGGGTGTTTGTTAACACGTTCTTACTTTGACAGAATGCCTTGGAGGATATAAAATGCCGAGAAGGATTGCTTGACATATTTGTCAGTGACCTGGAGTCGCTTGAGCGTCAGCTGCTATCTGTGACAAAAATGCATAGGGAAGATCAGGCGAGTATTCTCAGGATTTGTCGTCAAAATTCGCACAATATTGTGCGACAATGCGATAAGGGGCGGGATTCCTTGCGCAAGATTACCGAAACGGCCCGAATGACTGATACCAAGCGGATTTTGCTCGACTCACAGACTCAAACACAGCGGTTTGTTCAAGTGCTACAGGATCTGAGCCGTATCTAATCGTTGTGTCACTGGTGTGTACTTAGTATGCACCAATGGCTGTTATAATCGACAGGATGATCTAGGCATGTCAGCGATCTGGAAGGTCATGAAGCGCTCAATTGGCTGTATCTTTGCCCTCAATGTTGTCAAGACAAAATTTACTGGGTTTGCTAATTTTTCCTACAACTTCACGAAGATTAATGACTGGTCTCGATATAATTGCTGCAATTCACGATCAGTCAATATTGTCTTGGGAGACAACATTTTCAAGCCCTCTATTCCTCAAGGATTAATTCAAGTAGTCAATTCTCTGTACACGACTTGCCGTCCATAGCAAAAAGACGATGGCTTTTTCCTCAAACCTGTTCTTTGTCGCCAAAAGTACGATCAAAGAGGAAGATGGGCAAAGCCAGTAGCAAGCAAACCAGAGATGCAAACTGCCGTGAGATGAAGGCGAATATTGGGCCAATGATTGGCAAGATGTAGCGCAGAACGTCATTGACTTGGTAATGGTCCTCCTGCTTGGCAATGTAGTACTTCTGTGGTCCCTGTCTGGCGGTGCCGCCGCCGGTCCTCCCGTGCGACTCGTTGTTGGTCTGGATGGAAGGGGCGGCAGCCCTCTGGCGACGGAGTTGGAGCTCGACGACGAGCCTGACGTTTGCCTGATAAAAGGGCACGAACCAGATGGTGAAGTGCTGGCGGGCCGTGACGTAGAGGACCTGGTTCCTCGCGTCCCAGGCCTTGGAGTCGATGTGTACCACCGTGTTGGGGCTCATGAACCGGTACCACCGGTATATGGCGGCGACGGCATCGCGGCTGCAAAAGACATTCCAGGGCCGAGAAGAACCCCCCGCGAAGCCTGGGAACAGTGACGGCAGCACGATGGGCTCGTGCGCGTGAACCAGGCAGATCGGGTGGACGAACGAGACCTCCGGGAGGAAGTAGGTCTCAATGGCGCGGCGCTGGGCCGCGGGCGTGCCTTGGCAGAGGGTCTTGATGATGCCGTCTATTTCTTCGACTGAAATTTATTTGGACGGTTTGGGCAAGTCGATTACATTAGCAAACCGCTCGTGTTTGGAGGCGTTAATAAGCAGCCGTGTCTGGGGTTTACTTACGTGGGTTTTCCATATTGGGCAGGGTGCAGGTGTTGAAACCGCAGGTTCCTGTCGCTGCTGAAAGTGTTGGTTCGAGAGTGATTGGCTTGAGTGAAGTGAGTTATTGAGGGTGGTAGCTGAAAAGTCTCCCTCTTCTACGCAGTTTCTTCGCCCAAGGTAGGTATGGAGGCGGGAAACCCACGTGGCTCAAGGAAGTACGGTAGATTGATACTTGGCACGACGAACTCTTGATCGAATACCGCCGGAGTTAGCCCAGCAAAATAAGATGGATATTCTGTTTGGCTAGCTTTGTTGTATCGACCTAGTTTCGGGCCGCGGGAGAGCAGTCTGGAGGCTATCGGAGTAAGGGTGACGTCATGGACAAACGTCTCATTGTTATGAGCTACGAATATAGTACCTTCCTTTACCTAACGTAGCTTAAATTAGGCACTTTGCGTGTCTACCTACACGTGGTACACTGCAGCTGGGGTGGATAAAGTAGGTGTGCAACATACGTAGCATCTACGAACTCCTTGCCCAGTTGGTTCCTCTACCACGTAGGCTAACAGCATGGACCGACCAACAGTAGTTCAGCGCATTAGCAGATGACAACCAATGTAATCGATGCTGAACAAGGCGGAACAGGGGTTTGAAACAAGAAAATAAGCTTTGATTGACGTTCGGATCTGGGACAAAACGAACCAGCGGATTCATTTCTGCAAAGCACAGATTTTTGGCACGGATACTATTGATAGCTCAAGGTCTCCACGCCGCAAGATCGGATCGACAGGACCTCCTGGGCCTCCTGGGAAAGAAGCTCAGAGACGGAAAAGAAGCTCTGGCCAGCTCCAAGCTTTTTCTCTTTTGTTTTCTGACACGTGCTGGAAATCCCTCCCACGTAGTACAAGACGAAAGCATACCAGACGCGTAACACAGTTTACACACGTGCTTTAACCGCATCACACCACACCACACCACACAACGCATACAAATACATCAACAGCCGAAAAAGAGGAAAATACTTAAAACGCGCGGGCGCGTCGCGGGCCGCTAGATGCTCTTGCCCACGTCCCTGCCCACCTCGCGCCTGTCCCAGCCCGCGCGCTGCAGCAGCCTCGTCTCCAGCTCGGTAGTCTCCTTGGGCAGGCCCATGCCGAGGCCGAGGAAGACGAAGAGCGCCCACTTCCAGCGGAAGGGGTTGAAGCAGATGCAGAAGAGGAACCACCAGAGCAGCTCGAGGTAGGTGAAGAAGTCAAAGGCGCCGACGGGGCTGGTGGCCTTGAGGAGCTTGGTCATGTCGATCCACCGCCGCATCCACCAGGGCGCCGGTCGCGTGAGAGGGTCCGTGAGAAACATGAGCAGGATCCGCGTGTAGATGCCAATGTGCCAGTTGCCAACGGTGCCGATGGCGGAGATGTAGGTGCTGTTGGGAGTTTTTGGATGGGTTAGCTACCAGCCTTTCATATTTTGGGAGGGAGAGCAGATGGAAATTTCCAGTGCTGCGCATTCCACTTACCAGTTAATCGCCGATATGGATGGATGCGTTGGCGGGAACGTCTGAAGATACCAGTTTGGCGGGCCATAAGGGTCATTAAAGCAGTCATCGGGTAGGAAAGATAAGGACGGCCGCTTGAACCCGGTAGCCATGACGATGATATCAGCATCGACAACCTTTGGCCTTCCCAAGCCTCCCTTGGGAACGCCAGGCGCACGCTCATTTATCAGGACGCCGGACTCAGTCAGGGACTCGACGTCACACCTGAACCAGTCGGCCTTGCCGGAACGGATGTGGTCCAAGACGTCCGAGTTGACCATCGGAGTGTCGGTAAAGATGCCCTTGTCGGAAGGGGCGATGCTCTCGAGGTCGCGGTAGAAGAACCTTCGGAGGAGTATCTCGGGTAGCCAGCCAATAAAGGCGTCCTGGCCTAGTACGTTCCAGGAAAGTAAGGTGTTGATGACGATGTTGCGCGGGATGATCCACTTCTCGCTACGGGAGAGGATCGAGGCGTGCGCGGCACCGCCCTTGAATGCCCACTCGAGCACTTCGACCGCACTGGCGCCGCCGCCAATGATGGCAACTCGTTTGCCTTTTGCGTCTTTTCTGTTGTTGGTTATAACAAGACAAGATTGTCAGTCACATATAGTCTTGGGCGTTCTTGACAGCCACATTGGTACCCAGGCGGTGCTTGGTAGACACGGTTGCAACTCACCCATTCAGCTGGCTCGAGTGATAGACCGGTCCCTTGAACTTTTCCTTGTCTGGGAAGATGGGAATTTTGGGCTTCCCACATGTTCCTACAGCGGTGATGAGGCCCTCGAACTTTCCGTGCTCTGGGTGGTTGATGATCCATCGACCGTCGTCGTCCTGGTACACGCGCTTGACCCTGACCTTGAACTTGGTAATCTTGTCCAGACCATACCTCCACCATAGCTTCTCGACCTGGTCCAGGATCTCCTTGCGATCCGGATAGCTGCGACTCCAACGGATCGAAGGGTGGAAGCGGTACATGGCCGAGTGGATCTGCAGGCTGGATGAGTCGTTGACGGCGGTCCAGATGCCACCCAGGTTCCTACGCGAGCCGGCCTCGAAGATGACGACGTTGAAGCCGTGACCGACGCAGTGGGCAGCCGCCGTCACACCCGTGATTCCGGCGCCGATGACGGCGATGGTCGGCGCATCTCTGGGTATCTCCTTGGGCGGGCTGGGGGACAGGAACCTGTCGGCCAGCGACTGGTAAACCTGAAAGGCTCCCTGCAGCGGCAGGACCGCAATGTCGCCTGGTCGTGACATGTCGGAGTCGTCGGCTGACTTTGACTTTGTCATTTGAAATCTTCAGGCGCCTTAGCTTTAGTGGGAAAAGGGGTAATTTAAGAGTCCCAGGATGGTTCACAAGAAACCCAAAACCGGTCAAGGTCTATCTTGGTTTCGTGTGATACAAAAGTAACCCACTACAAAAGACAAAAATAAAACTCTGCCGATTATTTTATTTGTAGTACAAAAAAACAAAAAAAAAACAAAAAAAAAACACAAAAGAAAATCGTCTGGAAGAAATACCTTTCCCCTCAAGTAACCTCTTCCCGGACATGATTGAGTTTTCCCCCGGCTTTCCTCGAGCAATGGTTCGTTCGCTGGATTTTCCCTCGCGTAAGTCGTACGTCAGATGCCAACGTCTAGCTCCATTCGATGCGAGTGCGCGGCCAGTATTGATCCTGGTTAAACACTAGACATTGCCGAAAAAAAGCATTGACATGTGAAGTGTAGGAACGGAGCCAAGATCAGATGGAACAGCTCTAAAAAAGAATAACAACAGATGGAAGATATTGGCAATCAAAGGTCATGTTTACATCATGACTGCATCACCCTCGACTGAAAAGACCCTAACCCCGAGGTTGGTGTCAAGGGTCTCTTTCTTGTCGTGAAACTATCTGCCGTTATCTTTCCATCCGCATCCACCCGCCATCAGCATTTCGGCAAAGTCGGAATTTGATGCTTGATGCTTCCAGGGAGTTCTACACCAGAATTAAGAAAAAGAGAAGCAATCCTAAAGATACATGCTGCCTAGCAAACAAATATGGAACGTGGCTAAGAACATTCGTTCCAGTATGACAATTGCCAAGTGTCACATGTTTGCGACTCGCAGTCTTCCCAAGGCCAAGACGAAGAAGCTCGGGGGTTCTCGTCCGACAAATGCCTTTGTTTTTGCCGCCAAGCAAAATTGCTTAAACTGGACGTCGAGCAAACATCCATTGAATATCTAGGCTACGCAGAACAAAATCGGCCATTCACGTCGTCAAGGACAGATTTTCATGATCATCCCTCGCGATTCACACTTGCTCACTGATCTCAAATACAAGGGTGAGAAAAGAGCAAAAAAAGCAAGTTTCATCATCTCTTTTACTAACATACAATAATTTACACTTCCACAATAGACAGAGAAATCCTGTTCTCTTTTCCCACTTTCCCATAGTCTCACGTCAACCATCCGGCCAGCAGAGGATCACTTGTCTGATCCATTTCGAAACCGGTTCGATAGTAAAAAAAAAAGTGAAAACGAACGCTGTTTTTTTTTTCTTCAAGTTCTGAAAAAAAGTAATGAAGGAAAGAAGTAGGAAAAAAAAGGAAATTCTTTAGAAACCGATGTGACCCAGCCGCATCTGGTCTATCTTGTTTGTCATGAATTCCCTCAGAAAAATCCCATCACTGCTTACTGAGGCTGCGTGAAGGGGATGGGTGTGCTCGAGGCCGCAGGGGGAGCCACGAAGGGAGCAACGCTGGCGAGCGGGTTGGGAGTAAAGGGAGCCGGAGATGCGGCGGGGGCAGCCGGGGCAGCGGGCGCAGGGGCTGCTGGTGCCGGTGCCGGAGCAGCAGGGGCGGCGGGAGCGGGCGCAGCCGGGGCGGGGGCGGCAGGGGCGGCAGAAGGAGCGGCAGGCGCCGGGGCAGCAGGTGCCGGGGCGGCCGGAGCAGGAGCGGGAGCAGCGGGAGCCGGGGCAGGGGCGGCAGGTGCCGGAGCAGCAGGTGCCGGCGCAGCGGGGGCGGGGGCCGGAGCGCCAGGGGCAGGCGAGGCAGCCGGGGGAGGGGTGAAGGGCTGAGCGGAGCCGGCGCTCAGGCTCTCGATGCCCTGGTCGAAGGCGGCGTTGATCTTGTTCATGCTGTCCCTGACCTGGTCGCGCTGGAGGCGGTTGTTGGGGAACTTGCCGAGGACGGCGTCGTTGAGGGCGACGTTGGCGGCCTTTTGCTGGGTCAGCATGTTGACGACGGTGGGGCCGGCGCCGAACTGATCGAGGATCAGCTTCTGGGACACGATGTCGGTAATGAAGGTGGACATCTGGGCGTTGGTGTTTGTGGTCTGGTCGATGACCTGGCGGCTCTCAAAGGCGCGCAGCTCGGTCGACGTGCGGACCGTGTTGGCGGCGTCGTTCATGGCCTGCAGGGCGACGGCGCCGTTCTGGAGCACCACCGTCACCGTGCGGCTGTCCTGTGCCGTAAGGGCCTTGACCGACGTGTCCATGTTGACAAAGGCTCCGCCGATGGGCGTGAAGGCGCCCGTGATGACGTTGGCTTGCCTCGAAGAGAGGATGGGGGTCGCGGTCACTGCACCGCCGGCGGCGAGGATGGCCAGGACCGAGGACTTGATTGTGGCCTGCATCTTGTTGGTTTTACTGGGGGTATCTTTAAAAAAGTAATTAAAATAAAATAAAAACGTTGCTTGGTATAAAATGGACAGGTTGCTACCTGAAACAGGAGCGGAAGTTGCTTGGGTTGCAAAGAGAGATGTGAAGAGAAGACTTGTGTGTGATGGAGGATAAAGTAAAGTCCATGTCTCGAGAGATCCGAGTTGCCTTTATAGAGCATTGAATGCTTTGCATCCTTGTGATTTTCGCCTCCAAGGCGCTTTTCAGCTGCTCTCAGCTCCTCTCACCCTGTTGCCGCCTGCATCGTTGGTTCAGGGCAAGATGAGTTGTTTCCTCTCCTGCAAGCGCACAGCACAGTCGTGATAATTCAGACCGCCAGCATCCTCTCCTTTCCTCTTCGACATGGCCTCTTTTCTCCTTTTTTTCAGCTGAAGCACGCAGAAAGTTGAGGCCATCTCAAACGGCTGGACAAGACTTCCCAAAGCGTCGCCACTACAAAAGAACAGATACACATCAACCCACGAACCAGAGCCACGAAGTGGTTCGCTTGGAGGACGACGCCGAGATAGTACCGCACATGGCGAGCTGGCCTGATAATGGCAAAGTTGCGCAAAAGAAGTTCGGATGTGGTCCAGGACAGGGTCATTTGTCAGTTGAAAAGGAGATGAAGCCAAAGAAAGAACGTTGATTGTCGTTGATGCGTCTCTATATTTGCACTCAAATGTTTGTTTTGTCTGAACAAATAAGAGATACAGCCTAATGCAACTTGCCGTGTCGTGCCGTCCCGACCTGGGGGGCTAGATCTTCGGAACCATGACTGTTTTGGGACAGGGGACCAAGTTCCAGAGCTGAAAACCAGATTGAAGTATAAGGGGCGCAGAGGCCAGTCTGCATGCATGTTTGTTCTTTATTTTTTTTGGAGATTGAACTCAACCACTGATACCCCCAGATGCGTAGGGATGGATATGCAGCCTAGTGTCTGTGCTAACAACCCCGGACAACACAGACACCAAGCGCTCAGACAGCGGAAGCAATCCTTCAAGTTCCCGCGGCAAATGTCTAAACCAAGTGTGTTGTAACCTGTTGACTGAATCCTTTTGTGGAGGGCAAGACCGAATTCTTAGCCGCCACCGAGCCTTGGTCCATGGGGAAAAGGATTTCGCTTTGACATGCAACGATCCATATCAAAACATATTAGTGAGGAGCTCCGTGGAGTCGTTATAATTCTCTTTGATCCTGGAATCATCACTCAGACGGGAAACACACCATTTAAAGAGCCATTTCTGGCGGATCTTTTATCTGCAAATGTTTTCTTGGCATTTGGAAGAATCGGATCGTTGCTGAGAGTGACATGGCCCAGGACGCTGCCGTTGTGGAGGTCTTCGGATGCACACAGCAGCCTTGGGCATCAATCACCCTGTCCAATTTAGTCAACAGTTAGAGTAGGATATTGGCCATAATCCCGATAGGCTGCACTGCAGGCACCGCATCCTGTGTTTGAACAAGGAGCATGCAAGGGCCTACATGTGCCCGTAACCGTAACTCAACAGTATATGCATGATTCTGAGTCACCGTGTCAATGTCATGAGGTGCAATAAATTCAAGTCAACATTTTTTCATGCACATCTTTTGGCAGCTGTGACGTTGACCTACCGGGCCAAATCACTTGGGTACTTTCATGCAGATTCTGCGCACTTTGAAGTTAAGCAAGTTGACGTTTCGACAACATGTTGATATGGTAGTCTTCTTATCTTGACAATGTAGCATCTGTGAACATGTCTCAACGCTCGTACATACCCAGGCGGACCCTAGACGAAGCCTTTATTGGCATGGTTTCATGGAGGCTTTTATGGCTTTAGGTTAACGGCTCAGGAATTTCAGGAGTGGTGGCCAGATATTTGATTTGATTTTCAACTTGCAGTTTGCGCTCATTCTCGCAGCTGTCCGCCATCCACTTGCATGGACAAGATGATTGACAGTATCAACGTGCCTTTATGGTCTTTAACTCGAGGACAGTCAGTGGAAGTATTCACGGGAAAAGGTCAGACTACAAAGGAACATATGCACATGGTCCTATTCTCTGTCGTTAAAGTATCCGTGTTCTATATGAGGAATAGTATGCCAAGAAGCCTGTTCCTACAAAATGGACAATAACGAAAATTTGACAACAGGAAAACCCGATTATAGGGAGAGGTAGGTTCGTAGGATGATAGGCAAGCGACTGGGGAGATTTTATCCACTTTTTTCTCGGGAATTATACTGGTTGATCAAACAATACCCATCAGCCATGAAGCCTCCATTTTGTGAACGCTGCGCATCCCAGGTTTGTAACCATTACCGATTATTTTTCCTCCACGTCTATTTACCTCCCAACGGTGGGTAATAAATACAATGGAAACGTTACGAGCGGCCGGTTTTATCGCCAAAAACGCGGCCACTTCAGGCCTACAAAAATGTGGTAATGGACGCGAAACGCGAAAGAGCGAAGCTTTTAAAACGCGAATTCAAACCGATACCTAATCGGCCACGGGCAGGCCCCAAGATGGCCGTCCTGACGACGCTCCACACACCACAAGCACCGAGAACCAGGCCAGCAGTCTCTTAATAACCATCGGCAAACTTGACAAAAGTCTTTGGACCGCTCATATC
The DNA here is from genome assembly GCA_004337975.1 of Pyricularia sp. CBS 133598. Taxonomy (NCBI): domain Eukaryota; kingdom Fungi; phylum Ascomycota; class Sordariomycetes; order Magnaporthales; family Pyriculariaceae; genus Pyricularia; species Pyricularia sp. CBS 133598. Next base: position 120,050 of record RRCJ01000016.1, read on the forward strand.
AACCGCGACTAGCCTGCGGTACTGGAGGTTGTGTTCGCCGACAATCTCGACGAGACAGTCACGCAGCACCATCCTAGGGCATGATACGGTGCACTCGCGCGGGCTCTCGCCGACGTCGGTAGGTACGGCGCCGAGGGAATGACCTCGCACAGTCTGAAGCGGTATGTTTCGTTTTGGTAGCTACAGGTCAGAAAAAGGGCATACTGGTCTTGATTAATACAACGATGATGATTTTCATAGCGCTAAATCTTGAATTTGGTGCTTTTGATATTCTCTGTACCCGACGCCCCAGAAGCTTGGCGAGACAACTTGGCAACGTATATCTGCCGAAGGGTGTCTGTCGTATTAAAATGGTTGCAATTATTAAGACGGGCTTGGTTTGACACAGCCAATCGAAAGTGGCGGTTAAACGTGCGCATACGGGTTGATTAATTTACCACACCACTAATCGTCGAGGCTAGCGGCTATAGTGAGCGAGTTTGCGCATATAATTTCATATGGGGTTGCGTTCGAGTTTGTGTTCGAGTGGGGAAAGCAATGTCCATGCTGCAGCTTGACCCTGAACGCGGGAGTATGGAAGTTTTGACCAAGGCACCTATTCGTATAATTTCCATGCGCCCAACCTCCATCCAACCCATTCATCCTGTGCCTTGGCTTTCGCGTTGCATTCTGTACCTTAGGGCTGTGTTGCTCTGCATTGCATCGACCACTGTCACCGTCCTTGGTGAAAAAAGCACAATGTACATGATGAGACCCTCATTCGCCTCGCTGGTTGCACTCTTTGGAGCGGCAGCTGGCTACAAGACGGGCCTGATCGGCTACGGACAGTACTGGTACGATCCGACATGTGCGTACTCGTGCAGGGCCGTCATCGGCTCCGCGCCGCTTGACTGCCCCGGCATGGACCACAACAGCATGGGCGGCATGCACATGCACGGCGGCTCGCCCATGGCGCCTTGTATCGCGGACAACGTCGACTTCCTCTCCACTTTGGCCTACTGTATGGGCGCCCGCTGCCCCTCCGAAGGTGTCGGCGCCGCGAAGCTCGAGGCCTACTGGGCCAACCAAGCCACCGGCGACCCGGCCATCGCCCCCGGCTGGACCTACGGCGCTATACTGGCCAACACCACGCGCCCGGAGAGGACCTTTAAAAAGGGCGACACGCTCAACTATACGGCGCTCATCTCGGATGCCGACTATCAGTACCAGTACGATTTTAACCGCTTTTTCGACTGGGAGGAGGCCATTCAGTCGACCTATGTGTGAGAAACCCCCTCCCCCAAGCCGGGCCATCCATCCAGGAAGAAAACTGACAACTTTTAAGAATCGTTATTATCGCTGTTGGGGTAACAACACCCGTCATGCTTTCGGCCATGAACCATGTCCCGTTTGTCACCAGCGCCATCGACAAACTGCGACCGTATATCGAACAAGCCTCGATCGCGGGGTACAACATGCGCATTCTCCCATATTCTTTGGGAAATGCCCCGACAGTGGGCCAGGGGCTTTGGATTCTAATGTTTTTCGTCTTTAACATCATCCTCGGCGCCATTACCTATCAAAACTTCCCACAAACCCACCCATGGGGATTTAGCAAATCCGGAGAACTTTTGGCTTATATTGGTTACCGTACTGGGCACATCTCCTTGGCTTTGCTACCTCTTACCGTTTTATTTTCGTCTCGCAACAATATTCTGCTCTGGCTTACCGATTGGCCGTTTTCGACGTTTATAATCCTGCACCGATGGGTAGCACGCATTTGTACCCTTCAGGCCATTGTCCACTCCATTACCCTTTTAGCTGCTTATATCGACAATGGTACTTACCCGGCCGAAATCCATAAACCCTATTGGATTTGGGGTATCGTGGCAACGCTTTGCCTGGTAATAATTCTTTTCCAAAGTGGTGTCTGGTTTCGCCGCAATTCTTACGAAATTTTCCTGATTTTGCACGTTTTACTGGCAGTTTTTGTTATTGTTGGCTGCTGGTACCATATATATTATTGGAAGCCCCTCAGTGGTATGTACGAATTATGGCTGTACATGGTGATGGCCGTATGGTTCTTCGACCGCCTCGCGCGCGTGCTGCGGGTGGTCAAAAACGGCATCCGCCGCGCAGACGTCGTCGAGCTCTCGCCCGAGTCCGACGTGGTGCGCCTCGACATCACGGGCGTGCGCTGGTCTGCCGATCCTGGCTGCTACGCCTTCGTCCACTTCCCCACGCTGCAGCCCCTGGGCTTCTGGGAAAGCCATCCATTCTCCATCACGCACACGGCCATGCTGCGGCCGGTGCACAACCCGCTCGCGCAGGCGTCGTCGGGCGACGCCGAGACCAACAAACCCCTACGGGTCGCGGCGGGCACCGGCGGCGTCTCCATTTACGTCAAGAGGCACTCCGGCGTCACCAGACTGCTGCAGAGGCGCGTCGGCATCCCCGTGCTCCTGGACGGGCCTTACCGCGGGAACCCGAGCCGCGACGTGCTCAAGTGCGACCGCGTGCTGCTCGTCGGCGGGGGCATCGGAATTACGGGGCTGCTGGCATGGACGCGCGCGCACGTCAACGTCAAGCTGGCTTGGAGCCTGAGGGAGACGGACCGCCCCGTGTTGCAGGACCTCGAGTTTGCACTGGGCGGCGTGGCGGACAACATGATATCGGTAGGCCAGCGGCTGGACGTCGGGGCGCTCTTGGCGCAGGAGGTCGAGGCCGGGTGGGAAAGAGTGGGCGTTGTCGTGTGCGGACCTGCGGGTCTTTGCGACGATGCGAGGATGGCCGTGGTCGGGGCTGGAAAGCGGAGCAAAACGGTGTTTGTGTTGGAGATGGATGTTTTTAGCTGGTGATTGGCAGCGATTTTGATTGAATCTGCATGATCCTTTGCTTTGCTGTCATAAAAGTCCTGCAACTTTTCGACTGGGTGACCACTGGGGATTCTGGTCGTTATTTTGACACATTCTGAAGGGATTTGATACCCCAACCTCACTCAGTAGGCGCCATTGAGGCGCCGAGTTGAGGGAGGTCTTGGGAGGCCTTGACGGTCTTGACTCCACTAACGGCTGGAACCCCACATGAACTTTGCGCTTCTAGCGCTGAGTCTAGCCAGACCGGAACAAGATTAGCGCCGAAGAGGATGAAGGCATTCGGATTACAAATTGATCTTGGGTGCCTAGAAATATACGCTCTGCTTAAGAGAGGACGAGCCCCTGCCTGTTGGTGGAGCGGAGAGATTCAGTCAAAAAAAAAAAACAGTCACTGCAAAATAGTAAACAAAATGTCCCTTCTTAGCCTACCCCGTCCGGGCACCGAAGCCGCTGCCCCGCAAGCACCCATCGCGGCACCTTCAGAGGCCGATTTCACTCAAACTTTTGGCCAGCTCCTCCCACCCGCCAGCTTCCTCACCACGCCGCAAGGGACGGCAGCGTTCTACGACCTCCCACCATCGACCCCTCCCTCGGCATCATCACCACCAGCAGACCGAGTCCTGTTCATCCACGGCGTGCAAACCCCGGCCTTGGGCATGTTCCCCCTGGCCCGGGCGCTGCACTCCTCATTCCCCACAAAGCACTTTGCCCTGGTCGACCTCTGGGGCCACGGCTTGAGCGAGACGCCGGTGCAGCCGCACGAACCGGGACTCTTCCACTCCCTCATCGACGCTGTGCTCGATCGCAAAGGCTGGCCCTCCGTCCACCTCGTCGGCTACTCGTTCGGCGGCGCCCTGGCCGTCGGGTACGCCAACTCACGGCCAGCCCGGGTCCAGAGCCTTGCCCTTGTCGCGCCCGCCGGCCTGATCCCGTCCGCAGGCATCGGCGGCGGCCCTGAACTGGCGGCTCTGCGCGGAGACGACCCCGCCGCCGCCTGGGCCTGGACGCTGGACTTCCTCGAGGGCGGGGAGCTGGTGGTGCCGCCGGACTGGAGGGAGCGGGTGGCGCGGGGCGAGGTGGTGGCGCCCGCGATCAAGGAGTGGCAGATGCGCGAGCACGCCGGGCACAAGGCGGCCGTGGTGGCCATTGTGCGCGACGGCCGGATCATGGATGACGACGAGGCGTTTGTGCGCGCGGCAAAGAGCGGCGTGCCGGCTGTCGGGGTCGTCGGGACGCTCGATCCGGTGTGCGGCGGGGAGCAGCTAAGGGCTGTGGGGTTTGCGGACGTGGTCGTCGTCACCGAGGCCGGTCACGGCGTTGTGCGTGAGAATGTAGCCGAGGTTTCGGCGGCGATTGAGACATTTTGGAAGGGGTTGGCTTCTAAATCCCCGTAGTTGGGGTATGCAGACAGTAGCAGCGTCACATGCTATAATCTGTCATAGACACGCTTTACAGGAATATAGTACAGGTGAATTACTGTTCACCCATGACTGGGTTTGTTGATGCGATTCGCTTGTGCAAAGCCAAGCGGAAAGGGTCTTTGACGAACATCTGCGGCGCGGCAGAGCGAAACTCTTCTTGCTCAGCTTACAGGACGGATACACTCCATATACACCGTGGCTAAACCTCGCTCGAGTGAGAACATGGAGTAATTGTGTAATACTCACTGCGAGTACTCCTTGTAACAAGGGTAATCCCGCTTGCTCCTGACAGGGAATGAGAATCTATCTTTGCACTCACATACCTGCTTTTGGGGAAGTGACTAACAAATGTAACTTTTGGGTAATTACGCTGATGTGTGACGTATACGTGGCATATCGGTGAGAAGTCCTGGGTCAACCGGGCAGTAAAAGCCAGGTAATTCCAAGGGGTTATAAGTCTTCCCGTCGGCGCCTCAAATTGGACCGTGGCCGTAGATTTGGGTTTTATTTCTTGTTGCTTTTCGTCCCATGTCGTCGAGGCGATCCATTGGCCGAGTCACGAGGTGCAATACCCTTCTCCGAGGGATTTGAAGACATGAAATAAACTCACTGCCGCCCAGAGGAGGATAATAGACTTGATCCGAGGCAGGCACAGAGGACTGGCTTTAAAAAAAAAAGTGGCTAAAGGTAGCACAGCCACGCCGGCCTAGTCCCCAGATCATCTTGCTTTCACTAAGAACCACCTCGGTGAAGTATCTTGTCATTAGTTATGCGCTAACTATTATGCTTGATCGCATAGGATAAGACGACGCATCCGAGAAAGCTTACCGGTACAGCCATGACTGGCTGTCAAAAAAGGGGGGGAGAAAAGGTTAACAACACACAAGCGCTCGCTTCATATTACAAATATACCGGCCGAAACAAGTATAGGCTTGGACCCCAGTTTTCATGGCCAAAAAGAAAAACAAAAAAAAAGAAAAACGCCCTAGTCCCTTACGCCACCTTTACATCCTCGCCAGGCCTGGAAAAACCATCCCAATCAGGGTCGTCTGATCCATTGGGTCGACTGCCGCGAGAGTAAGCAAGCTCGACACCCTCGATTTGCGCCACGGGCTGCACCACCACCACATCGGCCCCGAAGCCAGACGAGTGCCACGTCTCCATCATCCCAGGCAGCTGCGCAAAGAAGTCCGGATGGTGGCGCCGCATCATCTGCAATGCCGACCCTGACACCTGGTCTACCGAGTGGCTGTGTCGAATGTCGTGCGGGAACTGGGGGACGTTGCCATTTGTCTTTCGCAAGCTCCCAGTCGTGTCGTGATTATCGGTTTTCTTCAGGGCCTGCCCGTTTCCTGTTGCCTCCTCCAGACCTCCAGTCCCGTGGAGGAGGAACCTCTTCACGTCGTCCGGGTACTGCCCCATCCGCATGAGCAAGAGGTCATAGTGCATCAGCGAAACCCTGCAGTGCCACGACCCTCCCGACTTGGCGCGGTGGTAAAGTCCCGTCAGCGCCGCGATGGCCCCCATGCAACCGGTGCCGTAGTCTGAGATGGGGAACGGCGGCACGACGGGCTCGTCGAGACCGAGGAAGCGGCCCTGCTCCCATGCCAGACCGGTAACCTGCATTACAATCATTAGCATATTGCCCAATGTTTTAGGGGTGGCCATGATTGGTGAAGAACGGGTATTTAAACCCCAGGGCGGCGTGGGAGAAAAATAAGAAAAAAGGAAAACCAGACTTACACAATCGGCTATCTGCTGCCACCCAGGCCGGTTAGACCACTCCCCTACATGCCCGAAGCATGTTTCGCTGACGTACACATAGCCCCTTCCTCGCTGCTCCGCCATCTTTGCCACCACCTGCGGCCCGTAGCCCAACCTCTCTATAGCGCCGGGCCGGAACCCCTCAATGATGACGTCGGCGTCGGCCAGCAATTCTTCAAACCTTTTTCTCCCGTCGGCTGACTTGAGGTTCAGCTCGGCGGTCCTCTTGCCCATGTTGCCGTCAAGCTGGAAAAAGGGAACGTCGCTCAGGTGTGGGCAGTTGATTTTGAGCACATCGGCTCCGTACTCGGCGAGAATTCGGCCGATGGTGGGTGCGGCAATGATGCGGCTAACGTCGAGCACTTTGACGCCCGCCAGTGGGCGCCGTTGTGACGCATCGCTGTTGTCATTGATGGTCGGGAGGAAGGGTGCTGGTGGTGTTGATGTCTCGATGGCATCGACGCTCCAGGGTGGTGAGTTGGAGTTTGCCTTGCCCTTTGACAGAGGGAGAGAACGTGCCAGTGTCAGTTACTGGGTTTACTTCGAGGGATACTGCAGCCATCCCATACTGGTGACATCAAACTCACATGCGCAGTCTTGAGGAATTCCTCAGGCTTCAACGCCTGGACGCCGGCTTGTCGGTTCAGCCTGTTCAGGAACTCGAGCTCGTCGACGGTGTAGCAGCTCACGCGAGACTCTATCTCGTCCACGATGGCGTCGTGGCCCTTTTCTGTCAGGTCGGGGCGCCGCGCCTCCAGCCCCAGCATGCGAAGGGTGGAAGAGGCCTCGAGTGAGCCGTGTATGTGGTAGTACTCGCCGGGGGTCTTTGTGCTGTATAAGTTTGCCGACATGCGCCGGTAGAGGTCCGACTGTGCCTCGAGGAGATCGGTAGCTGTTTGTAAGATGTGAGCAGGACGTACTGTCTTTCTTTTTCTTTTGCATACCGCCCTGATCTTGGAAGCATCATGTTAGGTAGTTACCTTTGAGAAACTTAGTGGCCCCTTTGTCCGGCTTGCCGAACCCTCCAATGGAAGTCAGATAGGTCTGGAATAAGAAGGCTGTAGTCCGTTCCAGATCGATCTTTATCCGTGGCACCCCATCCTTGTTTCCCCTTTCTGCCGCTTGATTTGTGACAAAATTCTGCGTTGTATCTGTCGCCGCTGTCCGTCTCAGCTCCGCAATGGCCAGACCAATGCTCGCCTCGACCGCCTTCAACGCAGCCCCCAGCTCCGTCTCTTTGAACGGAATGGGAAAATATGGCAGGTCGCTGGCCGAGACGAACTCCACATTTCTTGCCTTTGCTGCAATGTCTTCCGGGACCGGGGCCAGCTGCAGGACCCGCTCGAGAACGTTCTCTGCCTCCTTCACGCTCGAGTACCCCAGCGATGCTCTCCCCTGAGAGCCATTAAGCTCATCGCAAAGTTTACCATCGGAGTGATCCCACTGGCAAGTGTCGGCATGTCCCGCCAAGGGCCCGTGGGTAACAAACCGCATCTCCCCTTTGGCAGCGAAGAAAAAGGGTGGTTTTTTTTTGCTTGTTTCTTTTTTTTATGTATCTCTGAAGAAGTTCTTTTTGGGGGCTGAATTTCGTCCGGTCCTGGCTAAGCGGCGGCTAGGTACCTCAGGGTAGGTATCTTCCAGCAGGAGCTTGGGCCTGAACCTTGAAGAATTCAGGTTTTCCTGATATCGACCATTGAGGTGCGGATAAGTATGTAGGGAGACCACGTCTTCCTGGCTTTTGCAGAGCGGTGGAATGTGTCAGAAGAAAGAAGAACCGAGAAAAAAAAAACCTAGATTGTACAAAGAAAGAGAGATGTTCAACTTTTGACTGAGATCGATCGAGAGAAAAAAAGAAGAAAAACCTTGGAGGAATTCGGTTTTTTATTAATATCCCACTCTAACTACGAATCGCACTTCTCAGCGAGCTTGCCAACTTTCGAACCAAGCGAAAATTGCAGATGACCAACACACTGATCCGGGGTTCGGGAGCTGCCCCTGAACCTACTCGACTCTTACTTCCGCAGGTACTTTGTGTTTTTATTCGGGTTTTCTTTTCTTTTGCTTGCGGCTTTGAGTCCGCCCTTGTTGTGGAGGTACATTGTTTCGGAAGAAGTCAAAAAGCACTTGTTTGCTCGTCGGCCTTGAAAAGCGAGAGGGATCGAGCCGGGTGCGGGATCGCCAAAGCCCTTGTCGTGGTCTTTTAAGCTAAAGATTTTAAACTTTCCCTGATTTCTGGCACTTGTTTAGCCTCGTTCCGTCATCTCAAAACTATGCCTTTTTATCTAATCTTTGGGCTTAGTATTATTGTGAATCCAGGTACAATTGTGAAATCTTTTCGAGTCGCGTCTTGTCGTCCCGAGGTAAAAGTTTTTACAGTGGTAAGCATGCACTTGATTTCTCGTACCAAACTCATCAAGGCAGCAACCAAAGACAAGCAAAAGAGAAATAAACACGGTGAACACCATCGGTGTTCCTACCGTCATTACATCTCTAATGTCCTTAAATTATACCTATACATATACCTACTGCAGGTGACCTGTATCTGGACACTAGCCGTCGAGCCGGGCTGGAGGCATGAACCCCGTCGGCTGGAGACATCTTTGTATGCGAACCCCGGTGGCGGACGCTACCCGTCGATCCCGCTGCGGATCGACACGCGACAGGGCGACTAAGCCATGCGCGCTTTCGCAAGCCTCCGAAGGCTGAAAAGAAAAGAAAATGAACATGGATTTGCAATCTAAAAATACATAAGCACTAGCTTCGTTTCACCAAAATGCCTGCCACTAGGCAATGTCTTTGTTCGACAATGCAGCCTTAGCCTTCTTCACCACAGGTAGGATTTTTGTTGGTTTTTCCGGTCGGCAGTTCGATGTGGACTTTATGCTAGAGCTATCTGTGTTTCTAACCTGAAGAAAAGGCACCTTACATATCGAGCTACCGGAAGCAGAAACCGGAAGCAGAAATCGGGTGCAGACACCGGTAACCCTTCCCCTTTTACACGAGTTGCAACATGTAGTGGCTTGCACGGGTATGGGACAAGGCTGCATTTGTCTTGGCGATGCGCTTATCGCGTCCCTTAAGACAGGGCATGTTATGGTGGTGATTTGTGGAATTTATTGACCTGCAGGTCAGAATTACATCATGTCACCCAGTCGTGACGCTGTCCTTCATGCCTTTGCAGCCCGCCCTTACTCGATCAAGTTACACATGCCAACATGGTCCTTAGCCAGGTTCACTTAGCCGCTTCCTCGCGTCAACAAGTCCGCACTTCCGAAGAGCCACAGGCAGTAGTACTCGTCGGTAGGGGTCCTCCAATCGTCGAGAGAGTGTACGCCCATGTCTCGGAGCATCCTGCTCAGCACCGCCTTGCACGTTTCCTTGAGGTATATGTTGAGGATTAGCATCATGATCCTTGACAGTACCCTCTCGACGGCCTTGAGAAGTCTCCTGGGCTGCCCGGGCCTATTGATCTCGGATGCAATGTAAGTCGCCTCAAGAAGTCGAGTGACGAGAAGGTCACGGAAGACGTATGTGTTTGAGCGGTGGTGAGCCATGAAGGTCCGACACACCTTCACCAGGACTATGGCCAGGTTTCGTGTTGTTTCAAGGCTCTCTTCTGTATCTGTGAGCTCGAGAAGCACGGCTCGGACGAGGAGGTGAAGAACCCATGCCCCTGCGAGGAGAATGCCGTCAATAGGGTCGCTCAGATCGAGACGGACGTCTTGTCCTGGGGCGATGGGGATGGTCCCCAGCTCGGGCACGTTGCTGGGTGCGTAATCTCTGCGTATGGCATCGAGTATCTCGGCGGCTTCATGTCGCACCAAGTCGAGCTTTGGGTCGTTCCTCTGGATCATGATGGAAATCTTCTGGTCGTAGTCCGGCGCGGATTCGGAATCATTGGACGGAGAGGGCCGAAGGGACAAAGCCATGGCTGTCTGGTTTGCTATGTCTGTAAAAGAAAGGTAGAGATTGACTTTTCTTCAAGAGGAGGAGTGCCTGGAGAAGTCTGATAGCCATGGATGGAACCAGAATCCAAGTTCCCGTCGAGCCGACCGTTCTTCATCTTATAGACGGACCGAAACACTTCAGTCTCATTGTCCCGGTAGGCGGCAGGCTAATGGTCATTGTTCCGGTCCGGGAGCGCACCGGTCTGTGGATTGACAAAGACGTTCGCCTGCTCGGCGGGTACAAAGAGATATCAACAACACCATCTACTTCATCTCTAGGCTGTTGGGGCAAACAAGGGAGTAAATTGGCGTTTGCAGCACTTCGGTATTAAAAACTTCGTTTGCTTCAAGGACTTGCTGAGCTGTCAATTCGTACTTTTTATTCCATATTAAATATTCCTTGGCCCAAGCTAGAATTCTCATTGTATCTCCGTATCTGAACCTGGCAGGTTGCTTTTTATACGCGACATTTGCAGAAAAGAAAACATGATTTGCGTTTTACTAACTTAACTGAGATCTATTATTCTCGTCATCATCTTTGAAAAGGAAAACCTCGGTCCGATAACAAGAACCAGGTTTAATGACATGTAAACTACATTTCTCTGCCCGTAACATTTGAGTTGAATAGTGAAAACAATGCAACTCATGAAAAATAACTGCATAATACTTAGTTATCAATTCTTTTCATTAGGCTCCGACGGTGTCCTCTTCATCTTGCCACTAGAAGTGTCTTCTAGATCAACACGTGGCATGGAAACCCTCACGTATGTTGATTGTAGTGGCTTTGCTAATTCAGCTTAAGCTTATCTTGCATTCTAATGGAGGTCAACCCAAGAGGCTGTGGGAGGCCCCGATAGTCTCTACATCTGCTCGACTTGCTGCAGGGAGTGCCATTGCTAAAACCACAGTTTCTGTGACTCTTACCAATATTTCAGCGGTCGAGTGAAAATGCAGGTTAGTCACGGAATAACTTATTTGGGACTTCGTTGTATATAAACCCTAGTTCTTTTACCAAGTGTACATTTGTTTGCTGTCAGCTAACAAAGTTTGTCTCATGACCATTAGGCACATTACCCGTTCTCCAGGCCAAAGTCGGCTTGCAGTGTTGCATATGCAAAACAGCGCATACACCATACGCGACCGAGGTATCTACGATTGCTCTCATTGCAGACAACCATGTTTCAAATGATTTTTTCCACCCTCGGGTGATCTGCTCCCAGTTCCGCGCATAGGGACTTGCACAAACAATACCTCGCATGTGGTCGTGTGGCGGGAAGACTCGAAGACCTTGGGTTTGAGGAAGCAGATGAAAAATAACAAGGACGTGTTTGAAAGCCCAGAAGGCGTGACTATCTCACACATGATTAACTTGTGTTAGTAGCCATGGGGTGCGCGATATCTATGATTCACAGGTTACACTCAGTCATTCAAAGCTTTTATGACTGGCCAACACAAAAGCATTGTGCATGTGAGAAACCTGTCGTAATATATGCTCATTGCGTTTAATACCATCATTGACAAGCCCCAAGTGATTGAGCTGGCCCGGTAACAATAAACTTGTGTCAAGAGATAGGTTTGTTTGTACGCAAAAAAACTAATCTGATGAGGGTGATCCAGACTCCCATTCGGTATTTATCGAGCATTCAAATCGCAAGTAGTTGTGAAAGCTGATATTGGTGAATATTTGTGTCCTTTTCAAAATAATATCAAATCAGGTACCGACTTTCAAACCGATATGCTCCATACGAGACAAATTTATTAGACTTCCCTTTTAATCTTCAACCATGCTGTTGGAGTTGTGAATTTGCTTCTATCAAGAGAAGCCGTGGAGGGCACAATTTCCAAACTTATTCTTTGTACTCTTCACAACCAATGGAGGGAATCCACGAAAGTCTGGACAACATCACAGTAGATAGCACCACCTACTAAAGACTCCCACCACCAAAACCAGAATCAAACCAGTCACGTCGCCATGGTCCTGAAGATCTGTACCCACCACATGGCCTGCGATCGGCGCCCCATCATGGCCACGCATCCAAGCACCGACCAACCCAGCAAAGTCATGGTGGACCCCTACGCTCAGCCCATCCGCTGCAACCCAGAGACCTGCCCTGGCGACCGCGACGCCGAGCCGCTGTGCAGATGGCACACGTGCTGCCGCGTACAGGAGCGTGTACTCAGCTGCCCCAAGGGCCACCAAGCCCAGGTGGACAGCAGCCGGCTCCCGCACTCCCGCATGATTAACCACGACTGCGCCATGGTGCACGAGGTGCACATTTACGAACAGTCCATCGAGCGCTGTCCTCCATTGCCCTCAACCGAAGCCGCCAACACCACACCCACCTCTCCTCTCGTCGCCGTAACGATACCGCCCTGGCCGCCCATCCCGACCTCGGCCGAAACCGACGATATGCTAAAGCGGTGGCGGACGGCACCGCGCGAGACGCTGACCTTTGCGGCGGCGCGGCGGGCCTTTTTCCGCGCCGGCCGGGACCTGCACGCCGCGAAGCGGAGGGTGGCAAAGCGGATTCGGGACGACGACGAGGCGTGCCGGGCTGGGTCGGCGGAGCGGCAGCTCCTGGCCAGGGAGATGCTGGTCGACGCGCGGGAGCACCTGACGGTGGTCAAGGCTCTGTGGCGGCTGTGGGCGCTGCAGGTGTTTATGGAGGAGCAGGTCGAGGGCGACCAGTGCGTCGTGGTGGACGACTGGTTCGAGCCGCTGCGGATGGAGTTTAGGTCACTGGATAAAAACGTGCTGCTGCCGCTGCGCTGATTGCGGCTTGTGGTTGACAGGGGTGAACTGGTAGGTGAGTGCGTGGAAGGCTAGGATCCTATCATGTGGGAAGAGTCGGTCGAACAGTCGACGTGAATTTTCACATGCGAAGCCCGAAATGTGTGCATTAGGTAAGGTAGCTAGCACTTTGGTGTAGGTAGGCCCAAGATTTGTAGGTTTCCAGTATCGCCATGAAACAACAAAATGTGGCCGATAATGCAATTGGCCGGAAAGGGAAAAATATCCCCATCTTGTAATTGTGGCTGCAAGCTCGTGACGTGGCTATTACGAGGATGAAACTATTCACGCCCAGTAGTAAGTCGGAGTGCAGTGTACTGTGAAGAAACGAACGGAGTTGCCTAATCGGGAAACCCGTTAATTACCGCATCAGGCATCATCTAAATTATTGCTATGTCTCTTGTAGCTTTTCCGACTCCAAAAGTTTGCACAAGGGCAGAAGGGAGGCGCTCAGCATCAGCTGATAGCCAAGATAAAGGAAGTGCCTCTCCAAGATCGGCCAAGAGCGAGGCGGGAAAACAAGGCCAAGTGATGGATAAGCAACACGGTCTGAACTCTAGATTGTGCTTGAACATAGTACCTCGAAAGAAAGGTATTTATTTCACCTCGGAGCAAGGGCCGATTACCACACCACTAGCCAAGAATGAAACAAATATATTACTTGACACATATGTCGTAGTTAGGCTATACTTTCTCTTATCGTCGAAGGATGCTATTCCTTGGCACCTATTTGTAGGTATGTGACAACTGGCAAGAAAAAAAAAGAAATCACGCCGCGTTCCCCCCATCAAGATTCTACACTGGCGCCACCCCGTGAGACAGCTTACAGCTTACCCCGCCCAAAGAAACGCGGCGCCTGACCGGTTCCCGAAACGGTTCTTTTTCTTAGGGAGGTATGGTACCCGGCCCGGAAGCTCGTCTGTTATTTGTCGCCCTCGAAGCAACCCAGCTTCTGCAGCCGAAGGATAAAAAAAACAAAAGCACTTTTCTTTTTGGGAAATCAGGCGGTTCGCCTGGGAGGGTTCAAAAAGTGACCACGGGATGACGCCCCTTTGACATCATTCGTCCGGCCAGTCGCGCCGACCCAGATGCAGCCCCGTCGCCCTATTTTTCTGGTCTACCTAGGTAGCAAAAGCAAGTGATGGCTTTCATGGTATCTCCGGAAAAAAAGTACCTATCAATCTAGGTGTTATTCTTCCAATTATTGGTACTATTTCCCTCCAAAGAGTTATGTACCTCAGCTTGCCTTAGCCCACCCAGCCTGCCTGGTTTTTGCTACATACAGATACTGGGGGGAAACTAACATCGAGCTAGGCGCCCCACCCTCCCAATCCACACCTGCAAGCTGTATACTCCGCATCAGAACCACTCCTGAGCTATCAGAGCTCGCCCCCTTACACCACCAGAAACCACTTGGAGCAGCGCTGTGGTTGTTGGCACAGTATGCGTTGACCAATGGGGCGATAAAGTCTCATTTGATCTGTCTTGTTTACCTAGGTGTCGTGACGCATTTTTGTTCTTTCGAGGCTTGGTTGTACAGTGTCGATAGTAAACAATCTACAATGCGTGGTTTTTGCCTATCGCCTTCTCCCTTCCCCCCCGCTTGTGACTGGACACGACCGCTTGGACCGATCAAATGAACCGAAAATGGGGCTGTTGTAGTTGCTATTCCCTCGGTCTTCTCCGCATCTTAGCACTCGTGGGGGTCTTGGGGGGTCATTTGATGAAAGGGGACTATCGGAATATAAAAAGAGGCTCGCTCGACCTCTCGATACCGTCCTTTCTTTGCTACTCTTGCACATCACAGCAAGATTATCTAAAAGACTCTAGAACCTCAAGACCGATTCAAACCATCTCACCAAAACCCAAACCAAACACAACATCAGCCAAAATGTCTCCCGCCACCTGTGGTTGCAACTCCTGCTCCTGCACCAGCTGTGCCAGCTGCTCGTGCTGCGTACGTCCACCTCCCTTGCCTGACCTTGCCTTTACAGGTCTTCACTTGTATGAATCTAACTTTATGTCTATTGTCCCGGTCTTATAGACTTCTTGCAGCAAGTAAACTGCTCAACCTACAATCCAAGGTTGTTGCATAGATCGTCAAAGGGTTGACGATGGCGTTTACGTTGGTTGTTGTGGGTTTAGAGGGTCGGTGGTGGCGTTGGTGTTGAACTGAAGTTGGGTGGGTTGCTTTCGAGGGTCATTAGACAGGCGAGGTGCATGTAGTTCGAATTCTTTTGACATTACTGCAGTAACTACACTCTTTTGGCATTACATGATATTTGACAATAAAGGAATATCATATATAAATCATCATGTCATCGTACCACCCATCTATGTGAAAATCGTCACTAGTCTAACATGTATCCATTTGTAATCATTCCCCATGTATCCTCAAACTCCGGCTAGCAGTTAGCTCAAAATCACTCATATTTATTGGGCGCCCAGTGTTGCAGCCACTCCCGCGCCCTATCCCGATCGCCCTTCTCCGCTTCCACTGCGGCTACACACCACTCGGATCCCCACACCCCCTCGGCAGCCAGCATCTCCGCAACTACAACGTTCCTCTGCGCGGCCTCGTCAACACAAAAGTGCATCGCGGCGTTCTTGTCGGCAATGACTTCAGGAGTGACGAGTGGCTTAACAAGCGGCAGCGCTGCAGATGCAGATGTCCCCAGAGCCTCTTTCCCGGTGTTCGCCCGTCCAGTTCGGCACCAGTCGTTACTGCACCACGACCGCCCACAACCAGTCATCAGTTGCGTAAGATATCGCCGCTCCACGCGTCGTCGCAGAGCCTTGCCCTCGGGGTCGTGCATGGACACGTACAGCGGCCCATAGCAGCTTTTGCAAAGACCCATGTCGTTGTTCGGATTGCCCGCCGCAGATCCCACCGTTCCCTTGGGCCCAACGCCGTGGAGTGTCCGACCGCACATAGAATTTCGACAACCGGACGGCGCGGTGCGACCCTTCTTGTCCATCTCGTGGTGCCGAAGATGGCTGGACATGTCGCGTAACCTGACAATGGCGCCGCACAGGTCGCAGTCTGCAGTGCGCGCCCCATCGACCCGCTCGTGTGCCGTAAGTCCTGTGTAAGCAGCCTGTGCAACGTCGGAGGGGTCGGTTGGGTCACCCTCTTGCGGCACCTCGAGATGACAAAATCGGCAGAGGATAACCTTATCTGGGCAATCTGTTACGCGATGTCGTGATAAGGCGGGCACCGAGTCGAACTCGAGGGCCGCCGAACACGAGCAGCGGAGTGTGTTGGACGGATGCATACGGCCGTTATGCTTTTGCTGTGCGAAAAGTCTATCGCCGTATGATGAGCAGTGGTCACAGTGCCAGTGCTCGCGAAGTTCGTCACGGCTAGCGACCAACCCGCATTGTGCGCATTTCGGATTGCGGGCACACCGGAGTGTGTGCATGGTAAAACTCTGTTTCGGAATCCACTGCCCGCAGTCATTGCACTTTTGCATGTCGGTAACATCCTCAGGAACCGCCTCGTGAGCAACCGAAGTTGGTGCGAGGTTGGTATCTGTTGCGTCCCAGGTGTTGACGCGAAGAGAGAACTTCTGCGCTCCAGCGCCAGAAGCGGCCTTATCTTTGAAGCCATAAATTGATATCATCAAGCCCTCCACTTCATTTGCTTCATCATCACCAAAAGAGCCAGCCGGTATTTCCAACCTTACAGGCTCGCGATTAGTATATGGTCCCATGCGAGCGGTCCAGTGTTGTAACTCCCTTGGTCGCTGGCGAAGGTGTGCAGTCTTGGGGCTAACGAAAATATCAAGAAACCCCCCAGCTTCGTCGGACGTGGGTATGGCATCGAAAACCAGCCCGCGCGACTTGTCCCACGAGGAGAGATCGTAGTCAACATAGTCGCCGTGCCGCACCTGTCCTTCCACGGACTTCCATATCGTAATATCGCCTCCTGGTGAGCTCTTTTCGGTGCTTTCCGTCTCCCTCGAGCCGTTGACGCCGTTACCAGCCTCTTGCGCAGTTGCCGTTGGTATCCTCAGCAGATCAAGTTCCAAATCTGTGTCAATCACACAGATGCCATCACCTTCAGGCTTCACACTCTCTACTATGAACTCGTAGTCCTCTGTTGGACCTCTCTTGACTTGTAATGTTGTGCCTGTAGATAAAGTCGTGTAGCCTTGTCGAAGCTCCCTCTCTAGTAAGGGTTCGAGAATCGCCGGGTCGTAGCTCGCGTAGTCGTGGACCGGTGCTAGGCCGACATAGACTCCCTTTGGGAGTTGGTGTGCTGATATCCTCACATGATCCGCCCTTTTGCTCCCACTCTCAGGCTCACCATCGTTTTCTGTGCTGGTGCTTTCTTGTTCCGCCAGCCCTAGTGACCGCAACAGGAAGGGGCTGAGCGCAACCTGTCCCTCCTCGGCTGAAAATTCCCTGACGCCAGCATGAACAAATTTTCCATTGCTTTCGTTGAGCAGCCGGAACATCAACGGGTATGGAAGCTTTTGCTGCTCTGGCTGAGCAACCGAGCCAAAGCTGTTGTAGGGGCTGGTGTATCTCGTAACGACCGGCGTGGAATACGAGTAAGCCGATGCGGCAGAAGCTGAAGCAGCGGCAGCATTGGCGTCTAGAAGCTGTTGCAGGGCCGAGGAAGGAAGTATGATCTTGTCGCCGGTCGGCGTAGGGGCCGATCTATCGATGGCGAATATACCGGACCATTTGAGTTGAGGTGGGGTCGAGTCTGTCATTATTTCAATCCTGTGCCTAGGTGAATGGGCTAAAGAAAACGCTTTTCATGTATCTGGGGTGCCGGGCCGGCGATTAGTGGAACGAGAAAATAGAAGCTTTTGAGGTGGACGTCGCTGAATAAGTTGCAAGTTCATGCTGATTTTCTTTGCGATTCTACTCGCGTCTGTTGCGCGTCAACGGTGACAAAGCATCTTTGCCTAATCGTGGTGGGGAGATGGCAAGCTGTGTTGTTGGGTTTATCGATAAGCAGCGATGACGGAATTGTCTGTCACCTGACGCTCTTCTGTACTTCAAACGCAGATATGAATACAGGGTAGGTAAGCATATTGGCAACTTGGAGTAAGACCTCAACAGATTTGATCAATCTCAAATAATTGGGATGCGATAAAGTCTATGGCAGGTATCCGATGCAAAAGAGTCAAAAACCTTGCTCAAATGACAAAAATAAAACGTTCGTCTCGCTACCACCTACTGTAGAGGGAACAGCCTAGCTCTGTTATCGACATGCTTACACAGCAACCTAGACAGCTAACATTTCTTGTCAGAGTCATGATGTCAACTAGAACCTCGAATGCCAAGCCATATCTCGCCGGATATGCAGACAATCTCTCCCCTAGTTGTCACAAGCGTTGTATCAACCGGTATTGTTGAAATACTAAAAACCCACGGCCCGAATTGCAATTCCCACAATCAAACCATGTTCACTCCGTGCATGCTGTTTCTACTAAAGTAACAAACGGAAATGTAAGCTGAGCATGCAGCGCCTGGAAACATGCAGGCTCCGCTTGACCCCTGCAATTGTAACATCAAGGTTGAAGCTCGCCCATACCCTCCACTGCTACTCCACATGCGCCCCGTTCAGCTTGCGGGGAAATCCTTATCTGCCGGGCCAATCCTGTTAAAGTCGGCTAAAATGCCATGTCATAAGTCACCTCACCTTACTCCGGAAGTACGGGGTATGTCTACTGTACTGTACAGACTGTAGATCTGGAAACAGCTGATCTTTTTGTCCAACTTACCGTACTATATATAGTATGTACAGTACAGCTGTCACTACAGCATTGGCAGAATTTCATCTACCTACGTTATAGCTCTGGCAATTGTTAATACCATGGATGATCCCTTCCTAGTCCATCTACCGTGTGGATGGATGTGACTCCCAAAAAGCCAGTTCGTGGTCAAGCGGCACCATGGCGTTCCCTCTCAACAGCTTGGCATTTAGCTTACAAGGAGCTTATCACCGACGCGACGCGGATGCACGGCCCACCCGTACCAGCCGATGCCTATGGCTATTATTTCCTATTTTGCGTTGTTGGTTTGGACCCTGATTATCGATGCGATGCGGTGACCAAAATATTGGAGCTTCCCGTCTCAGTTTTTGAGGATGCCAATTGTCATTTCTGTAGCATCACAATGCTCCAACAGCTTCCAAAAAAGGTGACTGCTCCACCACCTAGGAAGCCTCACTCAACATCCCTTGACCGTCAATGAATCGAAAAACATCCCACTCCCTGCTCCTGAGTGGCGCGCTACCACTTGCTATGCTTATCTTTTAGATTGCCCACTACTACTGTACTGCGTGCAGTCCCCCAGACGGGTTACTTTTTACTTTTTCTGACATATTTCTTTCTTACCACGTAGTATTTTATGCACCACATCAATTGACTAAGGTCCTTTGAATGCAAGCACTGATTGGCGCTGACACCCAAGCCAAAAGTTCCCGGAATTGTGCCTCCCACGCTCCCACCGCGAATGATATCCACCCTCCACCCCACGCGCCCGCGACTTAGCTCACCACTTTAATGCTACCCTGCATTTTGCGACTACAGTACTGTAACTGTACAGTACCGCCCCACACACATCCCGCTGCAAACCCCGGCACCGGTGTGTCTGGACTAGTCTAGTCTACAACCTCGAAGCCAAGTCGGATTGGCGTTCCTGGCTCTATAGGAACACATCTCGTTTCGGTCGTATTATATCTTGGCTTTTTTGTTTATTATTATTTTAATTTTCTTATGATCTTTTTTTTCAGTCTGTCATTCTTTCTCATTTCTTGCTCAACCGCAAAGCCAGGCAACGCCAAAGATTATATACCACATCATAGAGTATCCTGCCCATCCAGGTACCTGTTGCAAACTCTCAGGACACCCACTTACCTGAAGTACCTAGCTAAAGTTGCGATATGCCGTGGCTCGAGCTCACGCCACCGCTGCCATTGCCCGCGGCCCCTCGCGCCAGCAAACTCAAGACACTACCAACTGAGATATACACCACGACGTTGAACTACCTGCTTTCGAATGACTTGATACTGCGCCAGACTTTGCCCTACCTACCGCCATCTTCCGTCCTTAAGCTCGCCGCAACCTCGCGCGACTTCCGGAGCTTGATTTACCACACGCCCGGTGCGCTCCGTCACCTCGATCTGACTGATGTAAAGGCCGCACACCTTAGCAGTTATCAACTAGGTGAATTCGGCAGAGGCCAGACTGACATGCTGATTACTGAAGACGAGTCAGTTTGCTTCTCCGGACGCGCTGGTGTCTAAATCACCTACTTGCATTGTGATAATAGCTGACAATCCACTCTGTCACCCAGATACTACTCCATTCCCCTCCGCAACATCTTTTCCAAGCTTGGCCGCGCCAGTCTCCTACCCTCTGTGCAGACTCTCATACTTGATGGTCTCTCTGTGACTGCGGAGCTAGTCCACGACCTCATCACGGACACATCTCTCAATATTCGCATCCTTTCTCTTCGAGGAGTCAAAAACCTCAACGAGGGAAAGCTGCAACAGAGTCTGCAAACCGTTTGCAGGCCTGGCAGACCCGCAGGAACACCCCGAGTCCAGGGCATATACCTGTTCACGGCGCCGTCGACTCAGGCCCACATCTCTACGCCAGGCTCCTCCCGCGCATCATCCCCAGATTCTGAATGGGAAGTTCAACCCACATGGACCGAATGCCAGGACAAGTGGTACCAGAGCCGCGGGCGGGCGCTTGCTGAGTCTGTATCCCCCGAGTGGGCCCGTACGATCCAGGCCTGCCGCGGCGTCATATCATTCGACGCCATCTTGTGCGCCGGTCCGTGCCACCTCAACTCTCCCGCGCTCGGGCTGGTAGACGTCTCGTACGCCAGTGGCCGCGAGGTCCCGCAGTGGGCCGTTGCGACGCACGCGCTCGACGGGTGCTCAGGCTGTGGCGCTGCGCCCGAGGGGATGACGGAGTGGGGGAAGTCGGAGAGGGGCGACTGCCCGCTGCTGGAGCCCGTGCCGCTCCATTCGAGCACTATCAAGGCCGCAGGTCGGCCTTCGCAGGCCGAGGGCGCAAGGTTTGTCGCTCGATGTGCAGACTGCCTGTGGAATAGGCATTGCAACAGTTGCCTCAAGTGGTGGTGTGAAGCATGCTACTCCGGTGTAGGAGGAGCCAACTCGAAGGTAAGGTGCTCCACTGTGAATATCATCTAGGCGTGATTCCGTTGAAGAAGTCACTAGCTCTCCGATGACATGGCACAAGGAGCTGTTGTCCATCGGCGTTGGCGGCGCCGCAAACCTTGTTATCTGGTTTATTTTCCGAATATTTCAACGAGGAGTTTGATACGAGACTAACACAATCGCGTTTCGACCCCAGGCTGGAGTTGCAAAGGATTGTTGGGAATGTGGTCCGAACGTAAGTATCCGCGTCAAATACCCGACGGCGTTTACTGTGTCATTGTTCTGACTCTTTATAATTCACTAGTGCTTTGAGTGTATTTCTGCAACTCAGAGGACCTGCAAGAGCTGCTGTGGCGGCTATTGTATCATCCATAACGAGGGCTCAACTTCGACTCACGTGAGTAACTCCATCGAACATCCCGACTCGACTTTTGATCTGAATACTTTGCTGACCGATACGAATGTTGATCAGTGTGATTGTAAGTTTTGATCTCAATCGACTGACGCGCAGTACCGCAGTGTCGGTTCCAGTAGTTATCTCATGTTACGACAGTACAGGAGTACGTCAATGGGGTGTCCATGCTAACTTGCTTCTTCCCACTCTAGGGTGCTGCTCCAGGGGTAGTAGCTTGAGGACTAGAGACCTCTACTAGTCGCGCTCCAAGGCCCTTATGACATGAACTTCTTTTCTTTATGGGACCGTCGGTTGCCATGCATGCATTCTTGGAGGCCAAGAATAGACGAAATTCGGGTCGAATTGCTGCTGTCTACTTCTATTTCCCTTTCTCTAACCCACGACAACCTTCCAACTCAAATTTTCTACAGCAAAATATCCCCACTCTTCGTTGGCGTTTAGCTTGTAACGAAGTTATGAAGCGTGTTTTCCTTTTGATATCTCTCCACTCTTGCTTAGTACTCCCCTCCATTATTAGGGCTGCATTTGCTGCTTCAATATCAAATACCCATCAAATGCTACAATTACTAAAGGATAGATACAGGCGTATGTGAGTGTGTGATGAGTCAGCAAATTTGTTGGTAAAAGGAGCCGATATTTGCTCCGTTAACTATAGCAGATGACGCCAACTCGCGTATCCGGTTTCGTTTGCCACCGCACATTGTATTTCATATGACGCACTTGTTAGTTATTGAGGGAGAGATACTTGGACTGGTTCTAGTATAGAACTATTCAGGTAGTGATGGTCAAAGTCATGTCGTTCCAAGCTAAATACAGATTTGTTCACTGCCACAATTCCAAATTTATATCTGTAAATCCACGATAATCCATGCCACGATAGTGGATAGCGACTAAAAATACAACCCCAAAAAGAGAAAAAGAAATGCGTTCCAAGCGCGCCTCTTGCACATCAACCACTACTGTATTCTCCATCAAAATGCCTATTAAGCGTGCCGTGGAATACTCACCTCATAGACGTACCCAGATTGCAACAGAATACAATATGGGCCAACCAAAGCGTGCAATCGCAGCGAAATACTATGTCCCAGAGAGCTCCGTGTTTGGCATCGGGCACGCGTTATAACCAGTAGCAGTCGGGTCGGTCGCGGCCACGCACCGACCGGCCGGCCGTCCCTTTGCAGGACGACCTGGATTTATTCACCGGCCTGATCGACATAGATGCCTCCATGACCTTGACAGAGCTGATCGACCTGTCGTGTTCAAAACGCACGCTGAGCCGAGGCCTGGCGACGCGAGGCTACAAGCACAACAATGCACCCCCCCTCCCCGAGACCGGCGGCGCTGGCGTCTGGCAAGGTGCCGTCGCCACCGCAGCGATGGGAGTTGACCGCGGCTGTGGGCAGCAAGCTGCGTACAACGTCGGGTTCCGCGGCCAAGCAGACAACACCTGTCAGGTCCCAGGCGACTGGGGGACTGACTCGCAGGTTGCGTAGCGGCAAGACCAAGCACGATCTCCAGTGTCGCAGATCACGACGATCATCAAAGCTTGTTCAGCTTCCCCGGAGAAAGATCTCTTGGACAAAGATTCAATCTCAATACTCATCTCGGGCGCACCACGCACGGAACTTGCTGATACAGCCTCTTGACTGTGGGGATGGGGCTTGTAGGGCGAGCTACGTCGAAAGCTCTGCCTGCGATTGCGATTTTGAAGGCCCGTCGTGCCGCATTGAATCTGCCATGTCAGAGTGAATAGTTCGTGAATCAAGGGCATGGGGTTCCGCAAGTTTGGGCTCTTGGAATACTCGAGGGTACAGCCTTCAAAACACGCATGCGGCATCATCAAGACAAACTGCCAAAGTTTACGTGCAGAAGGTGAATCGTGAAGCGTGCTATCCATCCAGCGAGTTAACCGGAAGCGAAGGAAACAATAAAAATACCCGAACAAAGATCTACGCCTGGTTCTTTTTTTTCATCAAGACGTTAATCTAATCCAGATCGGTGTGACTGACGCTACAGTCATGACAAGATTCTGACCGAATCTCAATCGAGCATGTCACCGTCGACACGGCTGAAGCTCGCAGCCAGCCAGAACATGACCTATACGGCCTCAGAAGTCATGTTCTTCGGTTTCACCATGCGATCAACCTCTTTCACCGTTACTGCCAAGCGTGCTTCGTGAATCTATGCCTGCGCTGCAAGTTGACGATCACCTACTTCTTTCGCCAGGCTGCAACGGCGAGAGGACCTGCAGTTGTACGGGGGTTCGGGCCCGAACGCGGTAGTCCACCATTTGCGTCGCGGAGATCTTCAAGCCTGCATAAGGCCAACCGCCATCATGTGTGGGCAGTGTTCAAGGGCAGGGCTGGGTGAATATAGCAACCGGTGGTTCGGTTCGTAGATTGCAATCCCCTTTTTCTTCAGCCTGGGCCTAAAACATACAGCATGCCTCTATCTGTGGGACCCTAGATTGGGGCCTTTCCCAAAAGAAGATCTGCGTGGTAGTTCTAGGGGTTCGATCGTAGTTTCGGCATCTGGCTACTGGTCCGAACTCCGCGCATTCGCGCAAGTGAATGCTGCTCATGTCATGCCTGCATGTTCATTAGCAATCTCCGACGCTTTATGTGGCAATGGATATCATAAAATGAAATGTTTTAAACTCGCCACGACGTTCCATCCTCGGTTCCTGACATCTCATCTTTCTCCATGAAAACCCACGCGACAGCCTGACGTCAACAAGTCAGTATTCTGACGGTCCACCCGCAAGGGTCACCTGTCCCATGCCGTCGGGATCTACTCATCTCATTCATAATTGAACAGGACGACATCTGGCAGAATACGGGATACGGGGAGATCAGGTCCATCCCTAGATTGCTCGACCGTCGGGCAAAATTATTTTTGGGAGCTGAACAAATACCGCCGGGTGAACCATTGCTTTTTTTCTATATTCCAACTAGCAAATGAATAGCCAGGTACATATACGTTACATGACAAATCAAGTTCTCCCGGGGCCTGCCCTCTACAAGAAGCCTTTCAACTGCCATGATTTGCTATTCTGAGACGACACCGCATGATAGTCGAACTTTCTTGACGAATTCCCTCCCACTTGTCCGTACCTGGACAGCGTAGTAGGGAGGATTGAATAAAGTAAAAGGAGACCGAAAAAAGACGCGGCAGAACATTACTCGGGTGGATTCCTTTTATGCATTTCGTTTGTTAAACCACCAAAAGGGGTTTTCGAGGTGTGTTTCAGGTCTCAGGAGGGATTAATCTTGGTCGTTTCTCCGAGGCCCATGGATCTACGGATATACAGAATAACACAAGCTGATGGATGTATCCACTTGAAAGATATATTGGAGATATAAGGCTGCGGGTATCTGTCCGATCTCACAGCCAAGCTTTTGATTATCCAAACTATCCCATCAGCAATTCACAAAACATACGGACAACAAAAAGATAACGCCACAATCCTCTTCATACGCACATCCACACGATATTTTGCCATCTTTATACAACAGTCTTGACCAAACCAGACATCATGCACTTCCACACAGTCATAGCCAACCTGGTCGTCATGACCTCCCTAGGAGCCGCATATACGTTCAGCGCAGAACAACCAATCAATCAGCTCCTGTCCCAACCCCAAGACATCTCCAACTTCAGGGGAATGGCAAAGGGGCGTAAATCATCGAATATTGATTGCGACCGGCACGAAAATGGAGGCTTGAGGCGCCCGATTACTGCCTGCATAAGCGGTGAAGCTGCGAACAGGCGCTGGTACCTCGCCGGCGCGAGCAGCACAGATCCGGAATATTTGCGACGCAACGATCAGCAAAAGCCGGACCAGAGTGAACGAAGGGGAGCCGCAAAGCTATCCAAAAAGCATGGTTTGCCCAAGTCGGCAGGTTTGAGGGATCCGGCCCCGACTCCTACGCAATAAGGACGGGTTCTGCAAGCAGGGCGTTGGATCAAAGAGAGGCTACGTCAGTTGATGGAATGATGTGAGCAGGGCTCGCCACACAGAAGGGAAGCTATCAGGGGCCCGCGAACAGGGAAACAGGATGTGCGCGATTGTTGGTAACTGGTCCAGCTATCTATGATGAGGGGTTGAACCACATATGTACAACGGGAACCGATAGTAATGATAATAATGATGAAACATACCATATCTGGTTACCTTGTTGAGGTTTGGGATCGAAAGTAAAAGTCCATATCGATGAGATTGCAGAAAAGGCTTGCCAATTGGAGGCAGTCGATCTTTAATAGTCTGATTTTATGAGCCTGGACATATGCCCTGGATGGCTGCGCTACATCAGGATCATTATATATGTAACTGGAATGCTAGAGGTCATCAGCACCTAAACCAAGGGCGAACTTCCTCGCAACCCATTGGCTCCCATACTCCTCGTACTCCTGTTTCGTGACTGCGAGCTTTTCAGCATGTTCGTGACGTGCAAAGTTGGCCGCACCCTCCCACGTACTCGTGATGGGGTCAAATGGTCTAGCAACGCGGACGATGCACTCATCCGGAACCAGCTGTACGACCTCCTTTTGTAGCCGCTGGATGAACCCATCGAAAAGAGCATTGCCGCCCACAACAACAATGTTGGCCAAAAGACCTGGCCAAAGCCCGATGGGAAGCTCTGACAGTGATTGCATTACCAGCTCGGCCAGGCCAGGCTGCCGAAGACCCGTATCGGACGGGTTGAAAAGTAGCTCCGGGACTACGAACCGCTCATTTCTCAGCGTCAAAACATCTTCGTCTGCAAACGCGTCCGGGTCCTGCGCAGCTGCAGCCATTCGCTTCGCCCGACCCGCGGCGCGCTGTGGATCGTAGTCGCGGACTATGCCCTCCGACCGCGAGTGAAAGTCTGGCAGGACGTAATCCTTTGCTATCCCGGCCCCCGTCAAGTATGACTCTCTCCTTTCCCCTCTTGTGCCCTTCCACGTCTTCTCGAGATCTGCTTTGAAATCCAGAGACACGTGACAGGCTTTCTCCTTCATCTCGTTGACAATGTACGTATCGTTGCGCATGTCGTAATGTCTGAGCGACAACAAACGCGTCAAATAGTTGGTTAAGAACTTTCCGCCGACATTGAGCCGGCGCACTGCCGAGTGTAATGGCCGGCCGCGGAGCAATGGCGTCACCGTGGTGCATGAGTATCCCGAGTCTATCAGTAGCATGATCTCGGCGGGGACCTGCTTGACTGCATTTGCTTCTGATGGGGTGTGGAAGATGCTCTGGATGTCATGGTATGCATTGAAAGCGGGGCCTGAATAGATGCAGGTACACAGGATGCCATGGTTAGCAGAAGTCACCATGACGAGAGCAAGAACTTAGATCCCGAGACAAGCGCCGTACCGATGCCGCGATAGTAGCTAGCAAATCCAAACTCCTCAAATACCATCTGGTCGCAGTTTGCTTGCAACGCAGGCAGAGCACCCGGCTGCTCGCCCAATATCAGCCTCGTCTCGGACGGATCACATAGCTGGGAAGCTGTCTTCTTGTCGAAAAGCTCGCGGTCCCAGATCTCCCTTTGCGCCTCCCAATTGACGATGTAGCCCTTCTCGACCGGGCGCCGGAAAGCGATCTCGCCAAAGTCCTTGCACTTGCTAAGCTCAGAACCGACGTATGTTTTGCGGTGGCGGTCTCGGGCGATGCAATTCGGTATTCTCAAAATATTGGGCTTGCTTGCGCCAGATGGCGTCGCCGTATCGGGTTTCTTGTCATCCCCATCGTCGGCAGCATCGTGCGATTCTTCAGTTGGGATCAGCCCCGCCTTGATCGTATGTGCGCCGTTGTCGAGGATCAGAGTCTGTCGCGGTGAGGCGGTCACCGCTGGTTTTGATTTGCGTCCGCCAGCCATGGCGAATATCGTTTAAAGGCAAGGAGAGTTTGGATCATGTCGTGCAGCTTGTCAGCGCGCGGCGTGCCTGTTTGGTGGACATCTTCGCGTGCGGAGCATTTGGAGTTTTGGGGAAATTTGTAGGACCTGGACCATGGACAGAAAAAAAAGAGCTTGGGGGTGCTTCGACATCGAATGAATCCAGGGTAGGTACTTCCAGTGAAGCTGAGTGGGGGAAAACGCCCCGCATTGCGCACATCTGTGGTGGAGCAGCACAAGGGTTTTCCAATTCTAACCAACAACCAACAATGCCCGAACTCCCTCAGTGGAAGTAGTTCCATCCAGTTGTAGACAGTTTACTATCGACAAGGCGATGTGAAAATTTTACAAGTCCATCAATACAAGGAAAACCTTTTTGCTGCGAGATTATTTGATGCTTACGCATCAACACATATCACATGTCGGCTGGCTACCGCCTCTCAATTATATGATGTAGCCAACATAGACGAGCGGATCCTTCGGCAATCGGAAGCCTTGGATCAAAAAACCACCATCGGCAATCGATGGGGCACCGTAATAATATGGATAAAGACAGAGAGCGTCCGTGGGAGATGGAACGGCATGCCAGCGAGGTCAACTTGGCTGCTCGAAACACACATCAGGCTCCTTATGAATGGCTGGCTGAATCATAACCACCGAGATCCCTATGGTGTGGTGTATACGTGTACCGCGGACAATGGGCGCAGCTGGTCATCGGCCGTATTGTGTTATGGCACTACAAGGAGGCCTATGGGCAGCCCGGCATGTCCACCATGGCACCTTCAGCCGACCGGAGAATCCGAAAGGATCACAGCGGCGCCACATTCGAGAACCTGCGTCGACCAGTTCCAAGGCAGGCCGCTGCACCTATCCTTCACCAACTAGAAGATCCCACTCGAGTAAATCAAAACATGAGACGTTGGCTAGGGGGTCTGTCTCTTCAAGTCGGCTGTTTCTGTCCAAGACAACAGCAACTAGATCGCAGATATTGGTGCCTTGCGGCTGGAGCGCGCTGCCCTAGACAGTTTTGCCGGGCTCATGCCCGCGGTCCTGGCCCGGCTTTGAGCCACCCTCGCCGAAAGAACTTTTGGGCGTATGGTGATTAGGCTGCACGTTTGGCTGCGGCGTGCATCCCAACCCAACGGATCAAGGCAAATACGGCCCTATTGATTGGTGGCAAGCATATCTGCTTGAAGTATAATATACATCAGATATTCTGACCCTGAGCCACATATTCCCAAGGTCATCTACCATACCAGGGTGAAGCAGCGAAGGAGCCACCTGTGCGAGTGCAGAGCTTGTTCCAAGTGTAGGACTTTCATTTTCTATTTACTTCTTAGGCTGTATCATCTGCATATAGAAGTATCCAAGCAAGCTCGCTAGACAGTTTTGCATCTCAAGGGGGAAATAACAGTTATATTTAGGGATGGGGCTTCTGGTGTGGCACATCATCTTATAGATCCACATTCTGGGGCATTCGCAATCGGAACGAACATGTGCCAAGGCAACGAGCTTTGTATCTGCTGTATCGATCGCCAGGAAAACCGTGGGGCCGGATATGCATGTCAGCCTCAGCCTCTCATCGCAGGGCAGAGTGACCTCTATCAGCTGGTGTTACCCCGCCCCAGCAATCTCTCAGTCCACACATCACAGATTTCAGGCTTACCTGCTCGAAAAAAGAATTTGATACCCGCACTT
The DNA here is from genome assembly GCA_004337975.1 of Pyricularia sp. CBS 133598. NCBI lineage: Eukaryota > Fungi > Ascomycota > Sordariomycetes > Magnaporthales > Pyriculariaceae > Pyricularia > Pyricularia sp. CBS 133598. Next base: position 148,975 of record RRCJ01000016.1, read on the forward strand.
TGACATTTTGCTGACAGTCTACCTCCAATCTGAAAATACCATACCGGGTGTTCTAGGAGATGTAGGCTTTTACACGAGGCGCCAAGATGACGTCCGAGGATAAGCCGTTGGAAAATAACGACAGTGAAAAGAATCTCGTCCAAGTTCGTGATGACAAATGGTCTATTGCGCTTGGCAGATTGAGTATCGGGGATCGAGAGCGCTTTGAAGTGTCGGCTGTGGGAAATCGCAGCCCACAGGATATCCTCGCTGATGTCCTTGCAGAAACGAGGGCAAAGAAGGATGAGTGTATGAGAAAGCGGTGGAAGACCACCGTGAAGGGCCGCACAATCATCCTCCGAGATGTCCTCGAGAAGATTACCGTTTGGGTCAACAAATTCGCAGTATGGCCCCTCATTCGAAATCCATTACCTGATTTCCGCAAAGATATCTAACTTGCTTCGGTTTTAGGAAGTTGGACCAATCATAGCCAGTTGTGACCCAGTTGCCGGGGGGTTACCATGGGCCGCGATTCGATTTATACTCAAGGCAGCCGTCAACGACGTTGAGATTTTTGGCTTTGTCTTGCAGTCCGTCGAAAGTATCTCGAATACACTCGCCTCCGCTGCTATATTCGAGGTATTGTACTTGGACCAAGCCCCTCACAAGTAAGCACGCCTTGGCAAGCTTCACTACTTTGCCGACGCACATGGTTCAATACTTATAGCTTTTCCAGATTTGCTGTATCAGAAAGACTTTCAGAGTGTGTCGTTGCACTGTATGCCGCCATCCTGCAATACCTCTCCGCGACACTTAGGTATTACTCACAGCACACGGCAACCCGCCTCGTGAAAAGCTTGGGCTCTGCCAAGTCCGACTTTGAAGAAAAGTACAAGCCTGTAAGCCTCGCAAAGGGAGAGCTGGAGGAGTTGGTGCGCCTAGCTGAAGCTGAAAAGACCTCATGGGTCCTCGATAAAGTTGGTCGCGCCGAGACCGAACGTCAGGTTCAGCATCGAGTCCTGTCTCAACTTCTGCACAATTTGCAACAGCCTATCGACCGCATCAGCAGTCAACTAGACGTCATCCATGATGGGCTTGAACGAGAAACTCGTATTAAGATCTTGCGATCTATTTCATCCATACCGTACTTGACGCATCACAAAGCCGCTCGAAAAGGGCGTCTGGAAGGCTCTGGTCAATGGCTTCTCGGCAACAAATCCTTCCAGTCCTGGCGCAGCGAAAGTACCTCGTCTGTCCTCTGGCTACATGGGATCCCTGGATCTGGAAAAACAAAGCTAGCGTCTCTTGTTGTTGACGAGCTCACCGACTCCGAGAATCTTGCCTACTTCTACTGCATGAGAAATCCAGCTGAACCGTTGCGTGGTCAATGCGATGCCATTCTCTCTAGCCTGGTCCGGCAGCTAGCGAGCACTTCCACCGATTCATCAGTACTGGCGCCAATAACCGATACATATCAGGACGCCCTCGATGGCATGACTGGCTTTGAAGATTTTGCTTGGACAAGCGACGAGTCATCTAGTATCCTTCTGGAGCTGCTGAAAGAATATCCGGCCGTGACTATGGTTTTTGATGCCTTGGACGAAGTTAACCCGGAAGATCGCCAAGAGCTTATGGATATTCTCAGCGAGTTGCTACGAGAGTCGCCCAACCTTCTCAAAATATTCGTTTCAAGCAGAGAAAACTACGACATTGCGCTTCATTTTGAAGGATCTCCAAACATTTACATTGATGCTCAGGATAACAAGGGAGATATTGAATCGTTCATGTAAGTACCCGTTCCATGTCTGCATCAGTCTCGTCTACAGAATGCTAACATCTTTCAGTGACGACCGACTATCGGCAGCGAAGCTGCTTCGCGGCCGATTGACCGATACTCTCAGATCTACCATCGCAAGCACTCTGCTAGATAAAGCCCATGGCATGTAAGTAGACCTGGCTTCGCGTACGGTCATCTTGGATATAAATTTATTGTTCATATATAGGTTTCGCTGGGTTGATCTGCAAATTCAGTCGCTGCGCCCCCTCAAGGTCCCAGCTGACATCGAGGCGCGTCTCGGCGCCCTGCCAGCCACTCTTGAAGAGTCCTACTGGGGCATTTATCAGGATATCCTTGCCTCTGGAGAGCACGCAACGGACTTGGCAGTATTCACCTTCCAGTGGGTAATGTATGCCAAAAGCGGGATCTCGGCTGATCGTTTTGCGTCCTTTGCGTCTTGTGCCCTATCGTCCGAGAGTGTCACCCAGGCTTTCACAGAAACAGAGATTATCGATGTCTGCACCAACCTGGTTATTAATCGCACCGGGGTTCTGGAATTCGCTCACTTGTCGGTTCGTGAATTTCTCGAAGGTCTTCCAAAGCGATCCGTCGAGACGTTTGTTCCCGATATAAGCCATGGGCGCATCGCTACGGCTTGCCTAAAGTTTCTCGGTATCGCCTTTGACGAACTAGATGAATCTTGCCTGAAACTGGCGTTAGAACAGCCAGAAGAGGAGAGAAAAGAAGATGAAAATAAAGCCGCAACAGTGGACGACAAAACGATCCAGCCAAACGAAGAAATAATCATATCACAGGATACAACATCGGATTTCCAGGATGACCTGAAGAAGCCCCGTGAAGAATCGCCAAAGATCACCCAGGAGATAACAAAAACAGACTGGGAGCCAGAAAACGTCATTGTGAGAAGAACAGGTAGCGACGGAGAGGCAGATCCAGCGGACGAATATATGGAGACAAACACGCAACCCGAATTGTTCAGCAAAAGCGACAGACAGATGGTCGAATATACCTCTCGATACTGGCCCGAACACGCGACCGAAAGTGGCAGCCACCGAACACAAGATCCATTACAGACCCTTATCCGAAGATTTTTAATCGACGTCGAGTCCAAACTTGTTTCAAGGCAATTCCGAATCTGGTGCTGGATGATGCAAAACAATAGCAGGTACCCCCTACCTCGCTTTGGAACGGGCGATAGCATCGGCCACACTTACCTTTATTATGCCTGTAAATCGCCTTGCAACCCTATCTGGCTTGCTAGCTTCTACAGCTGGCTCGATGAAGTCGAATACATATACGAGGCGGATTTTCAAGGGCTTGAAGAGCCTCGAGAACTCCGCCTTAGCGACTTGAAGCTGGCATCAAACATCAGTACAAATGAATACGCTACTGAGGAGCTGTCACCGCTTGTCTATGCTGTGGCAAAAGGCAACTTCGCGCTTGCAGAGTGCATTGTGAATTCTGCTCCTGACCTACTGCAAACCAAAAGTACATTGAGGTCAGAGCCGTTGGTGCGTGCGGCAGAAGACGGCGATGAGAGATTGGTAACTTTGCTGTTAAACAAGCCGCATGGTGGACTGGATGCCGAGAAAGATGCTCTCATTGGCGCCATACGAAGCGGAAAACCCGAGACGTGCCGGGCTTGCCTCGATTTTAATCCTCAACTGCTCTCTTCAAGCGGGACGCTGGCTTTCATCACCGCCTGCAAGCTTGGGAACCTCGAAACCGTCGTTTTACTACTGGATCGTGGTGTGAGCACGGAGAAGGCGGCTGAGGGTCTCAACATTGCCGTGCTGCGTGAAGAAAGTGAGATGGTCGCAGAGTTTCTAAAAAGAGGACTCGGCAAAAACGCCATGTCCAAGGCTCTCATTATTGCCGTTTCGAATGGAGATACCAAGACGACAACTTTGTTGCTCAATGCTGGCGCGGAGAAAGAGCCCGCAGCGGTGCTTCGCGCCACGAGAGACGACACACCCTTGACAGCAATACGCCTGATACAAGACGGCTTCCCAGCCACGGGACGATGGGGGCGGACAGGGCGATCGCCTCTTCACTATGCCTCGCTCAATGGACGTGACAAGGTTGTTCTTGCGCTGATTGGAGCCGGGGTGGTGATCGATGCGTATGACAGTCAGGGACAGACACCGTTGCACCTAGCAGCCAGGGTGGGGAGCGCAGAATGCACTCGGATCCTTCTCGATAAAGGGGCAGATGTCTTAGCCGAAGATGAGGAGGGAAAGATTCCTCTTGACTTGGCGGAAGATAGCGGCGATGAAAGTTGTGTGACCGTCATTCGGGAACGGATGGAACTACTTATGGAGAATCTGTTGCGGGCGAAGGCTGGTCAGGAGGCGCAAGTTGCCACAATTGGTATACTTGAACCGGCCTCCTGTATGAAATAGTGGCACTCTTGGAGATACGAAAAACCGTTACCATCAAGCTAACTCAGGCATATACTAAGCATTATCATTTCTTGCTTCCGGTTTGAAGCGCACGGTGCCAATGCACTCTCAAAACCCTTGCCATTATAGCCGACGAAGCCTCTTGGCCACAACGAATTTTAGCAAATTCCCTATCCGATATCTGACGAACGCGTAGTTACCCCGAGCAAAGTTTGCTCTTACCACAAACTATCTTAGCCAGCGATATGATGGATCCACTGGCTAGCAGTTCCATAACTTGCAAGCTGGCTTCGAACTCGCGCGCGATAAAGTTCCGAATCTCTATTGCGACGAGCGAGTCGAGATGATAATGCGTCAACGACCGTGCCACGTCCATGTCCTCAGCCTCCAACATTAACACGACAGAGATCTTGTTAATAAGCCCAGCACAAACCACTGCTTCAGCCTCCTCAGCTGTTTTCGCCGCTTTCAATGCCGCCCCGAACGATACTACGCCACCAATGCCAGCTGACGGGTCGGTTTGCTCGAGCTGAGCCTCCATCGCCAACCGCAAGTGTTTAAACTTGGAGTCCGACGTCCAAAACGGCTGCATTGTGGGGGTTATGCGCATACCAGTGACTGTGTGGTTGTTGCACGTCTCGGCGAGGCGGCCGCTGATGGCCGCCCGGAGGAGAGCCAGAACTTCACATTCACGGATGCCGTCGCTGCCCAGGTTTCTGGCCACCTCGGCCTGCCTTTCTTCGTTTTCGGCGAGATAGCCCGAGTCGGTCACCATGGTCAGGTCCAGAGCCGATGCAGGAAGCCCGCGAGCCAAACGGTACTGGACGAGGGCGGTCAGGAAGCAGTTGGCTGCCGCGTACGCCGCCTGGCCCCTGTTGCCGACCATGCCTGCAGCTGAGGATAGCGCTACAAAAAAGTCCAGCGGCGTGTCTTTGAGGGCGTTGTGGAGGTTCCATGCACCCTGGACTTTGCCTTCGATGACTGTGGTGTAGTCTTCCCATGTCATGTTCTCGAACAGAACGTCCTGTTATACAAAAGGATTGTCAGCACAACTTCCAAACTTCTGCATGCTGATACTTATCCTCGTTGGGTCAATGTTCTACTCACCCGAAGAACCATGGTCCCATGAACAACACCATGGACTGTGGGCATCCCTTGCAGGCCGTGGGAGATTAAAGATTCCACCTCGGCCTTGATAGCGACATTGCACCTGCGCACGACTATCTCTGCGCCGACCTTGTTCCCTTCTTGGATGAGCTCAGTTATTTTGTCAGATATTGCTCCATTCCTAGAAACTAGAGCAATGTGTCGAGCTCCATTGCTCAACATCCACCGCGCCATGCTCCGCCCGAGGCCACCAGTGCCACCAATTAGGACGTAAGTGGCATTTGGCCTGAGCAAGTTGCTTGCACGTTGTGATCGAGTTGCCTGTGGAATAATGGTTAGGATACTCTGGGCTATTATTGCCTGTGGGCGACCACCAAATAACGTACCTTGACTTTGTCTCCCGCGTTGGCCATCACCGCAATCTTTCCTACCAATCTGCCGGTTTGCAGGGCCTTGAAAGCGCTTTCAAGATCCGAGATGGGGAATCCGTGGATGGGTCCAGGTGGGCATATTGCTCCAGACTCGAGGAGATTACGAAGCTTTGTGAAAACACGCCCGATAATGGAAGGCTTTTCCTCGGCCAGGTCGAAAATGTCGACCGAAGTGTAGCTCAAGTTCTTTTTGTTCTCCATCATATGCCTTCGCACTCCTTGGCCGCTGTCTCTGCTGCTGATATTCACAAACCTGCCAAACTTGGCCAAGCAGTCCCATGCTTCCGTCACGGCGTCATCTGGTGCAGAATCCAGTACGATATCGGCGCCCCTCCCGCTTGTCGCCATTCGAATCTTGGAGCCAAGTCCGCTGATCATACTGCTAAATATTTGATGCTCGGGAACTCCGTATTTCTTGATCAGCAGCTCTTTTTCTTGCGAGTTGCCAACAGTGGCAAACAGTCTGGCGCCATGCTCCTGCGCCAGGCAAATTGCTGCTTGGCCAATGGGGCTAGCGGCACCATGTATCATCACGCTCTGCCCCTGCTCCAGGCGCCCTTGATTGACGAGGCCATAGTATGCCGTGCAGTATGCCAGTGGCAGGCAAGCCATCTCGTCGAAAGATAATGTCTTTGGCACCCGCATGACCGTCATTTCTTTCGTTCGTACCCTAGAGGCGTAACCGCCTCGAGTGAAGGTGCACACATGATCCCCGACCTCAACATCTCCGCAGCCGGCACCAACGCCGACAACTATGCCGCTTACTTCATAACCGGGCTCGTCTTCAGTCTGGCCTTTGACTGCCGTGATATCCCTGGAACTCATCCCGATGGCTTTTACCTCAATCTCGACATCGTCGTCAGCCAGTGTTCCAGTCATGGAATCATCTACAAAATGAAGGGATTCGATTGAAGATGTCGTTGTAACGGCCAGCTTCAGTTGCCGGTCGCTGTTTGCGAACAATGTGCTCTCCACGACAGATGGGCATGTCTCGCTGTGGACGAAGGCGTTCATGTCCTCGTCGTTGATCACCCTCGGAGTTAACAGCCGACCTCCCCTCTCCATGAACTCGAGCTCAGACGTAGCAGTTGATCCGATGCCAAACGCACGCTCAAATACCTGGAGAACCAGGGACACTGCCGGCTCTAGCGGTATCTGCTGCTCCCCATCGAGATCCAGCGTCGCAAACTTCATAGCCGTCTCGGACCGTACGGTTCTGCTCAGTCCAGAGATCATGTTTGCTTCAGGGCTGTTCGAGCTTGCATAGGCGCCGCGGATGACCCAAAGGCAACCTTCTGCTTTGGTGAGCGCGTTCTTGAGCAGGTTGAACTTTGTTTCTGACAACTGGGACAGCATTGGTTCTTCTAGCTCGCAGAGCACGATCAAAGTCTTTCCCTCTGGCGTTAGGTCTTCCAAACTGCAGAGGTCAGGGGTGCTGCCTGTGAGCCTTTCGATGTGTCTCCTTAGCGCAGAGGCAAGTGAGTTTTGTAGCTCAGATTTGTTGTAGACAATCGCGACGGGGAGTGATGGAAACCGGTTTGGCATACTTTCTCCGTTGGTCACCGCTGAATTGTGAGTGTGGGAAGGAGCGGGATCAAGCAGATCCAAGATGGGCTCCCATTGGATCTTGTAACAGAGCTTCCGAGGGACCTCCACGGCTGCCTGCGCCCCACTGTCAACGATTGGTGAGATGACAAGCTCTTTTATCGTGATCAAGGCTCGCTTTGGGTTGGTGCTACTAGTGGCGAATGTGTTGACCCTGAGTGGCCTCGAAAGCCCGGGCGAAGGGGTAGCATGAGAATATGCCAACAACGAGCGACCAGGTTCTGTATAGATGTCAAACGCATCTGTAGCGACAGATATCTTGCCAAGAGATGATGGGAGATATACAATCTTGACTGCCGCATCTCCAGATGTCACGACAGGCCAGTACATGCCAATGAGTGACTCGAGAAAGCATGGATGTATGACCGGGGACGCTAGAACTTCTTGTGGCATCTCTTTTGCAACGTCTGGTACGGAGATGCTACCCAAGGACTGCTTTTGGCTGACCTTGCAGTCTTGCATCCCTTGAAACAATGGGCCAAAGTCAACTCCAGCATTTGCCATCTTGGAATACATAGAGCCTGGCTGGACAATGCTGGTTCCAGGGCTCCCCATGGAATCTATGATGAACTGCAGCTCTTCTTCTCTAGTTGCTACCTCGTGATCTCCATCCACCTCGTTGACTTCCTTGGCTCTGGCAGAGACGAGCCCAACACAGTGCTCGGTCCAACCTGCATCCGGAGAGTAGGAAGAAATCCGGAACTTGGCCCAGGAATCAGCAAGGACCTCTCCGCCTTCTTGTGCTGAGCGTAGAGTCGTGGTGATCTCAACGTCTTCATCGCCAACAACTAACGGCTTGACGATGGTCATGTCCCGCACCTCCAGAGTATCAACCCGCCGGTTCTGCGTTGTTGCTCTCTGGGTCACGGCTTCCAACGCCATGACAACAAAGGCGGCGAATGGATACATGACCAGCCCCTGAACTTTGTGCTGGCGCAGCCAAGGAACGTCGTCGATGCGCAGTATGTTCCTCCAGGTCGGCTCCACCTCGTTGGAGTAGATGGCCTCCACGCCCAGGAGGTCACTTCTTGGATGGAGTCGTTGCTTGTGCCGTTTGGTCATCCGTGACTCCTGCCAGTATTTTTTCCGGTGATTCCAAGGGTAGTTGGGCAGGTCAGTCAGCAGAGTCGGCTCCTTGTCGGGTTTGGGGAAGTTGACGGCCTCGAAGTCGAGGTTCACTCCCTTGGTGAATAGGGACACGCCGAGGTCCATCAAGGTATCGACGGCGTCTTTCTTCCGAACCAGGGCCGAGTCATAAGTCACTGTAGTGGCTGCTCCACCTACGGCTTTTAGTATCTGCTTGATCGGGCCTTGCAGCGCCGAGTGAGGACCGAGCTCTACCAGAGAGGTGACGCGCGTTCGTAAAGTGCCGCAAGGCTCCAGCATGCTTTCCATGGCCTCGCTAAACCGCACTGGACAGGTCAAATTCTCGACCCAGTAGTTCCCCCGCAGCTCGGAGCCTTCGGCTAGACGTCCGTACAGAGATGAGTAGAACATGACCCCTGTCGAGCGGTTGGGGTCTGGGAGGTGTGCCAAAGCCGCTTGGTACTCTTGCGCAACCAGATCCATGTGATGAGAGTGATACGCCACGTCGACCACGAGTCGCCTGTGGAACATTTGCTTGGCCTCAACCATACTCTCGAGCTCCGCAAGAGCGGATTCGTCGCCAGATATGGTCAAGCTTGATGGGCTGTTGAAGCACGCAATCCGGACCTGATTCTCGTGTAGGCCATCGATCAAACTCTGGACTTCGGTTTTGCTGCCTCCTACTGCCATCATGCGTCCCTGAAGGGCTGGGAATTGTTCTTTTAGTATCGGTATCAGGCGACCCCTGTGATACGCAATTGCCATTGCTGATTCGAATGTGATGATGCCCGCAGAATAGGCCGCCGCGATTTCTCCGCTCGAATGCCCGGCCACTGCGGTTGGACGTACACCCCATTTGCGTAAGAGATCGACAAGTGCAAGTTGGATTGCAGTGCAAGCTGGTTGGCTGATGTGCGCTTCGCCAACACACGTCGTTTCTTCGTCCCTTGCAAGTTCATTCACCAGCGACCACGTCGCCCCCATATCTGCGAGGCAACTGTCCGCCATATCGATGCTGGCAGTAAACACTGGGTATTGTTCGTACAGTTCGCGACCCATTGCCCACCACTGCGCACCCTGCCCGGTAAAGACAAAGCCGAGGCGCACGGCTTCCGATTCTCGGCGAACCATGGCCCGCTTGTCGTTCAGGCCATCGATCAGCTCCAAGGAGTGTTTTGAGTGGATCGCTGCCCGCCATTGGAGGAGAGACCGGCGTTGACCAAGGGTGTAGGCGACGTTGCGCATGAGTGCTCCCTCAAACACCTCGGGCCGCCGCTCGAGATAGATGACGACGCCCTGCATCACAGCAGCCAGCGACTCCTTGTCGTTGGCCGTAAAGACAAACATTCTGTGTTGCTTCTCCAGCACGTTTGAGAGCTCCTCCTTGGCGGTGTAAGGGGCAGCTTGGATGACCACATGGCCGTTGGTGCCACCGAAGCCAAAATTGTTGACGCTGATGTATTTTTTGTCCTGCGGGAACGGGATCTGCATGGTTGGGACACGAAGATTCCACTCCTTCCACTGTATCTTTGGGTTTGGCTCTTTGAAGTCATGGTTTGGCAGGACAAAGCTCCTCTCCATCATCAGCACCGCCTTCAACAGCCCAGCCATGCCCGATGCGCCCTCCAAATGGCCAATGTTGGACTTGACGGACCCAATCAGCAGCGGATCCCTCCGCGCCCGCCCTCTCCCCAACGCGTTGTAGATGGCCCTCGCCTCGATGGGGTCGCCGACGCGCGTGCCGGTGCCGTGCGCCTCGACGAAGCCGCACTCGCGCCGGCTCAGCCCGAACTTGCGATACACCTGCTGGATGAGGGCTTCCTGCGCTGCACCGTTTGGCATGGTGATTCCCGGCGTGCGCCCGTCTTGGTTGATACCCGTGCCGACGATGACGGCGCGGATCGCATCGTTATCGCGCACAGCCTGATCGAGGGGTTTGAGGACCATCATGGCGCAGCCCTCGCCCCGGCCGAAGCCTGTGCCGCGGTTGTCAAATGCTATCGAGCGGCCGGTGGCCGAGAGGAGTCTGCGAATCGGCTAGGTTAGAATTGTTCATAGGTATGGAGTTCGTATACTGTTGTTGTTCTCGTCGTTTTGAATTCTGCCAATCGGAACATTTGACTGACCTGGACGTGGAAAACGAGATCCAAAACTCGGGAAGCATGTTGAGATGACAACCCCCCACAAGCGCCACGCTCGACTCTCCAGTCCGCAAGCTCTGGCACGCCAGGTGTACGGCGACCATGCTGGACGAGCAAGCCGTGTCTGACGTGAAACTAGGACCTCGCAGGTCAAAAAAGTGCGAGATGCGATTCGACTGCATGGCGTATGCGCACCCCGTAGCCTGATGCATGGGGATGGAATCGCTGTCCCTGAACAGATGGCTTTCATACTCGGGGAACGAACCGCCGATGAACACGCCGACGTCCTTCCCTACGATCGTATGCTTCGGTATGCCGGCGTTCTCGAGCGCCTCAAAGGTGCACTCCAGAAGCAGCCGCTGCTGCGGATCGAGCGAGATGGCCTCCTTCTCCGTCAGGCCAAAGAAGGGCGCGTCAAAGGCCCGCACGTCGCACTGGAGAAAGTTGCCACCCACGGGCGTGAAGCAGCCGCCGCGGCCGGGTACCGGGTGTTGAAACGCCGCCGGGTCGAAGCGCGTCGCTGCCGGGATGGGCCCGAAGCCGGATCTGCAGCGCGTCAGGAGCTCCCAGAACTCGGCGGGCGATGACACGGCGCCCGGCATGCGGCATGCCATGCCCACTATGGCTATGGGGGTGTTCTGTTGCTGCTGCTGCTGGTGCTGTTGGCGCGGCGGGTCGGTGTGGTCCGATGCCTTGTTGGCGCTGGCAGCGCCGACGGCATAGCTACTGCTCAGTTCGGGGAGCTGGGGCCCGGTCGCGTTGCCCGTCACGGCGTTCTTGAGCCGCGACCAGTAGCTCTCGGCGGCGGGAGGGCTCTCGGGTAGCACGGCGCTGGGGGCCATTTTTGCTGCAGTTTGGTCTTGGCAGATGTGCAATTCTTTTTTTTCTTTTTTTCTGGGTTTTTGGTTTTTTGGCTTTTTTTTCCCCGGGTCTATGCCGAGCGTTGCCTCAGCAGAAAAGCTCGATCCATGCAATGGTTTTCTTTCGTGGACGCTATGCTGTCGGAAATGGTAGCATCAGCTTTTGCAAGTGCAAGTGTCGTTGTCGCCTAGCCAAGGAGTCTGCTGCCGCAGACATTGAACATGGAGGCACGAGCCATGAAGCTGTTCAAGCATCACCACCACATGACCCCTGGCCTACGATGCTCGGGGTTACCTACAAGGAACTGATCCGTTTTGGGCTTTCCGGAAGCAATCGCACGGCTACATCCATGAAAAGAACACATTTCCTGATTTACTTTGTTTTCTTTTTCTTTCAAAGCAAAAACATGACTTCTACCGTAGGAAGATACACGTCGTTGCGTCTGGAGTTGAGGCGGCTAATATCTGCTGGACACGCACATTGCATAACACGCAGAGATAGGGTAAAAGAGCGAGCTTGATTTTGGGTGAACAATGCACACGCCCAGTCTTCAAAGTGAAACAAACCTGTACCACACAATGATAAAAAAAAAGTAAACTTCGTTCAAGGCCGGCTGTTTGATAACTGGCAAATAAAATGGATTATTGAAGCCAGTCATATTGTCGGCAACCTTTTTCGGCAATTGCCTTGTTCATTGATTCGAATTATATATTGTTTGCATTATCTCTGTGCTGTTCTTTGGATACTACCTATGTGCATGTACCCGATCTGGTTCCGTTCGACGTTTAGAATACAGCCATGGTAGCCAGCCGCCGGTCATAAATAGCCGCGTTCCTCCGCTGATGGGAATGGAGAATAAAGTACCGGGCTGCAACTCGGAGAATTCTGTGCCCCAATGCGGCTAAAAGCTAATTAACACATTTACTATACATGTTGCATGCGGCAGAAGCATCCGTCGTCTCTTGCCGCGTATAACAGCCGAAAATCGCCAAGTACAGCCACAAAGCGATACCCCAACCCATGCGTCATCTTTTCAGTTTGCCCTTGGCAATGCGGCCTGTATCGAGCCATTTTTGGTCATCTCCGAATTTTGAAGTATCCGATACCGCGCGGAGCTGTCGGGACACATTAGAAAGGCCAACGTATCTCATGTCCGAGCGTGAACTCGAGTAAACAACAATGTTAGAGCCTGGTCCCGGCATATTATTGCTATTTGGCTCCTTGGCTCGGTATACGTCCATTGATAGTTTGGCTGGTTGATTATCCCGGCTTCTGACCCTGGCGCTTTCTGAAGGGATAATGACTTTTTCGATCTTCTTGGGTATCTCCCGAGGATATCATTCTATGTGACTTGAATGCCATTAGGGAGACAGACATATGGAGATTGCACAACAACCCCCAGTCCGAAACGTGACAGTACTCCCTGTATCACGGCGCATCAATCGAGTCTCAAAGCCCGTCGCCCATCTCATCCAACTGCTTGACAATCTCCCCGGGGCTACGCTCACCCACCTCCTTCTGCAGCAGGCCCGTCCAGTCCAGCACCAGGTCCCGCACGACAGTCAACGGCCACGGTACCTGGTGGAACAGACGGCCCAAGAAGTAGGCGAGGTTGACCTGGTCCGAGGTGTGCGGGATGCGAAGCGCGTCGTACTCTCGCAGCGCCCCGGCGACCGCCTCCGTGTCGCTCAGCCACTTGCCCCGGAGCAGCTTGGCCAAAAAGAACCCGTCGCAGATGGACATGCCCGCCCCGTAGGCCGCGTACGGTGACGTCGCGTGCGCCGCGTCCCCGGCCAGCGTGATACGGCCCTTGGACCACCGCGGCAGCGGCTCGCGGTCGCGGATCCGCCACCTCTGCAGGTTTTCGGCCGGCGTTGCCGCCACCAGGTCCCGGAGCGGGCCGTTGGGGAACCCGGACGCCGTCGCGAGCGCTCTCTCCTTGAGCTTTTCCGGATCAGGCTTGGACTCGGGCCAGGCCTGCAGCAGCCACCACTGGTGGCCCCGTCTGCCGTTGCTCAGGATGGTGGTGTACGTGCCCTGGACTTGGGGGTTGTGCGTGATGACGCACTCGTTCAGCTCCGTCTGCACCGCGTCGGTGAAGGTGAAGCCACCGATGATCATGGGGTTGTGCGAGCGTTTCGGTGCCCGGCCCCACAGGTGCTGCCGGACCGTCGAGTCGATGCCGTCGGCGCCCACCAGCAGCGGCGTCTTGACCACTGAGCCGTCCTCGAGGGTGAGCTCGACGCAGTGACCCAGGTCCTCGATGCCCACTACCCGCTTGCCAAACTCCATCGTGCCCTCCGGAACCGCGTCGAGCATGCGCGTGTACAGGTCCGGGCGCAGCAGGCCTATGAAGCCGCCGCCGTACTTATTCAGGACGTCCTGGGACAGCTTGACGTCGGCGCGGACGTGGCCGTCGGCGTTGCGGAAGGAGCCGTGGCACGGCGCCCCCAGGTCCTCGACGTCGACACCCATGCACTTGAGAGCGTAGATGGGCGGCGGCCACAGATTAAGGATGTTGCCGGCGGGCCGCGCCCGGTCGTAGCGCTCAAACAGCCGGACCTTGAAACCAACCTTGATCAGGGCCAGCGCGCACGCCATGCCGGCAGGACCTCCGCCCAGGACGGCTATTGCGTCATCGTTGCTGGCTGGTGCTGACTTTGTGGTCATTGTTTGGCGAGGGAAGGCGGGAGCAACGATTTTCAATAGCAAGTATTGCACAGGCTTAAATTAAGCTAATATTGTGTTTTTTTTGTTTCCTTTTTGAGGAGCTTCAAGTTGCACTACATGTTATCTGCTAGTGATTCCGTATCATTATATTAGCTACTTTCTGTAGACATTTGCCCATTCGGGACATAACACCTCGTCAGCGGTCATAACATTTCTAGTTCCCGAGTGGAGGACGGTTTCAGTTGAGGATTACGGATACCAGTTTACGCCAAGATGCAGAGATTCTAACTGCATGTTCCTCATTCCTGGCAGGGTGGCTTGGGGGGCCACTGGATTCCGAACCGAGATAGATTCCGCGGAATCTGATTCGGAAACCCTGTGGAGAACCAGGTCCTGCTTGGCTGCATGATACAGTACCACCATTTCTAGTGGAACCAGTGTTGACTGTTGCTATGTTATACAATGGTGATTTTAGACTGATAGGTATAATTATCTGTCATGCTTTTAAGCCGTTAGGCACATCGCTATCTGAATGATCTAAAGGGGCAGACTGTTATTACACACATCACACAGTGCCATAGTACCAATTCGCGAGCAAAAGAAACCATCATGTCTAGCACCGTCACTGTCACCAAGACGGAATCACCAGCCGTCAACACTGAACCCATCGGTCTTGCTCCCAAACCTGCTGGCCCAAATCGACTTTTCAACGATGTCAACGCCAAGTTTGGCGACTGGAGAGATGACCTGCTCCGTGATGGCTACGTCGTGGTGAAGGGCGCGGTGCCACGGGAGAGGGCAGAAAAGTATGCCCAAGAGATGTACTCGTGGTTGGAGAACTTGTAAGCTTATCCTTGGCAGCCCCATCCCAAGACATATGTTCCCTGCGAAATACTGAAAAAGCCCGATAGTGCCGGCGGGCTTGGCTACAAGCGGGACGACCCTTCTACCATCAAAGAAGAGAACCTGCCCATAATCAACGAAAAGGGCATGGTTTTCGGATACGGCATCCACCACGAGAGTTTCACATGGGACATCCGCCAGGAGCCCGGCGTGATGGAGGCCTTTGAGCGTGTATACGACACCCCGGACATCATCGTCTCGTTTGACGGGGTAAACATGACCTTGCCCGGCCGCACCGACATCAAGCCCAACACCCCTTGGCCCCATCAGGACCAGGACCCCGAGAAGCCCGGCTTCCGCTGCCTCCAGGGGATCGTCAACCTCCTGCCCAACGGCGAAAAGGACGGCGGTCTGATCGTGTGCAAGGGCGCCCACCGGGCCAGCGAAGAATTCCACGCGAAATTCAAAGGCGAGCCCGACAAGATCTGGGCGTGGACCAAGGAGTGGTATGGCTTCACGGGCAGAGGCATGGAGTGGCTCAAAAACCAGGGTTACGAATGGGTCAAGGTGTGCGCCGAGCCCGGAGACCTGCTGCTCTGGGATTCGCGGACGCCGCATTACAACGTAAGCCCCGAGGGGAACCTGCCCCGGTTCGCCACCTACACCTGCTACATGCCGGCGGCCGAGGCCACGCAGGAGGACCTGATCAGGAAAAAGGGCGCCTGGGAGAACCTGCAAAGCACGACGCACTGGCCCAACGCCATGCACGTCGGCGGGCTGCCAACCCTCCGCAACGGCGAGCCTTGTCCTTACAACACCGGCAAGCCGCGGCGGGCGCCAGAGCTTACGGAGAGGGGGTTCCGGCTCACGGGTGTGCCGTATATCCAGCAGACGGTTGAGGTGAAGGCTTGAATTTAGTATTGTGAGATTGAGTGTCTTGTTTAGAGAATCTACTTAGGAAATGTTATCATATATGTGGTATAAGCAGGGAAACAAAACATCGCTGTGGGAAATAAATCAAAGTTTACTATTTAACGTGTCCTATGTCATACATACAAGCAAATATCACTCAATGGTATACGCAACCAGCGCCCCAACGATTACTGTCTGATGTGTACAAGCAAGCATCACTGTATGGTGTACATACCGAGGTCAGTGGGTTAGTACCTGATGTAGAATATATCCTACAGCATGATGAAACTCCTGAATCACTAGAGATGGTGTGCACAAAAGAAATCAAATCATTAGAATCTAGGCTATGCTACCTTTGGTAGGAAGCTCTCAAAAGCCTATCAGAGAGTCTTCGGGAAGTGGATGTGAGTTTCCACCACATGACAACTGTGAGGGGCTGGGCTGAGTGAGGGGAGGGATGGCAAAGAGCGGCTGACCAATGACTACCTAGTTAACCATTGTCACAGCTGGGTTTCGGTCGTATTGTTGAGCTGGGGTAGTGTGACAATTCCGGCAAACAAAAAAGAAAAAGCTGGGGTAAAAGTCAAAACCCGCTCATCTCCACAATATCCACCATTCCTGGACCAAAACAAGGACTGAAGTGGAGGAAAATTACAAGGGATTGGTCTGGTTAGTGCATAAACTGGAATGTTACTAGAACTAGACTAGAACTAGAATCGAGCACTTGTTGTGATCCGACTGAACAATGATAATATAAATTCAAACTTCCACTCCGGCAGCGTCTACGAATTATCGCAGGCCGCAAGCACATATCCAATTCAAACCGATAAGTGTTCATCATGAGCAAAGTCGGGGCCTCTCACTTGGAGCAGTTTGACACCGGCACAGATCCGGAGAACCTCAAAGGCCATGACTTAGGGGCACACGCTGGCACGGTCCAGCTTTTTGACGGCGAGGAGGTGATTTTGATCCCAAGCCCATCAAAGGATCCAAAAGGTCAGTGAATTGGCATATGAATACGCATCCTTTCTCTCTTCTTGGCTTTTATTTTTCTTTCTTTTTTTTTTCCGAACCAGAGTCTAACACGCCATTGTGCGTGTGAACAAAAACAGACCCTCTCAACTACCCATCATGGAAGAAATGGGCCATCGTCATACTAGTCTCGGCCTACAGCTCAACTGCCGTGATTCTAAGCTCGGGAATGGGCGCATTCTTCCCCAAGATCCTGGTGGAATACCCCGGACAGGAACAAAAGGCCACCGACCTGATGACCTACCCAACGCTCTTCATGGGTCTCGGCAACGTCGTCTCCATGCCGCTGGCCCTCACCATTGGCCGCCGCCCCGTGTTCCTGGGCTCAATCTTCCTGATGACGGCCGCCGGCCTGGGCTGCCTCCTCTCGCAGAGCCTCGACGTACATATTGCCTTCCGCGACATCATGTCCCTGGCCGCCGGGCAGAGCGAGGCCATCTCGCCAATGATCATCTCCGAGATACATTTTCTGCACGAGCGGTCGCGCCGGCTGTCGTGGTTCATTTTCATCCAAAACGTGTCCGTGGGCGCCTTCTTCATTGCCACGCAGTTCCTGGTGGACGCGCACGGCTGGCGTTGGTGGTATGGACTGTTCACCATCATCAACAGCGCCATCGCCATTCTTTCTGTTCTGTTCGCCGCCGAGACCATGTGGGACCGTGATGGCTCTGATGGACCCTCACCGGACGTTGCGGAGGAGCGTACTGCGGCCCCTGTTACCTTGAGTAACTTTGCCGCCCACAGAGCTAGCCTGGGATCCATCCCATGGCACACTGGTCTCGGGCTGACCGTCAAGAACCCCAACTGGAAAAAGATACCCATCTTCTACACCCAGGTCGTCCAGGGCTTCTGCATCTGGCCCATCCTGTGGGTGTTTCTCGTAAACGGCATCTTCCTGGGCCTTTACGTGTTCCAGGCGGCAACCTTCGCCACCGTCCTCACCCACCCGCCCTTCTCTCTCGCGTTCGTCAGCCTGGCCTACGTCCAAGGCGCGCAGATCATCCCCTGCCTCGTGTTCCTGCCCCTGCTTGGCTACGGCGCCGACTACCTCGTCCGCGCCATGAGCAAGCGGCGCGGTTCCGTCTTCAAGCCAGAGTACCGCCTCATCCCGTTCGTCGTGCCCGTCGTCGTCTACATCGCCTGCGCGGTCGTTTACGGCCAGGCGGCCGCCGCGACAGTGGGTGACGCCGCCGGCGGCGGTGGCACGAGCTGGGGTTGGCCGAGCATCGGCGTGTCGTACAACGGAGCGTTCTTTGCCTTTCTGGGCGCCAACGTCGTCGGCATCGCCTACGCCGTCGACGCGTTCCCGTCCCGCACCGGCCCGCACCTCGTTCTCATCTGCGCCGGCAGGGGCCTGGTGTCGTTCGGCTTGAGCTACGCCACGCTGCCGGCCGTGCAGGCCCTCGGATACGCGGGCATCATGAACGTGTTTGCCATCCTGGGTGGCGTCTTGTCCCTGTTCGGGGTGGCGGTGTACCTTTGGGGAGGGAGGGCTCGGGAGTGGGCGTATCGGACGTTTAAGATTGATGAGGCAAGGGAGTGAAAGGAAATAGAGGCCATTGGAGGACAACCATGTGGGCATATTGTGTGTTGAGGTTGCGTTGCTGTCATGACAAATTATATCACTCTGAATTTTGGTTTGTTGTCTTTCCTAGGATTGAGCAAAAGGACAGAGCTGTGTACGGTTTATTTTTATTTGTGTCATACTTTTCCTTGGCGAAGATTGCAGTTAATACTATTATTTACGCTCACCCCGGAGCCAAATCCCCAAAGCTCAAATCGAACACCTGGCCAAAATCGTCCCAGCCCCAACCCATATCGCTCGCAGTGTCCACCGGCCACAACGCGTCCCGAGGCTCAGCATTGCCAGTTCCGCCGCCAGTCGTGTCCAAAGGCTCCGTGCGTAAGGGGTCGGCCGAGCACGCACTTTGCAGTGATACCCCAGCTGTTGCTGATGCGCTTGGATGCTCCACTCTCGTCGGCTCATCGGTGGGCAGCTTATCATAAGATCTGGGGGTCTCCCTGAAGAACCCACCATTCGTATGTCCTGAGCCTGTCTTTGATTTTGCTTCTTGAACGGCAGCGTTGACCAGATCCATAAGGGAGGCAAGAGTTATGTGAATACACCTGTCTGAATGGTGCTTCTCATAAAACCTTTTGGCATAATCCACACCGTGCTGCAGGAGCTTCGCAGTGGGTCAGTATCTGTATAACACGCTAGCAAAGATATCTCTTTTTGGTTTGCTGAATCAAAAGAGGTACTTACATCTAGGTCCCAGCTTGCCAAGCGGGAGCCAGGAATCGCCAATAAGTGAATAGCTAGCACGTATACCGCATGAAGCGACGGCGCCAGTGTCGACAGGACCGGGGCTCTGCACTGCTCGTGACTATCGACAAGCAGTTTGATGATGGTCCGCGCCGCGTTAGCGGCGACCGTTGAGCCGTTCTCCATTATGGAACTCCAGGGCTTGCCCATGGTGTACAATTCCACCGTCTTCCTGATGGCTTCGGTGCTGACGAGGAAACTGTTTCTGGATAATAACATCAAGCTTGATGGCCAAGCCGAGTTAGCATGTGGTCATGTAGTACCATTTTAGATTATCTCCAAGTATGGACGGCTCACGCATTGTTATAGTGTATCGAGATGAAGAACGCCAGAGGAAACTCATCACGACTACACATCAAGTCAAACCTCGGCCTCATCCTGTCCGGCACGGTTTCAGCCCACCGCGTCAGGAGATACATGGACTTGCCGATCAGGTTGAGCTTGCGTCGGAGGAGAAGCTCGAAATTCCCCAGGCAGGTCCTCTCCTCTCGCGACTGGGATCTTATGCCAGCGTTGTTGATCTGCGACAGCAGCCTGGCGAAGCTGGTCAAGATGCGAAACGACCACCCTCCCTCCTGGCTGCTGCTTGGCGGGGCGAGACTGCTGGGCTCGGCCTGGTCGCAGTCCGAATCGCGGATGGACGATGGTCGACCAAACTCAAAGGCAAAAAGCTTCTCGAAGCAATAGATGCTCCACCACGTCCGCCGCCGGATCTCTTCCTCCTGCTCGTCCACGGGGCTGGGGTCCTGCCGGCTTGGCCTGCGTCGCCGGTGGAGGCCCATGGACTGCGCCATTGAGACGCACAGAGTCGTGGCGTGCCAGGCCGATGAGACCTGATCACGCTGTCCGAGGGCCATGGCCAGCATCAGAACGTATCGGACTGCCTCCAAAGACCTGGTGGAGAGAACGTGGCCGAGCATGGATTGGCAGTAGCTCATGTACTGTGTTATCTGCTCGGAATTCAGACCGCATGCGTCATTGGCGCCCATGGAACCGAGAATTAGGACCAGCCGGAGCGGTAATACCGACACTACGTCTCTGGGTTGAGCTTCCGGCCCGGACTTGCTTGCCGCCTCCACCCATCCCCGCACAGTAAGCGAGTCTAACATCGGAAAGACCTGGTTGATGGTGCTGAAATAAAGCTTCACCGCAGCATGGCAAAAATCTGGGGCAGGCAGCGCAGGAGGCACCAGCGACAAGACGATGGGCGGCAGTTTTCCTACCCCCGGCTCGCTGCCTCCGTGGCCTGCCCTCAACTGACGGTGGACTCCAAGCCTATAGAAAGCCAAATCCAGCCAACCTGTCAAAGTCTCCAGCGTGCCGATGCCCCTCAGTCGAGGCACCAAGGGTAGCAACCCACCATAACGGCCAGAAGCATCCTCTGCAGGTGGGTCTAGGGCAGAAGGTGGTGCCAGGTTGCTGTTGTTGTCGTCTACATCTCCAGGCGTGGCTGACACCGGAGTCAGGTGATCCGTGTCGTCAGAGTATATCGACAGAGCCGGACTCAACGTCCGGACCCGTTTGGACTTGGCGGATCCTGAAAACGGTTCAAGGTTGTCGACCTCAATAGGTGTTGCTTTCTTCAATGCCATGTCAACCTGCCGAGGAGACCCCGCGGTCCTCCGCTCCACTTCCGCCCCAGGTCTGCGTTTGTCGGTTGTCACGCATGGCACCCCGGCAGCCAGGCAGGAGTGGCAGGACGGCTGGCCCTCGTCGCAGCGGATCTTGCGCTCGCGGCAGTGGTTGCAGGCAAAGTTGAGTCGCTTCCGCTTCCTCTTTGGTATGGTTGGTGGTGATTGGTGGTTCTCCATTGTTGTCCGGCCCGGCTCGGCAATTCGTGCGTGAGAATATAGCGTGCGATTGGCAAGTGTTTGAGCAAGACTTTGATTCCGTGGAGTCTGTCGGAGTCAGGGGACGGAATGTATAAAGGTGCCTGGCTAGCTAAGGTCCTTGGTAGCAGGTATCCACTGGTAAAACATGGCTGGTAATAACACCGAGTGTGTTCCGGCCCCAGATTCCGGTTCCACAGTCTGGGGTAGAATATGGAGCGCTGCGGGGTTGGTCGAGTTCGGAATGTGGAGGAGTGTAGTTTCATACCATACCGAGGGAGCATGGACAATCTTGATAATATTCAACTATTCGAAAACTGCAGGAGATCTGGTATGCCATTAGACTAGGTAGTTCATGGTCGGCTTTCAAGATCCGCGCCCTCACCCCTGAAAGACTTTCAAGTGCACCTTCATATTTTCACCCTAAGCGGAGACAAAGAAAAGATACCACCTTGCTCAATCATTGATGAGTGTATCCACAACAGTTAACTGCTAGAACCGTGTAATAGCAAGTACGTACAAGCCCCACCATAGCCCGGGATCTGATCCAAGATTCCCCCGGAGTCACGATGTGGGCGGTAGTGGAGATGATCGATCGGCATCGTGAAGACGACAAGATTAAAAAGCCCCAAGAGGGTAATATACCGTACGCTAGCGTGAATAGTCTTCCTGCTTGCATTTTTTATCTCATGACACATATAATCATCCATCTCCTTTCCCCTTACAAGGTTCCTTTCCCGTAGCTCTAGCAACTGAAATCAAACCGAAAGATATCAAAAGGCAAAATGATCACAACAAAAGCCCCAATCGTGCCAATCGGCGAGCCCAAAGCGGGAGAAGGGGGCTACCAGCCCCTGAACCCAAGATCAGAAGTTCTCCCGGCAGGATGGAACGGCTCAGGCCACAAACCACTAACATGCGATATACTCGTGGAGCATGATTTTGCCCTCAAGATGCGCGATGGCAAGACATTATACATGGACATCTACCGCCCGGCCGACTCAAACACCAAAGTCCCAGCCCTGATATGCTGGAGCCCCTTTGGCAAGAAATTCAACGGCATCATGTCGCTCAACCTCATGACCCCCTGGAACCTTGGCATACCGGATGGTGCACTTAGCGGCCTGGAGAAGTTTGAAGCACCAGATCCTGCCGACTGGGTTTCCAAGGGCTACGCTATCGTCAATGTCGATTCAAGGGGCTCCGGTCACTCAGAAGGCACCATGGTGATCATGGGAACCCAAGAAGCCGAAGATGGATACGACACCATTGAAGGCATCGCGAAACAATCTTGGTGCTGCGGAGATGTAGGACTGGCGGGTAACTCACATCTCGCCATCATCCAATGGTTTATCGCGGCGCTGCGACCGCCCAGCCTAAAAGCCATCGCTCCGTGGGAAGGCTGCGGCGATCTCTACCGGGAGCAGTTTGGCCGCGGCGGCATCTACGCCGGGGACCTGTTCGACAAGCTGATCGTCAAGTACATGCTCAAGGGCCACCACGGCATGGAGAGCTTCAAGGAGATGTGGGAGCAGCACCCGCTGTCCAACGACTGGTGGGAGGACAAGCGGCCCGACATGAAAAAGATCAACATCCCCACCTACATTACAGGGACTTGGACCAACACGATGCACGGCATGGGTGCCATCCGCGGCTGGCTCGAGGTCGACTCGCCGCACAAGTGGCTGCGCTGGCACCCCTGGCAGGAGTGGTATGACCTCTGGGGCAACCACCAGGCCAAGGACGAGCTGATGCAGTTCTTTGACCACTTTCTCAAGGGAGAGGACAACGGATGGGAAAGGACGCCCAAGGTACGCATGGCGGTGCTCAAGTTTGGGAATAGCGATCCGCTTGAAAACGTAGTGGAGGACAACTTCCCCATGGCCCGAACAGACTATAAGAACCTATATCTGCAACCAGAGGGCAGGTTGGCTCTCGAAACACCCTCAAAGCAGGGCATAGCAAGCTACAACTCTGAAAGCGACGACGCGGCGACCTTCACCTACACGTTTGCGCAGAAAACACAAATCGTTGGCATGCCCAAGGCGGTGCTGTACATGTCGTGCGACGACGCCGACGACATGGACGTGTTCCTGCTGATCGAGAAGCTGGACCGCGAAGGCAAGCCGATGCTCAACCTCAACATACCGTGGCGGGGCATCCCCGTCAAGTCCTTTGACGAGTTCACCCGCGAGCAGTCGACCGAGGTGGTGCTGTACAAGGGCCCGTCGGGCGTGCTGCGGGCTTCGCACAGGGCCATTGACTGGGAGCGCTCCATGCACCCGAATTGGCCTCTGCATCCGCACGAGGTGGAGGAGAAGATTGCGCCGGGGACAGTGGTCAAGCTCGACATTGGCATCTGGGCCATGGGTATTGAGTACGAGGCGGGCGAGAGCCTGAGATTTGTTGTCAGCGGTCGTAACAAGGCTGTGAATAACTTTGGCACGAATGATGCGGTGAACAACAAGGGGACGCACAAGATTCACTATGGGGGTGAATATTCGAGCCATTTGATACTACCTTTTGTGTAATAAATAGCGTTTGTGATCTCACTCGGTCCGAGTCTGAGCTATCATTTTCCTTCAATGTAGCCCTGGAGTTCAACAGGTGTTACTGAAAGTCTTTCTGCTATACTTTTTCATAATTGTTCATTGTTTGAATCAACTACTCCAAAGCACAGGGAAGCAAGCTAACTATATTCACATATCACAAGCATTTTCAATGCATGTACTTTGAAAAGGACACCCTGAGCACATTCTACTCTTGATCAAAAACCAAAGTTTTGACATGACAGATTCCATAAAAAGGTCAAGTTTGCGCATATTGTGCCCGTAAGCCCAGCTCTTTCTGCTGACCGAGAGGTAACCATCCGGGATATAATCAGGTAGGGAGGCTGACAGGTGAAGACTGACAAAGCAGCCCCGTCGAATGATAGCTCACATTCCTTCCAATCCACACTTGGCCGACCGAGGTCAGCAGAGCAACGAACCAAGAAAGCCGCAAGATTGGAACGCATCCAGAAGCTGTCAGCATCACATTGACCAGAAGCTTGTCTGACTGCGACCTGCCTGATATACCCTTCCAAAAGGGCGCTATATGTAATATGTGATGAGGTCTCAATCAAAGGATCTTTTTCTGTTATGCGAGCAAAAAGTCCGAGCAGAGACACGTGGAATACCAGGCCTAGTGTTTGCCGCCGAGGTGTGGCACAGTTTTGTCAGGTCAGCGAGGCACGCACTTACTGTCAAGTATTCTCTCTTCTAGGAGCGCCCGCACGCAACAGACCAGGCTCCGTCTCACCACGGTTCCAAAAATATGTCATGACTGGGATGATAAAACATGCTATACTATGTCTTCCAACAGCCATCAGCAGCTGGGGACCCTGTCGTTACGTCGTGCTTACCACGGTATTCACGAATCATAGCATACACCGCTTGAACAGATTGAGATTGAGGACATCGAGCACTGACGGCATCGTGACGATAGGCTCCCAATAGGAGATGTAACATGTGTATAAGATGTATTCAATAGCCTAACCAGCAGAAGTACAGAATGACAAGCTGCTTATTAGGGGCTAGACTTGACGAGTTCGCCGTCGCACAGTCCGAGACGGCCATTACGAGTTATTCCATACGGAAAATAGTCAACCTCCTTCTAGTGCACCCGCACTCAAGGTCTCATGCAACTATGATCTCAGCTTTCCTTCTCGGACTAGCGGCGGTAGGCGACATGGCATGGGCCTCGCCGGCTCCCAATTTCCTTCAGGCCCGTCAAGCAGACCCTCGGTGCAACGCCGCGACCTTTACCAGCTCCCCCAGCTGGCCATCCTACGCGGCAGTATCCGCGGGCCCCATTACGACAAACATCAGCTCCACCCGCACCGCCTGCTACCTGAGGGTGTCTCTCCGTCCGCCCGGGTCCACCAATAACTTCACCGTCGGCATCGCCCTCCCCGACCGAGCCATCTGGCAAAGCAACGCCGCGAGGTTCCTCGCCGTCGGCAACGGTGCCTACGTCCCCGTGATCCCCGACTCAGACATTGCGTACGGCGCCGCCCTGGGCTTCGCCACCGCCGGAACCGACACGGGCCACGCGGGATACGACCCCTTGGACCTGTCGTGGGCTGAGGACCCGGACAAGCTCATCGACTTTGCCTATCGCTCCATGGACTACACCGTCAGCTTTGGCAAGACCTTGACGCGCATCTTCTACGAGACCGAGACGCTCGGCAGGACCTACTATGCCGGCTGCTCCACCGGAGGCCGTCAGGGGCTCAAGCAGGTTCAGGACCATCCGGACAGCGTCGACGGTGCACTCATCGGCGCCCCAGCCTGGGACCACAAGCACTACCTACCCTGGGTCGGCAAGGTCGGGTCCTACCAGGTCGACCTACCCGATGCGGACCGTCTCAACAAGCCCTGGCAGTTGCGCCTGCTGACCGACCTGGCGATCGGCACCTGCGACATCCAGGCTGCAGGTGACCCCGTCGACGGTGTGATCAGCCACCCAGAAAACTGCAACCCTGATCTCAACTCCCGCCTCTGCGGAGAAGGCCAGATAGGCAACGAGACAAATCCGTGTCTGACGCCGGTGCAGACCGACATCGCAAGGAAGATGTATGCAGACTACCGCCTCGATGACGGCACCTTCGTCTATGAGCGCGTCTACCCGGGCTCTGAGCAGGACTGGATCAACCTGACCAGCGACATTGCCCTCACGCGCTTCGACACGCAGTACCAGCAGCACTTTCTCGACCGCAACGACCCCCTCAACCCGCCTATCCAAGACTGGGCGCGGTACGAGGACAACATCGCGCGCATCTCAGCGCGGCAGGACCCGGGCAACGTGACGGCCGACAACTTCGCCGGCTTCGCAGCGTACCGCGGCAAGATTCTCATGTACCACGGGCAGGCGGACGGGGTTATCCCACCGGCGGGCAGCGACCGGCTGTACCGGTCAGCGCGTCAGGCGGTGACGGGGTCGGAGACGGGCGACATCACGGCCTTCTTCCGCTTCTTCCAGGTGCCCAACATGCGGCACTGCTTCTCGAGCGTGCCCGACGAGCGTGCGCCCTGGTGGCTCGGCGCGGCCAACCAGGTCACCGTGCCGATCGAGGTCGTGCCGCCGGAGCTGCTGACGGGGGCGGAGAACGCGCTTGTGGCGCTGGTGGACTGGGTCGAGGGGCGGAGTCAAGGACCCGAGCAGGTGGTCACGACGAGCTTCGATAACGTTACGGGGGCGATTTACGCGCAGAGGCCCGTGTGCTTGTTTGATCGCAAGGCGGCTTATCTCGGTGGAGATCTCAACGTGACGACGAGCTGGACTTGCGACCGACCTGGGTTGGTGGTGGGGTGAGTGATGGAACTGGAGGGACAAAAGCAATTGATGCCGGCCTGTCTCTTCACTTTTCCTTGCTGCGTAGCTCCAATAATGTTATCCTCAACGCGCACCGTGGATGGTAGGTACCTACCATAGTTTACTGCAGCGGCTAGCTGACCCTTAAAGTTCCAGCCCGCATGCGAAACGGCTGACCTCACTATTCCCTCGTTGTCAACCTTTATATTCGTACCACTGCCATTCAACACCCAGGTTCTCGTATTCACGTTTCCCGCTTGCATCGTCCCACACAAATCTGGCTATTACCTGTGTGTCGTACTTGGAAACGTGGCTTTCGGCAACGTCATCGACTATGTGACCTTTGTACGAGACAATGAGAAGAAAAGAATTCTAGGTCTCTCTATTGTAAATCAGATTCAACGAGCCCCTTGGTTGAGCCCGTCCTCACCGGGCGCCAGCTCTCCAAGGCCCCGCGGGTCAGGCAGCGTGTGTGGAGCCTACAACGGCTGGTCCCGGCGCCAAAAGTACTCGCGCGCCCCGTCCGGAAAGACCATGATCTCGCCCGGTGGAGGCAGCAGGTGGCACGCGAGGTGGGAAACAATGGGTGGTAGCCCTCGTCGTGGACCACGCGCAATATACGCACTGTCCGGCGGAGCTCAATAGGTGTCCATGACTGCCGCAGGCACATTGCGCATCTGCATGACCCTGCGCCTGTGCTTGGGCGGGAGCTTTGTACAGGCATCTGTCGATAAAGTGCTTTTCCAAAGTGTTTTTCATAGGCGTGTGTTTCGTGCTGATTGGACATTAAGGGAGATGGGGTGCGGTTAGCAAACTTGGTATTAGTTTAGTCTAGATACAAACAGAATTGAGATCGGGTCAAATTAGGGATTCTGTGTCGGAACGGGCAAAAGTGGACGTGTGTGCTAGGATCGGTAGTGACTGTCGGAAACAAAGATGCACTGAAGGCGGGAGCAAATGCGGGCGGCTATGAAGCCGGAGAGTGGGGAAATTATAGTGAGGGTTGCCATTGGCCTAGGGGGTAAAGCTTCACTCCAAAAGGGCGATTTAGGCCGTGTTGATAACCTCATCCACTGTCATGCTTTATCACCGGCACGGGTATCTTAACGTAGGCAAGGTAACCACCCAAGGTACCTACCTACCAACCGGAATATTCCATTCGGCTGGGTATCATCTTGGCATTTTCCACAGCCTATACGTCCGTTTTATACCTGCATATAACC
The DNA here is from genome assembly GCA_004337975.1 of Pyricularia sp. CBS 133598. NCBI lineage: Eukaryota > Fungi > Ascomycota > Sordariomycetes > Magnaporthales > Pyriculariaceae > Pyricularia > Pyricularia sp. CBS 133598. The sequence continues at coordinate 176,575 of RRCJ01000016.1, forward strand.
CTTAAAAGATCCTGAGAGGACAATTTTGGTATTGACGGAGATTTCCTGCCGTTCCCGCTCAGCGGCTGCTCGCCCAAGTTCTACGTAGCATTCATGCGCGGCTCTATATTGGCGAAAATCTCCATAGCCTGTTCCACATAGACGAATCCGGAGCGGAGATAGGCACTGGCCTTCGGGACTTGCATACTCTGGACAGATGGATTTGAGAACAGTTTTCTTTTCTTTCGCATTTTACTTTTTCTTTCTGCGAAGCATCACCATTGCGGAGGCATCTGATGTGATTCAACAGTTCCAGTTCCTTGGGTCCTTACCATCCCATGCAAACACCCTTAGAAATAGGCGGCAAAACAAAAACCGCCAAGTCAATAACATCCCGTTCTCATCTCCTGACTGCTCTATAATTGGACTGTGTGGCTCTCGCCGGCGTCCTGGCGAACTTCCTGTTTCTGCACGGCAGTTGAGTTCTGTGGTCAAGCATTGCCGCCTGCATTCCTTTAGCTCAGTATTCTCCTCTGCGGCGTATTTTCTTGGCATCAGCCGATACAGGGCGAGATGCGGTTCCTGTGCCTCTGCGGCGCCTATGGCAGCTCCGATGTAAGTCAACCTGCGGGCCGATCAGTATATGCCGACAGATTCTAACCTCCATGCCTAGAAATTCCAAGTGCAGCTCGGTGAGTTTCCACGTTTGTCGGCAGTACGCAACCCACTGGTCGAGTTACACTAACATCAGCCAATCTTTCTTCCCCTTGACAGCTCCAATCGTGAGCGAGCTGACGTCGGACGACACGGCATCCTTCCACTTCGTCCACGGGCCTTGCGTCGCAAAGCCCCCCGAGGGCTTCAACGAATACTTTGGCAAGCCGCCCTATTACCGCTTCATCGAGCCGGACGAGGACACCAAGCAGACGGCGTCGGACGACATCCTGGATCGTATCCGGGACTTTCCCGATGGCGAGACGCCCGAGGATACCATGCGCGAGCTCATGACCGAAGGGCTCGCCACCAGTCACCGGTCTTTTCACGCCGCGCTCCGGTACCTGGTCGACATTATGGAGAAGGAAGGCCCATTTGATGGCATCATCGGCTACTCCGAGGGTGCAACGGTCGCCGCGACGTTGCTGCTGCACGAGCAGAGGCGGCTCAAGAAGAAGCGGATCCAGCCCATGTTCAAGTATGCCATCTTCTTTGCCGGCTGGCCTCCGGTCGACCCGGAATCGCACTGGATGATCTTGGCGGACGAGAGCGACGAGATGATTACCATTCCCACGTGCCACATCAGTGAGTCATGTTCTCGATACTTTTCAATCATGCAAGAGATAAGAGGTTCACTAACCGTTGGCCCAAAAATAAAACAAAAATAAAAAAAACATAGTCGGCTCTCTCGACCCCTACGTCCACGGTTCCATGGCGCTGTACAATGTCTGCGATCCCGACACGGCGTACTTGTTTGACCATGCCAAGGGGCATACGTTGCCTCGCGATAAGGATACCGTCAAGGAGCTGGGTGACGTGGTCAGGGCTGCAAAGAGAGAATATCGGATTGGTCTACGCTAGATCGGCAGTCCGAGGCCGAGGTTTCAGTGTCTACTTGTTTGCGTACAATTGTTCTGACATTTGCGACGGAATTGACAGCAAGAAGATTGTACAAGGATCTGTTTTTTTTTCTTCGTGCTTCGTGCTTTGTCGTTTATTGTTTTTTTTCTTTTCTACCGGTATCAAAACTATATTCGAATGATGTCGCACTAGAGAGCGGATCAAACCTAGGTCTGCGTTCGTTGGTAGTTCGTATTTGGATCGGAGCTCCGCGCCGGTCTTCTAGACGTGACAATGCCAAGCTAGAGTCCCCTTCAGTGTTCTAGACCGGACTTTGTGGGCGCAGCAAGGATGTGTGTTTACAGGCGCATAATGTACATAAAATAAAGATTAGCTATAATTAATCTTGGTTGACTCGACAAGACTTTACACATGACCCCATATGGAGGTCGTGCGGATATATAGGTTTTCCGGGGCCGCTTACGTGGTAGGCACCTTTTTGGGGGCTGCATAGATGGCTTTGTTGACAGAAGTCACCATCAGTGGCATGCATAGCCCTGGCCAAAAGAATGACACCTGACAGGCCTCGGGAGACCTATATCACTGAATTATATCCTCTGGAAATAGTAAAGAAATCCGGACCCACTGCCAAACTGGGATATCGGCTGTCAAGATTTCAAGCGATCGACAGTATAATACTGAGCGATAAATGAAGCCAAAATAAACATGGGATGACACGGCGGGGCTTGACAAGCCATGTGCAAATGAAGGGTAGATTTTAATACCAAACCAGCCTTGCCCCAGTCTTGCTGCTGCGAGCCGGATTTATTCACTTCATGCGCAAGGTACTGCGTTGAAATCTTGAGCAGGAAAAGAAGGGATATCTTGTCAAGGAAAAATGCTTTCAAGAGAAAATTTACTTGTTAGCTCGACAGATATTCAAATGAGCGTTTGCAGAAGACAGCGGTTTTTTTGTGTTTCCTCAAGAACCATTGTCAGTCGCAACATGGATTTGCTTAAAACAATAATTGATATGCAACAACAATTACTAACATCAGATGACAACGACTGTTCGTCTCTTCGAGATTCACTACGGCACCTACCGAGCTATAAATATATTATTTTAGTACCGTTAGAATATCTTTTACACTTGGAATTTGCAAATCTAACATTCTTGGATTCAGAAAGCATTACTCGTCAGTTTCAAACGCTCAAAAATGTTACGACCAAACAAGTTGGGCCAGTACCAGGAAGGCCAGGTGGGGTCACGCCCCTCCTGACGACATTTGTCCGGGAAACACCGACCGGCAGAACCAAGATTACCTAAACAATGGGTCACGTGACTGCACGTGACGCCAAAAGGAGGTGATCACTTGGATCGTTAAATGATCAGGAAGATCTAAACAAAAGTGATTATTGCGATCACGAAATGATCACCATAATTACACTTGGGAACATAATCTATATAAGGCACGCTCATTACCATATAAATAAATTCGATTTTAGGATTGTTTAACAGCAATCAAACTTTAGTTAACCTTAATACTTATTTGAGAACGATTATAATTTCACCCCCAGTTATTGAAAACCCCAATTACCCAGTTAGACGTTCAGTTGTTTTAACCCACTGTACTTTACCCTAAAAACAGGTTACCCCGATACCTTAATCGTAACATTTTAATTGCTTCTGTTCAGTATTTTGCTTTAAAATATACCGAACAGTACCGCCGAAATAATGTTTTCCAACAAAACCACCCCTTAGACCCCCTTTATTACCAACGTTCCGGCCAGCGCTAACGCCTTGCGTCAGATAGTCGCGACGTTTTAAGCCGAGAATCGACAACTCCAGGAACAAATAACCGAATAAGCTAATCGAATTAATAAAAACCATATCAAATACCCTTTACCATTACCATACGATGGCACCACAGGTACCTTGTAGGGATTTTTTACAGGAACCCGGGCATACCTTTACTTTAACGAAGATAATTTCGATAGCGATACAAATAAAGTTACCTACGTAACCTCGTTTTTAAAAGGCGACGCGCTCGCCTAATTCGAGCCAACTTTGCGAAATTATTTGGACCATAATGAGGAAGAGAACCGTAAGGCTGAAACCAACCGCATCTTCGACGATTACGACAATTTCGAGGAATGCCTTAGGGGAGCATTCGGCAACCCAGACGAGGAACGCACGGCTGAGCGTAAACTGGTGCGCCTCACCCAAACCAAATCGGCATCCAAATATACCAGTGAATTTCGACAAATCACCGCCAAGCTACCATGGGGTAAAAAGGCCCTGATAGCACGCTTTTATGCAGGATTTAAAGAAAAGGTTAAAGACGAGCTGGTCAAAGAAGAACGACCCGACACATTAGCAAAGTATGTGGAGCTAGCGGTTAAAATCGACAACCGACTGTACGAGCGAAAACTGGAACGACGCGAAAGACGCAACGCATGGGGCCCAGCCTTGCGACAAGCTAACACAGGACGCAAATACCAACACCCCAAACCGCCTCGCCAACATAATACCTCGTACGGCACCCACAGCGGACCTATGGACCTAAACGCGATTTAGCACCGACAGCCTCGCAAAAACCCCAAAAGTGGCAAGTGTTTCAAGTGCAACAAGCCAGGACACATCGCGCGAAACTGTCCCGAGGCACACAACAGCACCCCGGGATTTACCACTGATTTCAAGGGCAAACCCGAGAAACCACGAGGACTTAATACCACCAACCACAACTAGACACAGCCTGACCAACACAGCATAATAAGTTGGACCACCTGTTACAACGACAATTGTATAACCCATAACAGTTCCAAAATCGACGCAGGATAGTACCCACAAAAACCCCGAAGCATTCGAACCTTAGCGGTAGGAAACCGAATACCCATTGGGACAAGGCAACCAATCAATTTACACCGACAAAACGCCAAACTACCCGAACTTACAGACTCAAACGCTTCAGGAAAATCGGATGCGGAACCATTAGGACAAACCCACCACATTAAAATAACAAATCAACCAACAACCGAAAAATCGAGCGGCGATTTTGGAAAAAACTCCAGCGATGAAAAAAACGCGGCCCCAAATATATATGGTGCAGCAGGGGCCAACAACCCATACAAATATAAAAAAAAACAAATCGACTTATACCGGGACGACCAATCAGTACAGTTTCCAGGCTACACCTTAATCCAGCAAAAACGGGACCTTACAGGATATATAGCACCGACATTTGGAAACCACCCCAAATTAAACACCGCACACCCAAAACACACCCACGTCTTTTGGGCAAAATGTTTTAAAAACAACTGCGGAATCCATTTGAGTAAGAAAATTTACCACAACTTTTTTCCACGACGACGACTAGTGACCGGAATCCACGAAATTTATATAATCCAAAAATTGCCCAGTTGGGAAATTAAAATTAGACTCCGAAACGAACCAGCGGTCATTTTCACACCTAGCGACAAGTACCCCATGGCGTGCTGCCACCAGCCCAACTTCCCATGGTACGAATGTACTCGCAATGTGTGTAAGGTCCACATACTAGCCAAAACCCAAGATTGGCACGTACGAAAACAACGACACCAAGTACCTGCACCCATGACCAAGATCGTATAGGACCCGCAAGTAAAAGATAAACAGGCACCCACGAACGTACGCAGGACACCAGTGCCCGCAAAGCACCCACTTAACCAGGTTAAGGTGAAAAGCAACCACACGCCCCGAAACAAAAAAACCAAGGACCCACAGCGCGAATCCAGCAAGTTAAAAAACTAGGACAGCCAGACGGTACAGGGCATCGAACGGCGAAAAAAGGAACGGAAACAAAAACCCTGAACGCTACGCAAAATACGGTAGCAAAACACGAACACATATTCCTCAACATACGACTCGATGGCAAACCTATACGAGCACTTTTTAACAGTGGAGCACAAAACAACTATATATCCCCAAAAATCGTGAAAAAACGACGGATACCTTGGTAATAAAAGAAAAAACCATACCAGTTACAAACCGTGGAAGGAAAGGCAATTTTATACGGGAACGGTACCATCGAAACAAAGACCGTACATCTTTGGATGGAAAGTTACGGACGAAAGGAACGAATCATTTTGGATATTACGGAAATAGGGGACAAAAATATAATTTTAGGAATCCCCTGGTTTAAAAAAAGTAACCCCAAAATAAATTGGACAACAGGCCAAGTCCAATGGAAAAAACACCTAGTTACTGAACGACCTCCTGCCTGGAAGGGTTTACACAGGAAATGTAAGGTACGGATGGACCAACCAAAACAAATGGCGTACTTATAAGGAGGACGACCAACCCCGGAACCAATATCGGAAGAAAAGCGACTATCCACAAGCCAGAACCGATCCAATTACGTAATACCAGAACAAGAAGGACAGACCAACAATATACCAGACGAATACCGAATATACGAACGACTATTCAGCCCAGAACTCGAAACGGGATTACCGGAACACAGTCCATTCGACCATGAAATACCATTGAAGGAAGGTACACAACCCAAATTTCACAAGATATACGGTTTAAATCCAACACAGATGGAAGTATTAAACGAATACCTCGCAGAAAACCTTAAGAAAGGTTATATCAGACCATCCACATCACCAGCGGGATATCCAATTCTCTTCGTACCAAAGAAAAACGGAAAACTACGACTATGCGTGGATTACAGACAGTTAAACGACATTACCATAAAAAATTGCTACCCGCTCCCACTGATAGGAGAATTCCGAGACATGCTCTACCAAATACAATGGTTTACGACACTAGACCTTAAAGGAGCATACAATTTGATCCGTATGAAGGAAGGCGAAGAATGGAAAACCGCGTTTCGTACCAGACGAGGATATTACGAGTACCTAATAATGCCCTTCGGCCTTACCAACGCCCCAGCAACCTTCCAGACCATGATTAACCACGTTCTTAGGGAATGTTTAGACATTTTTGTCGTTATTTACCTGAACGATATCCTTATCTTTTCCAAAACGTTGGAAAAACACAAGCAACACGTCCATACAGTTTTACAAAAATTACAAAACGCCAAACTTTTAGTTAAACCCGAAAAATGCATCTTCCACAGTAAACAAGTTAATTTCCTAGGATATACTATCGCTCCTGGACAAATTAGGATGGAAGTTTCGAAGATATAAGCCGTAAAGGAATAGTCCCGACCACAGAACGTAAAGGACGTTCGGGCGTTCCTCGGATTCGTGAACTTTTACGGAAGATTTATCAAGGGATATGGCGCGATCGCCACCCCATTTACCAATATAACAAAGAAAAACCTAAAGTTCCAATGGACGGAATAAACATAACAGGTATTCGAAAAGCTACGAGACGCAGTAGCTAAGGAACCTATCCTAAAGATACCAAACCTAACGCAACCTTTCGAAATCGAGACCGACGTATCGGATTATGCGATCGGAGGACAATTCGGACAACGAAACGAAGAAGGACGGTTACACCTTTGTGCCTTTTTCTCCCAGAAATTGCACGGACCAGAATTAAACTACCAGATCCATGACAAAGAACTTATGGCCATTATTCGAGCATTCGAAAAATGGAAACCACAATTATCCGGAACTAAACACGAGGTGTTAGTTTATACGGACCATAAAAACCTAACCCACTTTACCATTAGCAAAATGTTGAATAAACGATAAATCAAATGGTTAAAATTCCTGTCAAAATTCCATTTTAGGATTATTTACCGAAAAGAAACAGAAAACGGCAGGGCCGACGCCCTTAACCGAAGACCAGACCACGAGAACACAATACTAGAAAAAACACGGGTTATCTTTACGATAAACGAAAACGGAAACCTTTTACCAGCGCACCGAAGCTTAATAATAACAAATACGGTGATTACGCCAGAAAAAATACGGAAGATCCACGGAAATAGAGCCCACGGACACTAAGGAATTTCCAAAATATGGAAACGGCTAAAACAACACCATAATTTCCAAGGAATACGACAAAAAGTACGAAAAGCCATTAAGGATTGCGAACTTTGTACCAAAAACAAGTCCGCAAAACATAAACCTTACGGATTATTGCAACCTTTACCAGCCCCCAGCAAAGCCTGGCAAACTATTACAATAGACTTTATCGTTAAATTACCACCTTCGGAAAAACCACTTACAAAAACGAAATATAACAGTATATTAGTTATAATGGACAAACTCACTAAATACGCCTATTTCCTACCATACAAAAAAAGTAGCAACGCCGAAGAAATCGCCTACATATTCCTACGAGTGATTGTTAGCAATTACGGACTTCCAAAAAGCATCGTCACGGACAGAAACAAACTTTTTACATCAAAATTTTGGAAATCTCTAATGGAATAACTCGGAACAGACCATAAGCTATTAACAGCGTTCCACCCCCAAACAAACGGACAAACAGAACGAGCCAATTAAACACTAGAACAGTATTTGAAATATTATGTAAACCACAAGCAAAATAATTGGGTACGATTATTACCCACAGCACAATTCGCCTATAACAGCTCAGAGAACGAAAATACCAAAACAACCCCGTTTTATACCAATTATGAATTTAACCCTACGGTTTATGGAAAACTAAGAACCACGATTACGGCACCGCGAACCGATAAACAAGCGAGCGAGTTACGACAACTACACGAAAAACTCCAGCAGGAACTAGAGTTCGTACGAGAAAGAATGATGAAATACGCCAACCAGCATCGGATAAAGGGACCATCCTTCGAAAAGGGAGATAGCGTTTATCTTATACGACGCAATATTAAAACACAACGACCCAACAGCAAACTCGATTTTAAAAAGTTTGGACCTTTTAAAATCAGTAAAAAAATCAGCGACACCAATTACAGACTGTCATTACCAGACACTATAAGAATTTACCCCACATTTCACGTATTACTACTGGAGCCGGCACCACACGGTACCAACACACAAAAAACGATCGAGATCGACGCAAAACAAACCTACGACGTTAAACGAATATTCGACCACAGACGAAACCACGGCAAAACAAAGTACTTTATTAAATGGGAAAATTATGGATATGAAAAAAACATTTGGGAACTTTTTAACCACCTCCAAAATTACCAGGAACCGCTCCGCCAATATTATCAGGAGTTGGATTTGCGAGCAAATCAGCCAAAAAAGAAAGGACGACCTAAAAAAGCACCACCTACTATTTCCAAAAATTAAAAACCGACCGGAACTCGAAACCATACCACCAAACGAACCTATAGAGGAATTATCAGTATGCAACATAAAGCAGGAAACACCAGGAAACGACTTACCAACGGAATGTTGCGTAAAAACATTTATCTCATCCAACAACGAAGGATTCAAAGGACCTATCGGGAAGGTCGAATCCCAAACAAAATTGGAATCCGGAAGAAGCGACTCCAGGGACATTTTAGGAAGGACCTCGGTTGATCGCCGCCGCTCCTCCTGTTTTGCCTCTTTACGTTCCACCCGTTCCAATTCCTCCAAATTATTAATCCCGCGAGACATAGCTCGCATTATCTTTTCAAACCACAGTTTCTTTTGTTTCCGAAGACGCTCCACCTTAAGATCCGCAGCCCTTCTCGCCTCTTCGGTAGCCTCCAGCTCCGACTTAAGGCGAGAGTGCTGGGAAGCAATTCGACGAAAAGACTCTGGGGACACTCCGAGGACATCGCAATGCGACAAGTTCAGACGAACATATTCCGTACACCGAGCGGAATCCCGAGGCGAGGTTTAACAGCGAGGAATTCCCCGAGACTGGCAAGCAGAGCAAAAAGGTATCTCGACCAGCGACAGAGTAAGAGCAGAAAGAAGGTGGTCGCGACGAACGGTCGACGAGCGACTAGATTTCGATTTGACTACGCGACTAGACATGGCGCAAAGCAGTTAGCAAAGAAGGAATAGAACCAGAAGATAAGGATTAGGGGAGTACGGACTATTTGAAGGCCAAAGGGACTTGGCCAAAGGAGAGGAGACCTGATGTTACGACCAAACAAGTTGGGCCAGTACCAGGAAGGCCAGGTGGGGTCACGCCCCTCCTGACGACATTTGTCCGGGAAACACCGACCGGCAGAACCAAGATTACTTAAATAATGGGTTACGTGATTGCACGTGACGCTAAAAGGAGGTGATCACTTGGATCGTTAAATGATCAGGAAGATCTAAACAAGAGTGATCATTGCGATCACGAAGTGATCACCATAATCACATTTGGGAATATAGTCTATATAAGGCACGCTCATTACCATATAGATAGATTCGATTCTAGGATTGTTTAGCAGCAATCAAACTTTAGTTAACCTTAATATTTATTTGAAAACGATCATAACTTCACCCCCAATTATTGAGAACCTCAGTTACCCAGTTAGACGCTCAGTTGTTTCAACCCACTGTACTTTACCCTAAGAACAGGTTACCCCGATACCTTGATCGTAACAAAAAAATACAGGGGAATTCCTGGAGAGCCTCGCATATCTTCTCACTGACACTGACACTATATTAGAAAAAATCTCGTAAAATTAAAAAAAAGGTAAACAAGCTAATTTGTATAAATACTTGAGCCGCAGATGTGTCAAGTTTGGTTTTTGGCACATCATCATCATCACTCAACTCATCACCTTCCACATTACCTGCAAACTCAACCAAACATTTGTCTTCATATTCAAAGACTCATTCATTCTTATCAAAATGCAGTACTCCCTTGCCATCTTCGCCATCCTGTCCGCTCTGGCAGCCGCAGTTGACGACAAACCCGCCCCAAGCACTCCAAGCACCCCCACCGTCTGCGGCATGAACTTGATGAAGGGCTGTCCCGTGAGCAAGGACGGTAAATCGCGCTGTCTCGTTCTGTACGTCTTCCACTCATTCTCCTCATGACCGTATACCATCGACGTTTTCCAAGCCGAGTTGCTTGCTAACAGACGGGGCTTTTCCCACTTTCACTACAGGGGCGGCATTCCGCTTTGCGCTACAATCTGCCAGGACAGTGAAGAGTGCCCGAGAGGCTGCAAGAAGCAGCAGTTTGCCGACGGATTCTGCACCAACGGGTAGGTTATCATTCTCAAGCCTACTTTTTATTTTTCTCTCCCTTTTGTCCCACCAATCTCAAACGAGACAAGTGCTAACCACTTCCCACACATGGCTTTGTAGAGACAACCCCTGCATTTGCTCCAACAGCGATGCCGCCGCTGCTCCCGATGCTCCCAAGTCCAACTAAGAGTGCTCCGAATGTGTTCCGGGTAATGTTTCTCTTGTCTAATGGAGGGATGGTGTTGCGAGCGGGCCTTGGGAAAGGGAGTCATAGGTTTCCCCTTTTTTGCTTTCAATGTGCGCCTCTTTGACCTTTTTGTAAAGGGTATTTGGTAGCAACTTCAGTGCAGAACATGTTTTCGGCGTTATAGCTTGGGTTTATTCTTTTTCGGAAGTTAATGCAAGCTTAAATATATTATATTGCTACCCACCCCCTCGTCTATCAACACACCCGTGTCTCTGTTACTTGGAAAGGTTTCCACCTCTCGCCGAAGTCCCAGTTATCAACTAAACTACTCAGGCGGCCCCTATGAACATAGTTTTTCCTCGACATCCATCGACCATTGAATTCAAGCCGCATCAAGTCAGCCCGTATCACCCAGGCAATAAACTTTACCATGCGGACGGACACCGACTTGGGTCACAGCTTCACCTCCTACAACCCCTTAGCAACAGTTACTTCCTTCAGCACCGTAGCTCGAGCAAAGTCACAGCCACTGAAAAACACCAGCGCCTCCGTAGAAAGACCTCAGTTGGTCGATGGAGATGGGTCCCACCAGGAGTCCGAGTCAGTGTCAGAGTCAGAGTCCGAGTCTGAATCCGAGTCCGAGTTCGAATTGATGCCTATGGGCAGACTGGTAGCCACCACGAAGCTCATGGAGCAATCCTTCCGGAAATAAATTGCAATGCCCATAATTAGTCTATATTTCTCTGGCAAAATTATTCCTCCGCTGTCGCGAATGAGGTGCCATGCATTGTTTCGTTGATTCAGTTCATAACTGTAGTATTCGCAATATGGTCTTTGACCTTCGACTTTGGCGATTCGGGTATGTAAACCAACCCTGACGGGTTTTCCGGGAATGGTTGGGAAAGGAGTTATGCGGAAGCGATCAGTATAACTAACTCCTGAGAGACGAGGAGGCTTAGTGGCGGTAATAACGACAGGAAAAAACGCTAATGTGGTCGCGATAGCGACGATTAGGTGATGAATTTGCATCCCGATTGTGATTTTGTTTGAACGCGGGTTAGTTGAAACAAAAATGTTTTAAGGCAATACCCAGCAAACACAACTGTTGGCAAAGCTGTTGGAACAGACAGAAATATTGACAGGAATGTTCGGTTATTAATAACAAGAAGAGTCATCTTATTAAAACAACCTTGTCTTGCACACTGGATGAACTTTTCCATGACTTCGGCTGAAATATATAAAAAGCTCTCGGTGCATGCTATAAATATATAGCAAATCCGGGCTACCCTATCTATATACAATTCAATACGCAGTCATTCGATAAGAAGTGTTAAATATATAATTCCTTCCATAAAATGTTCGTATTTCTTTTTGGGATGCCAAGTCACTGCAAATAAACGACACAAAGGCCAAGGTAAATCACCACTTTTTCTTGAATTTACGCTGCTTTTAACAAAGATGCCTTGAATAAGGTAGGTACCTACCTAACTTGTGTTGCAAAGCTTTTTGTAGATTTTTTTCCTTACTTTTTTTCTCCTTTTCTTTGGGCTTTTGCATTAAAATTAGAATGGTATCTTGATTCAGTCCTGGCAACCCCAGTGGCACCTGGAGCTTTAGTATTGAGAATCGTTGTTTTATGGCAGATTGGTGCAGGCCTTAAACCCACCATTGGTAAAGGTCGCATTGGGAATAGCCTTGTCATTCCCAGGACTAATTACCAGCAGGGAACGGACCCCGCCGACCAGTTGCAACCGGATCGTGTAGTCAGTCAAGAAGTCGGGGTTGTTTGCAATCACATCATGCTGGCCGACTTTGTGGTTTTTATCACCGACCAGGGCAAGGTCTTTCGTGTCAAGTTTGAAGAAAATAACCAGGTCAAGGACATCCTGGAACTCCGCGCCTTGCTCAACAAAGACTCTGGCGTGTTCACAAATCGGTACTCTGCGGGAGCAACAGCGGTCTGGAATGCTGCTCGGATACCAAGCCGTCAGTAGGAGGATTGGCCAGGGATACAATCCTTGGGAGCGTTGACAACCTACCATTCCGGATCTCGCGCCCTTTCCACTTGACAGAAGTGATCATCTCTTTACTCTCGAGGACATGACGTGGATTCTCGAGATGGAGACGTCGTCAGTCTGTTCTACTCCTGTGTTGGTGATTAGCTACTTCTTTTTGCTCCTCTTGACTTGCAGACACCAGCGTGGTGCATTAGTCGCACTCACTGTTGGTGGTGAGAAAGAGGATGCCGCGATAGTACTCGATTTGCCGCAAAAAGACTGCAGAGTTGCAAAAGCTGTCAGTTTCGGTGTACTGACAGCATTGAGAAAGAAATCCTCTTCAGATCAGAGTTCGCTCGCTTCTCCAAAAACACATCGGCCTCATCTATCAGCACCAGAGCCCCCCGTTTGTGACCCAGATCGAGCCACTTCTCTAAAGTCCTCTCCATCTCAACCTCGTTGATTCCAATGTCCCCGCACGTTAGTGCAAAAAGGGGCTTTCCGGTTTGCTCAGCAATGCACTCGGCGGTGAAAGTTTTGCCCACGCCAGGACTTCCGTGCAGGAGAAAGATTTGCCCATTGCCCTCATTCTCGATGTAGTCGGCGCTCCACGGCTTGCTGTTTCTGTCTGTATATCTGTGCACCAGAGGCTTGATTATCATTTTGCTTGTCTCTGGGAACACTAGGCGCTCAAAGGGGACTTTTTCTTTTGTGAGTTCGTACTTGTCAACCAAGAGCCTCCCTGTAGGTGATGAGGCTCGTATTCTTAGCATACACAGCTCCAGGAGAGGACATGGATTAGCTCATTATATCTTACCCCAATCGCGAGTCTCGAAGATGAAAGGCATAACCTTTCGGCTTGCTACCAGCTACCATAGCCTGACCTTTTCCGGTTCAACTGTGGTTTCCATGTCCTTGATACGCGACAATGGAATTTTGGTCAACATGCCGAGTAGTTTATATCTGACTTCCCATGGCCTGTGTGGATATACTTCCCGCACTAGGTTGCTGGTATGGCCGCGGATCGCAGACGCAAATTTGTCTTCACCTTCACTCGGAATGTCTTGCATATCCGGCGTCGGAGGTCGATCTCTACTATAAGACGCTGGTCGCCTGTGACTTGAAGACGAATAACGAGGGGTATCTGCAAGTGGTTTCCGTCCTCAAACCTCAGGGCTTGTTTGCCATGGCCGTGGAAAATATAAGGGGCAGTCAAGCAAACGACCCCCGCCAGCCAGGCATAAGTGAGGTGGCAGGTAATCCCAAGGAATTCCCATGCAGATCAACGTTTTCCATGCATCTCCCATCCTGTGCACATGAGCGTTCATTACATTAACCCGTCTCGCTTCTATTTATCCCGAAGCCTTGATGGCCAAGACGCGCGGGGAAAAGTAGGTGACGTCGTTGCTCCGATGAACTACCACCATCTCCTGCGACCAAGTAGGAGGATCCTAGAAAAGTTTCAGTTTTTTTAGATCGCCACAAGCGGTGTTAGGGAAGGAAAAAAGTAATCAAATCAAGATGCTGGCGAGATTCTCTTTTGCGGTGGCCATGGTGCCCCTAATTACCACCCTGCCGGGTGTGGGCGCCACCATTGCCATGGCCGGAAACAGCACCGCGACTGAAAAGTGGTGGCTGGAGCCTTTCAACATGTTTCAAACCAATCTGCGCGAGATAGACGCAGACATGGACGCCGACGCGGTGGCCGACTTCATCGTCCGTCACGGAGCCAACGCCTGGCTCACCAGCGTCGGCGGCATCCTCGCCAACTACCCCACAGACCTCGACTTCCAGATCCGCAACCCGTACCTCCAGGGCGACCTCATTCAAGACTCGCTCGACGCTGCAGCAGCCAGAGGTCTCCGGGTGTTGGCTCGCATGGACTTTTCCAAGGTGCAGCTTTCTGTGGCGGAAAAGCACCCCGAGTGGCTGTACATCTCGCCAAATGGGACTTGGCAGAACCACACCAACGGGCTGGTGTCAGTGTGTCCGAGTGGTGAATGGTATCAGGACAAGGTTTTTGAAATTCTCGACGAGGTCATCACCCGCTACCCCAGCCTGGCCGGCTTCTTCGTCAACTGGGCGGGTATGAACGAGCGGGACTACTTTCGCGTCTACCACGGGGTTTGCCACTGCTCCAGCTGCCAAGCTGGCTGGCGCAGTAGACCAACGCAGAACAGCACAAGCTCAAGCGACAACATTCTCCCTACCGGTCCAGAAAGCCCTACCTACGCAGAGTGGAAAACTTGGAGCGACGGCCTAATAAACACCTGGACGGGAAAGGTGCAATCCTTCCTGTCCACCCGACTCCCCACCGCAGGCCTGATACTCGGCGAAAGCGCCGACGTCATGTTCTACGAGGCCAACAACGCCGTGGGGCGCGACACATGGCCGTCAGAAACGTCGCAGACGGCCAGCCGTTTCATCTCGCACCGCCCGGCCGTGCCGGTGCTGGTCAATTGCGCGTCGTTCCTCGACCACGGCTACCGGTTCGCGGCCGAGGAGCAGTGGCATTACGTCCAGTACCACCTCCAGGCCATGGCGAGGGGCGCGAATCCGAGCACGTACATCATCGGCGTGCCTGGGAAGGTGCCGTGGGGTGAGGGACTGGATGCGGCGGGAGAAGTGATGCGGTTCCGGAGGAATAATGTCGATGTGTACAAGGGGTTGAGACCAGTGGCTAAGACGGCGCTAGTGCTCCCGCAGAGCTCACAGATGGAGGCGGGGGATTATGCGGTTGCATTGGCAGAGTATAAGGGCCTGTACAGGATGTTGCAGGAGCTGCATATGCCCTTTGACGTCGTGGGGCAGCAAAATATTGCGAGGATGGAGGGTATCTCACGCTATTCTTTAATTGTGCTGCCGAATCTAGGGCAGCTCAGGGATACGGATGCAAGCAAGTTGAATTCGTGGGCGGACGACGGAGGCATAGTCCTAGCAACAGGGGCAATTGGAACACTTGCAACAGCCGACAACAGCACCGATCTCCAATTATCATCCCTACCCGCAGCCCAGCGCATTTCACACGAGACTGATCAAGAAGCATTATGGTCTCTCTACTTTGCACCAGAGCAAAACGGAACAGCAAACAACACCTACACCGGCCCGATACTACCCCTGCTGGGCTCCTACTCCCTCTACGAATGGAAGAGCAACACGACAAGCCTCTACAGAAAGTTAGGCTATGCGCCCTTTGCACCACCCGAATACATCTACGGCAACCAACAAACCGAGGAGCGCGCTGCCGGGTTCGGGCCGCAGGGCGCGCTCGTGACCTTTCCGATCGGCTGGGCATATCACGAGATTGGCATGAGTGTATTTCGCGATTTTTTCGAGCTGGTGATGAATCGGATCGGCGTGGTTGAGGATTTGGAGTTTGAGCTGTGGCCGCAGGTCGAGGTCACCGTCAACAGGAACAGGGCTGGGGAGTTGGTGGTGCATCTGATCAACATGTCCGGGGCGAGGGGTCGGAATTTTGGCCAGCATCTGCCCATCCCCGCTGGCAAGATCAAGATTGGAAATGGCGGTCAGGATGTCAAAATGAGGACATTGGTTACGAATATGACGTTGGAGGTCGAGCAGGGCGTGGTTGGTCTGCCTGGAATCAATTTGTTCGAGGTGGTTGTCGTTCAGGGCTTGTGAATCTACCATGCAAGCTACGGGATTTCTGCAGGCAAGGGTGTTATTCTCCGTAAAGAGTTTATTGCTTCCGAGGCGGCATAGCTTCGCGGGAGTTGAGTGCTGCACCACACCACCATATTAGGCAAACGGCGGACGAATTGCGGGCTTGTCGAGGTGGCATTCAGCCGGCAAATTGCTCCCGCGGCCCCAGTTTCTGCAGGATTTAATCTACGGCTGTCGCTTGCATATTAAAGTCACCCCTGGGTTTTGCTCATCATTAATTTGCACTTATCAGTCCTGCTCCAGGCAGGGAAAAATACCGCTATTCTCAGGCACAAGTGTTGCGGGATGTTTGGTACTATGCTTCTGTGATTGTGCTATAGCCCAATTTCCTCAGGTTCAAAGAAGTCATGCAGCTTCACTATAGGCTGGAGGTTGACTTTTTGCATATTGCTGCGCTGTCCATAGTGAACGCATGTCGTGGAATTCTTTTTGCTTCCTACCTTGCTATTGGAACATGCGTCGGTATTCTCCAAAGTGACCAATCATGAATGTACTTCTCAGCGGATATAGGCCCATATATTGACTGGGGTTATATGTATTCGACCGAGTTCTAGTTGGCACACTCCGGAACCGGGCCAAGTTCCTAGCCTACATGTTTGTATCCGTCCACGGCCTAAGCTACACGCCCCTGTGCCTGACAGTCATGAATGTATTCGGACACAAGCCTGTCTTTTCCGTATCGTTTCTTGGCAATTGGAATCTCTCGCAGTGAACTTTCTACTTCCTCGCCAACACAAATTCCATGTGATGTTTGATACTTTGATGTCAGGAATATTGTCTATTCTGTAACACTGTGTAAAGAGTGTGATACTGGAGACAATAACTCTTCTTCTTTTTCTCCTGGCGTCACCCCCTATCTTCTTTGCTGCCACTCACAACAATGGCCGAGGATCGAAGCATTGCACTGCCGCAACATCTAGCAAATTCTGATATGCCCGGACCACCAGCCATAGAAGAGGGTAGAAGCTCAAGACCGATCAGTCCACCGACCGAAGATGGCCATGACGGTAGGACATCACGGATGGGTGATCACGACGTTTCATACGACGAAGGCGAGGCAATCCTATCTGCAGACACTCCACTTGCCCCGACTGCAGTGGACAACACAAGATCATCATCATCTTTAACGCCGGCCGATACGGAGAATGCCTCTCCAGGCAGCTCGCATCCTCAGGTAGAGACAGTCGGTGCCCCTACAGGTCCGTCAATGCCAACCATCAATGAAGGCGAGGCTCTTTCGTCAGCTGCTTCAAAGGGCCCTCACGATGGAACCAAGGATACAGTAGATCGCATGTCCTCGACGACTCAATCGCCACTTCAGCCTCTGCAGTCTAATCCAGTGATGTTGTCGACTCAAAGCTCGTCAGCAACACTAGCACCTCCTTCGACATCAGAAGGACGCAATATGCTGTCCAATAGGCCATCAGCCGCGACTTTGGTCACATCCGCAAACGGGAGCAGCTCTCCTCCTCTCCAAGCAGCTGTACTCAGTGCAGGAGCCGGAGCAGTGGCCATGGGCGGACAGGGAGCCGCGGCGCTATGGGCAGCTCGCCGTGGTGCAGCCGGTGCAGTTGGTGCAGGAACTGCTGGGCTTGACGTGGGAGCCGCCGGTCCGGGAAACCAAAGCCCCGGCCTCGGTGTTGGAGTGTTGCCTGCTGCGGGAGGAGCTGGCGCAATGGCGGGGGCGGTTGCAGCGGGAAAGACCGAGTCTGGTCCTGGTTTTCAGAAGGCGGACCACAAGACTACCTTTAAGCACTTTCTGGCAAGTCTTTTCTATGTCTTGCAATGGTCCCGAAAGTCGCTGATAATAGTTCTCTAGAGGATATTTTCATACTCGACCTTGAGCGATCGGCTCATCTTGGCACTGTCAGTCTTTGCCGCTGTGTGCTCGGGGGCTGCTATGCCCTGCATGAACATAGTTTTTGGTAAGTTCAGCATTGAGCCGAGGTTGGGAAGGGCTGAGGAGATACTTTGTACAAGGGAATAAATACTCACTTCATTGCCTAGGACGAGTGTTTGCCTCTTTCACCGGCTACTACCACCAGAATGGTCGTACTCTGACCAATGAGGACTTTCGCAACTTGATTCTGGAATGCGTGTAAGTGCCTATTCACAGACACTAGCTTCGCCAGGACAAACTTACTGATGTCTTTATCACCCAGCCGATACCTGGTCTATCTCTTTGTCGCCCGCTTCGTATTCTGCTATATCGCCTACGTAAGTCCCAACTCCTCCTGACCCTAATCACAGCAAAACTCATAAGCCACTTACACCCCATTCTCTCTCCAGCTCGGCTTCCGTATCGTAAGCCTCCGCATCTCCGCCACCCTCCGGCTGCAATACATGCGGGCTGTTCTCTCAATGCGCGTATCGGCCCTCGACGCCCTCCCCCCAGGCCAGACCGCCGCCGTCATCACCATGCTCGCCTCGACACTCCAGCAGGGCATCTCCGAACGCGCCGCCATCTCCATCCAGGCCACGTCGCTCATCATCGTCGCGCTCGCCGTCGCCTTCTCGCACAACTGGGAGCTGTCGCTCGTCACCTGCTCCGGCGTGGTGCTGATCGCGGCTGTCTACGCCGTCACGACGCCGCTCCTCGTCGGCGCCATGAACGCCGTGCAGGTCTGCGAGGTGCGCGCCAGCGCCACGGCGGCGGAGACGTTTGCATCGGTCAGGATGGTGGCGGCGTGCGGAGCCGAGGACAAGATGGCGAGCCGGTACGATGGCTGGGTGGACAAGGGCGCCGCGGAAGGGATGCGGTTGAGGCCGGTTCTGGCCTTCCAGCAGGCGCCGGTGTTTTTTGCGATTTATGCTACTTTTGCGTTGTGCTTTTGGTACGCGCTCAAGATGTACATGGAGGGGCGGATTAACACGCCGGAGAGTATGATTGTGTGAGTACTTCATTCTTTTGCTGATGGTCTCTATTGCCCGGGGGGGTTTCCTGAAGGATTATTGACCTTTTCTAACACTCACAGCGTCCTCCTCTGCGTCATGATGCTGACCGGCTCCGTCTCCACCCTCACAACCCCAATCGCCGCAGCAGCCCGCTCCGCCAACGCAGCCTCCGTCTTTTACCGCGTGATCGACGCCCCTCGACCCAAGACAGACGGCCTGTCTGGGTCAGAAGCAGCCCCCTTTGCGTCGGGGGATCTAGTCCTAACAAATGTCAATTTTGCCTACCCGACACGGCCGCTGACCAAAGTGCTCGCGAACCTCACCGTCCGCTTCCCCGCCGGCAAGACAACGGCCATCGTGGGCCCGTCCGGGTCCGGCAAGAGCACGGTCGTGGCGCTGCTGGAGCGCTGGTACGAAATGGACGGGGATCCGGTGGGAAATATCGCTGTGCTCTGGCTTAGGAATGGGATCGTAGCGGCGGGAGGGAAGGCGTTGAAAGATGTTGATCTTTATTGGTGGAGGAGTCAGATTGGGCTGGTGCTGCAGGAACCTTTCCTGTTTAATGATTCGATTTTCCGGAATGTTGCGTATGGCCTCATCGGGACGGAGTGGGAGGGGGTCAGTGATGGGGAAAAGACCAAGCTTGTTGAAGAGGCTTGCAGGGAGGCTTTTGCGGAGGAGTTCATTACACGACTACCCGAGGTAAGCTTCCTGCCCCTGAGGCATCATCCCCTGGGATACACCCCCTTTTTTCACCACTGACACCCCCCCCCCCCTCCCCCCCTCCAGGGTTACAACACTCTCGTCGGCGACGCCGGCATTAAGCTGAGCGGCGGCCAACGCCAGCGACTTGCCATTGCACGCGCCATCGTCCGCCGGCCCAAGATCCTGATCCTCGACGAGGCCACCAGCGCCATCGACCCCGAGGGCGAGCGGATGGTTCAGGCGGCGCTCGAGAACGCGGCGCGCGGCCGCACCACCATCGTCATCGCGCACCGGCTGTCGACGATCTGCAGGGCCGATAACATCGTGGTCATGCGCGCCGGCGTGGCCGTCGAGCAGGGCACTCACGAGCAGCTCATGGCCAAGGGAGAGGGCGGGGTTTACTTTGGGCTCGCGACGGCGCAGCAGCTTGGTGGCGGTGATGGGGTTGGTGATGGTGTGGATCGGTCGGTGAGTGGGAGTGTCGAGTTGGATGAGAAGTCTCCGGATGCTGGTGGGCAGAAAAGCGCAGATGTGGTGGTGGGAGGTGGGAAGGAGGTCGATGAGCATTCTCCGGAGCCCTTGGATGAGTCCAGTAGGCCAAGGTTGTTAAGTAAAAAGAAGCAATCGGCCGAGGCAGAACCAAAGAAAAGGAGAGGGCTACTTGGGAGCTTTGGGATGCTGTTACGGGAGCAGATGGGCCATTGGCCGTGGTATCTCATTATGGCACTTGGGGCATTGGGAGGTGGAGGTACGTTCTTTTAATCAGTGACCCTTTATTGACTGTATAAGGTGCATGCTGACGATACGACCTGGTGGCAGCGAGTCCTGCACTCCAAGCATACCTTTTTGCGAACCTTGTCACCCTCTTCCAGTTTTGGGGCGATTTTGCCAAACTACGAGCGGCAGCGAATTTCTGGTGCCTGATGTTTGTCATGTTGGCAACCGGCGTGGGGATCAGCTACTTTGCCTTGGCATGGTCAGCAACCACGCTATCCTTTGTGAGTCTTGACTTCTCTGTCCGTATCTTATACCTCCTCAAGTGGGCACTGATGTGGACCACCCTCTCTAGTATATCATCCCCCACTACCGCAAAGAGTACATCCGCAACATTCTATCCAAGCACATATCCTTCTTCGACGACGACGCCAACTCGACCGGCGCGCTCTCCGCCCGCCTAGCCACGGACCCGACCCAGCTCCAGCAGCTGCTGGGAATGAATATGGGTTTTGTTATTGTGTCCATACTTTCCGTCATTGGCTGTCTGACGATTTCCTTCTATTTCGGCTGGAAGCTGACGGCGGTGACGGTGGTGACCACTCTGCCCCTGATCCTCGGCGCGGCTTTCTTTCGCGTGCGATACGAGAAGCGGCTCGAGATTATGGGGGCGGCCGTGTTTGCGGAGAGTGCCAAGTTTGCAACAGAGAGCGTCGGTGCCTTCCGGACCGTTTCGTCGTTGACGCTGGAAAAGGCCATCTGTGAGAGGTACAGGCTGTTGTTGGAGAAGCATATCAAGGAGGCCCTGCCAAGGAGTGCGACTTCGACTGTGCTATTTGCTTTGAGTGATAGCATCGCGCTGCTATGCATGGCCTTTGTGCTGTGGTATGGGGGCAAGTTGATGGCGGACCACGAGTACTTGCCGTTTCAGTATAGTAAGTACTTCTGTGTGCTAAATCGAAGGAATTCTGAGCGAATTACTGACGATAAGTCGTGCAGTTGTGGTATACATTGCTGTGTTGCAGGTGAGTACTTCCAAAATATGCTCAAAAAGAGCTACCATCCCTTGAGCTAACTTATGTGACTATGAAGGGTGGAATGGGCGCTGGACAATGGCTCAGTTACGCACCAAGTAAGTCGGACAAATTAACACAACTACCAAAACCCCTTTTCTGACACACGTTCCTGGGCAGACATCGCTCAAGCTACGGTAGCGGCAAACCGAATCGTAGACTTGAGAAGCACCGAAGAGAATGACAGCCAGCTTTCATCACTCGACAGGGGCGATTTGGGTGAAGGAGACAAGGGCGTCAAGCTCGAGTTCAAAAACGTCTGGTTCCGATATCCGACTAGAGACGTGCCGGTGCTCAACGGCCTCGACCTCACAGTAAGCTTTTAATTCTGCGAAACGTGAAAGCATGAGTAGAGAGCTTTGCTATGGTACTAATCGTAAATCTTCAGGTTGAAAAAGGCCAGTTTGCCGCCGTGGTCGGTCCTTCTGGTATGTATTTTTGGGAAGAAGCAGACTGGGAGAAGCGGGAACTAACCTTGTGCCAGGATCGGGAAAGACGACGGTCATTTCACTCCTCGAAAGGTAAGCGAACCAGCAGAAATCTCAACCACCAAAGTCCACTAACACCCTAGAAGGTTCTACAAAGCAACCACAGGAAGCATTTTCTACAACGGCGTAGAAATATCACATCTCTGCCTGCGAGACTACCGTCGAGAGATATCCCTCGTAGCACAAGAAGCATGCATATTCGACGGCTCCATCCGGGAAAACATCCTACTGGGTGTGGAGGAAAACAAAATACCGGCCAAGACGCTGGAAGAGGCTCTCATTCAGGCTTGCTGTGACGCCGAGATCCACGACTTTATTACTTCCCTTCCGGAAGGGTATGAGTCGGTGGTGGGCACAAAGGGAGTGGCGCTGTCCGGTGGGCAAAAGCAGAGGCTGGCCATCGCTAGGGCCCTGGTAAGGAATCCGAGACTGCTACTGCTGGATGAGGCAACATCCAACTTGGACTCGGAAACAGAAAAGGTTGTTCAGGCAGTATTCGAGAAGACAAAAGGGTCGAGGACGATGATTGTCGTGGCCCATCGGTTGGCCACTGTGCAAAATGCCGATGTCGTCTTTGTGCTTGGGGAAGGTAAAGTGATCGAAAAGGGCAATCATGCAACTCTCCTGAAGAGGAGAGGGATTTACTACCAAATGGTGAGCATCCTAACTCCGGAAATACAAAGCTTTTTGCTAACTGGCGGTGTGGTGGTGTAGTGCCAATCACAGGCGTTGGATAGATGAGTATAACAAGCTTTCTCCTCAAAAAGCCCTGATATCCACAGTCCTTGGCGCGAGGGCGGGACTTTCCAAGTGAACAAAGCTGTCTTTTCGAGTTTTAACGCGCTTGATGAGACATTGTTGGTCTTTTGAACCTGGTCTTGGGGCCAAATACATCTGCCGAATTTGTTTCATTAGCCGCGTTTATAGCCGATGGCCACCTGGTGAGGCGAGGCCTTCTACCAGAGACCATTCCAACGTTCTACGGAGTACTGTAGAGATCCTCGGATGGGCTGTGACCCAAACCCCAATGGTACTGGCTGGCTGCTCCTGGAACGTGCAGCTTGCATCAAAGGTTTACAAGGATTAGAAATAGACTAGTCCAAACTACACGCGCCCTCACACATCTTTGGTTGACAACTCAGAAGCTCGGAAAGGAAAAACGGACGGAAAGGTCCGCACTCAAGCGCTTGAGCTGACCGCTTGAGCCCTTCGATAAATGTGTGGGGTGGGCGACCAGCCGTCTGAGGCAGCTGTTGGGTACCTCTTAGCATCTCATGGAAGGCTTTTCCATGGTAGCAGTTTGATCAAATTTACCTCATTTATTTGGCTTTTTAGAACATCAAGGTCTATTACATTTCCAGGTTTGCAGCACAGCTTGATTTTAGTATACATATGAGAGCCATCAAGACCATGAACGGCCAAAGGTCTAGGCATTTTCAGAAAGGTTTGGCCATTTCTCTGAGCTCTTGCGGAGCAGGCCTCAAGATTGTGCGGTCATGGCTATGGTGGCGCTAAGCAAGACCTGAGCAGACGAATGAAGAATGGTGTCATGACAAAAGTGAAAACAAGCCCTGGAGAAAGCGTCAGCTCGTCGGTGTTGTGCCACCCACCTACACTGCCCATCTATCCAGCCTTGCCAGCCAGCTAAACCCCCCTTTTTTTAAAAGGCAGCCAAAACGAAAAAAAAAGATACAACACCTTACCCTTGTAAGCAGTACCGGCTTGACGTTGATATCTACTTT
Organism: Pyricularia sp. CBS 133598; assembly: GCA_004337975.1. Classification (NCBI taxonomy): domain Eukaryota; kingdom Fungi; phylum Ascomycota; class Sordariomycetes; order Magnaporthales; family Pyriculariaceae; genus Pyricularia; species Pyricularia sp. CBS 133598. The sequence goes on from RRCJ01000016.1 coordinate 200,668, forward strand.
AGTATTCCAAACTCCAACTGACGACGGCATTGTCCCACTGTACATCGACCAAATCTCATCTTTGAGGGTACTCCGATGAAGAGAAGCGCGTACAGGGAGGGAAGGACGGAGATGGAAGGAAACCCACCAAATTTGTGTGACGGTGTGATTGCTGGCAAACGAGCTGCAGCTTAAGTGGTCGCAGCCGGGCTGTGTGGTGGTGCGATACCTGCGGGCTCATCTGCAAAGCACAACCAACGACATGTTCATGCCACCAATCAGAAGCAAAAAGTGTAGATAGGGCGGAGATGCCAAGTCATAGCACCCGTTTCGGCGACAAAGGATACTTGTTGTTTGGCCAGAATGAGTGAAGAGACCCACAGTCAGTACCGACAACTTGGTAGGCCCATAACCGGGGTTACATGATTGGCTTGACAATTAATTACCTCCTGGTCTGTTTTCCCCAACTGGTCCTTCGCTCGCTCATGAGCTCTCGTTCATCAGTTGGGCAGCGCATTCAGTCTTTGAACTCCTGTTGATTCAAAATGCCAATCGAAACCTCTGGTCACCCACTCTCTATACTACCTAGGTACCCAGGCTTCTAGTTCGGTTTTTTTTTTCCCTTGGCGAAAACAAGGCTACATGGCACAGATTGAGTGATACGCAGTTCTGCCAGTATTCGGTGCGCAAAGAAATTCCTCAACTTTCATCTTGTGGGACCAAAAGAAATCCCCGAGAAACCTCAACAGCATCCATCACAGCAGCGTAGTAATTTACATATCTCAGGCACAGCTGTCCGGAACACACCGGATCTGGCGGCAAGATAGGTCAGACGCGTACAGCAATACCAACGCACTAATCTTTAAGCACATATGTCACCTAATTGGTCGCAGCTTGAAATCTTCCCCGGATTCTATTGGGTGTAACCCCTGTTCAACTTTTGTGTCGTCACGGGACAAGGGGACCGTTGATCAGTACTCGTCGGCGCTTAACCGCAGCAGTGTTTCTTGGCCTTCCTCCTACCTGCGAGCAAGTCATCCGCCCGCACGCATGCCTTTTTTTCAAGGACTCTCTTTCAGCCCCGCCCTTTTATCGAGTTGCCGTGCAAAGGGGCCACTTGTGAGGGAACGTTTAGGCGCCTATCGACCTGGTAAGGCATGCATGAATGGTGACCAAATTGTGCCCCCCCCCCCCCAGTCTTATGCTATGTCTTATGCCCCAAGCAAGTAGGTTCAGTTCCCCCGCGATGCCAGTAGTGATCCTCGAAAGAAAAGGTGTCTGTCGCCCGCCTTCTCCAGCTCATTTCCCCACAAGTGCTTATTCCTCCCATTTTCCCTATACACTAGTTGCTTCTCTCCATCTGCCTATGCGTTACGGTCTAAATGATGCGTTAATTGGGATTATAATATCCGTACCTCTTTCGAGGATTTGATTTTCTTTTCTTTTGTTACATCTCTTTCGACACACGGCGCCGTCCTACAGAGCGCGTTCCCTTTGTTTGAATTCCGGCTTGAGTGGTCGTCGCACTCGAGTTTCACACGGCGGCTATCAGGATGAAGATCGCATGTTTACAGTTTGCGCCTCAGGTTGGGGATGTCGATAACAACCTCAACCGCGCCGACGCCGTTTTGAGCAAGGGAAACCAGACCGACTTGGATGAGGTCGATTTACTCGTCTTACCGGAGCTTGCTTTCTCTGGTAAGTGCAGGATTTCGCTCGAGATCTTTTGGGTTGCATTAATCCTCATTATGCACGATCCATCCTTCTGAGAGAGCGCTGACAACCGAAACGCGTGCGACAGGCTACAACTTCAAGTCTTTGCAAGACATTTCCCCCTTTTTAGAGCCCTCAGGATCTGGGATCAGCGCGCTCTGGGCGCGCACGACGGCATTGAAATACAACTGCAATGTTGTGGTCGGCTACCCTGAAAAGGTCGACGTGACCCCCGAATGGCCGGCGTCGCCAGAATACTACAATTCGACCCTGATCGTCAACGGCGAGGGCGAGACGATTGCGAATTACAGGAAATCGTTTCTTTACTACGTGGATGAGAAATGGGCACTCGAGGGCCGCGATGGATTCTATAACGACTACATCCCAGGTCTCGGTGAGACCGCGATGGGCATTTGCTCAGACATCAAGTTCGTAGCAATTTCGTCCCGACCACCGTCCCGAACCCTTAAAGAACGGAATCTAACTCGCTCTAGCCCGTACAAACTGGAGGCGCCATGGCTGGCCTTTGAGTTCGCATTCCACGTTTTGCAGGTCGCTGCCAATCTGGTCGTCATCTCCATGGCGTGGCCAACCGATGAGGACCAACGCCAGTATAGCCGCATGCCTCAGGAGCCTGACATGAACACAATAACATATTGGGTTCAGCGACTGGAACCACTCATCCGTGCTGAGCAGCAAGACGAGATCATTGTCGTCTTTTGCAACCGCACCGGCTCCGAGGAAGATCTGACGTACGCCGGCACGAGCGCCGTCATTGGCATCAAGGGAGGAGAGGTCAGTGTGTATGGCCTCCTTGGGCGTGGCGTCAAAGAGCTCCTTGTGGTGGACACTGCTCGGCCAGCTTTTGCGAAGCTTGTGCAGCGGACCGAGACGAACACGACAGTAGATCAGGAGATTCCAGACACATCTGTGCTTCTTCCAAGACAGCCTGTTGTCAATGCTTCTCCTGAGAAATTACCCAAGATCAGCAGTCAAGCACCCAAGCTCTCCACTGCTGCGGCCGAGAGACAAAGCCACAAGCCAACAATAGCCTCGCGCAGGGAGGAAGCCCGCCACGACTCACCAAAGCCATTATTCACCCCGGCCTCTCCAGAGAGGATACCGTCGGCCCAGACAAGCGAAAAACGTTCATATATAGCGACCGAGAAACGAGAAGAGCCACCAATCTCCTTGAACACGGTCACAATACAGTCTCCAACCAGCACAGGGCGTCGAAAAGAGAAGCCCATGTCTCCTTCTATCATCATACCCGATAGTGCATTCCGACCGAAGAGGACATCTGCGGAGGATGAGTCGGATAGCCCAACAATCGAGACCCCAACTGCTCCCAGTCCAACACCATCGTCAATGAGGCCTAAGCTATTTCTCCCCACTACAGAAGAAAACTTCGAGTTGAAGTATCGCCAGGCCCTTACGCCATTCCCGGGAACGGCTCCAGACCCTCGAGATGACAAGCTCCGAGCGAGACCTTTCATCTTTGATGGCAGTGTCACAGTCACAACTGACATCTTGACACCGCGAACCCCTTACCTTGAGTTCTTTCGCGACTCGTCACCCCAGGAATCCAAATTTTACTGGATGCCGCCCGAGGAAACCGAGGAGTCCGTTCAGCTCCAGCTTCCTCAGAATTCATTATCTGCCATTTCGAAAATGAAGTCGGGGATGTCTGCCCAAAAGACCACAGGCCACATGCCTCGGCGACAGTTCCGCTCTCCCGCATCCAACAACCTCGTCCCGCAGCAACCCGCTCCAAGCACAGAAGACAAGTCTGGAGAAAAGCCTGCAAAGGTGCGGGTGCCCACACCGGCAGAGACACAGCCACCCCCGACGGTCCTGGGCTCTAGAAACGGCCCTGCCAGCCGCGGCCCTCCAACGGACCCGCTTAGCTCAGCTTCGGCCAATGCTTCTCTCCCTACTCTTGATCAGCTGAGGGATCTTAGCTTGCGTTCCAACTCACGATCCGACAAAATTAGCTCTCCCGTAATTGAGCGCAGCAACGCCATCTTTGACCTCAGCTCGAGCCCCTTCACCCATGCCAAACGTGGACGTGACACAGAGCCGCAGTATCCAGTCGCGGACCCAAGGCCACAGAGTACGTCGCGAGCCTCCATTCCCATTGCTGCAAGCCCCAGCCTCTTCGGCGATTGCGTTAAGCAAGGGGAGCAGCAGCAGACACGGCAACTGAAAGACGAAAAGCAACAGACGCCGAGGAAGAACCCAGAGCCGCAACGAAATGGCGAGAGGAAGCAGTCCAGGGGAGGAGGCCGCGACGCCAGCAACAGGCCTACCAGTAGTAGGCGAGTTGGCAGCGAGAAGTCGGGCCAGGTTCGCCACATCTCCCGCCCCACGAGCAGGCGCGGACACCACGACCCTGTCGAGGAGCGCGAGCACACGCAGAAGCTCAGGAGTCGGTCCCTGGGTGGTGCCGACCCCGTCGTCCGCCGGGTGCGCGCCGCCGACATCGCCGCAAAGAACTCGCTGTACGGCGGCAACATCGTGAGGCCGCAGACGAGCATCGGTCACAGGCGCGACACGCCGCCCAAGTTTTCGCCTGGATACCAGCCAAAGCTCTCGCCGTCGGCATTTTCTGACCCCAGCGACGAGTCGACCCAGCAGGTCCAGCGGGGCCGACCTGGAATCGCGCGCGAATCCTCGCATGGTCCAGACCGGGCGTCTTCCAAGACTTCGCGTCTTTCTCCCGACAATCCCTTCACCGGCGTGGGCGACGATGAGATAATAGCCACCATCAGCCGCATCAACGATGGCTGTCCTGTGCATACCAGCGGCGGGACTCCGGCAGCTGTGGTCAAGTCCAAGGAGGGAATACTGTACGCCGTCGAGTTTGCCAAAGGCGTCGAGACCCTCGCTGAGTCGATTATACCGACGCAAGAGAAAGATGTGCTCACCCGACTTGGAATCGAGGGGAGTAACAGGCGCCAAAGCGCGGTTTGGTAGACCGGCCAGGATTCATGTTCCAAATTGGAATGATGCAAGCATCACCTTAATACCCTTCATGACTTCAAAGAATGATTTATTCTCTTTATTTTATCCATTTTATGTTTTCTTCGGTTCTTGTGCGGGATTTTGAAATTGGTTTAGGACTGGTTACTCCACCGGTGGTGTCCATGGGAGTATATTGAGTTTGAGACTTGGTTCTGGAAATAGCGAAATATGCGATTGATTTTGGCTTTTTGGCATGGTACCCCAAATGTACGTTTCTTAAGGGGTACAGTAGATAGAGCCTCATCGTTGTAATTGTGCTGAAGCAAATGACAACTGCTCCGTTTGGCCAGGCGTAAAAAATGATAATAGTTATCTACTCTTCCCTGACAAGCTACATTCTTCCCGCTCAACTCACGTTCACAGATCATACACCATCCAGACACCACCTTCTCTCTCACCACCCTCCTGCACCCGGAACCCAACCTTCTCATAAAACTTAACCACCTTGGTATTCTCCCCCGAGATGCCAATATGCACACCCTTGCCACTATCCAACATCATCTCCTGCCCGGACCCATCCTCCAACACGACAGGGACCCTCTCGCCCTGCCTCCTCTTGACGCTCTCCATAAACTCCCCAATCAGCTTCCTGCCCCACCCTTTCCCCTGCCATTCCTCCAGCATGTCGATATGCATGGTGCCGCGGTACCGCTGCACCATCTCCTCCTTGCCCTCGACGCCCTCCAGCAGCAGCCAGCGCGGCTGGCGCGCCAGCTGCAGCAGGGCCTGCTCGTTGACCTCGCCGTCCGCCGTGGTCCAGGCCTCCCTCGTCTCCATCTGCCGCGGCGTCATGTCGGGCGTCGAGAGGTGCTTGGCCACGTAGCCGTGGTACGCGGCGGCAAAGGCGAAGACGTCGGGCGTGCCGATCACGTACCCTACGCAGCGGCCGGCCCCGTCGTCCAGAACGAAGCAGTGCGACGGCGACAGCTCCGTGTACTGGTGCGTCCAGAGGTACGGCGACAGCTTGACGCCCGCCGGGGACTTGGCCAGCGACGGTGGGAGCGTTGCGCGGCACTGTAGAGGGGAGCAGAAACCGCGGGGGTTTTGTTTTGTCAGGCGCTTTTGCGATTACTTGCAATTTTTGTCCTTGCTTCCTGGTGTAGGTGGGACGGCTATGGCGCGAGTCGTTTGTGGTGTTGGGGGATGGACTTACAATGAAGGCCGTCGCCTCGAAGTCGGTGGGCTGGTATGGCCTGATGAAAGCCATTGTTTGATGCTAATTCTCCGTCTAATAGCAGACTGTTCTATATATGTCCAATGTTGGTTGCTGTACTTCAAAATGTAGGCGGCAGCTTGCAAGTTACTTCGACTTGTAAAGGCAGTCGAATGTTATGGTTGAAGGTTTTGACGATCAGTTATACTTGGTTCGACTCATTTACGACGCTGATTCTTTATTCAGTATTGGAAAAACAGATGAACACCGTGCAACTTGTCGACTTGAGATCAGCTCCTGCACCTGATTTTTGTTGGATGGGATGGAAAAGGGATGTACCACGTACAGTGACGATGCGGGGATCTTGCACCTACAGAGTTAGTAGATAAACGTCGACGGAATATCGGCCCCGAAAACGCAAGAGCTCACGGCGAGCTAATTGCGCCCTCCCCAGACATTTGAGACACACGCCACTCAACACATCATGGGAAGGAACAAGCCGCCCAATTTCAAGGCCAATGTGCGTTCAACCACAAGGTAACTCAAGTTTAGAAATGCATGTGTTGAAGCTTTCTTAGACATTGAAACAGCAAATCGTTGGGTAATTTTTTTCTCGCGATTCCTCTACAATCTGGGATATCGTCAAAGATACTTCGGTGACTTTCAGGTTTCCCCCGCATCCAACCCCTCTTTACTTAGAACGCCGAGCCAATGTAAGGAAATTCCCAGACACCGAGAAAAGAAAATACTTGTAAGGAAAAAAAGGTTCCTTTCAGCGAAGTAAGGTGATGGGTGGAAAGAAATAGACAACTATGGAGAATGAAAGTCAAGGACACATCTGCGAGGTAATCCAGCGCAGGTTATCGCTTCCAAAAAACCATGTTATCCCCAGTCCCAAAACCCAAAAAGGTTGTGAAGAAAATGAATAAGGCCGTCAACCTAAAGAACTAAAAATAGTGTAAGAAATGGCTACCAGAACCCTGGAGTAGTCTTCAAAGACCAATAATAAAGAGACATTAAGGGGAAAAAAAACCAAAACAAAAAAATAAGTAGATGTGTACAGTCTGATGTTATACAAACAAACTTAGGTATCTCGAGTTGATAGTTTCGTTAGCTTCGTTCTCTGCGAATGATCGCATTCCAAATATTAGAATGTCCAGTACTAAAAGGAAATAAAAAGAAAATCCCCATGCATTCTTTGCTTGCCAAATTGCCGCGAATGAGTAGAGAAGAAAATAGCCTGATTCAAATCATCCCACCCGGCAACGCACTAGGTTTTCTCGTCGGAGCAGTCATCACTGAGCGGCCAACCGGTGGTGCAGCTGAGACAAATGCTCGCGTGTCCCGCGGAGGTCCAAAAGGCCCAGCAGCGCCCATTGAAGGTGGGGCAGAAACTTGCGAGTTAGCCCCTTGGGTTTCCGTATTCGTCTTCCGGAGCCGCCATCTACTGGCCGGCTTGTCTTCCTCGTCGTCGCTAACGGAGAAAGCACTGCGGCCATCGTCAGCCGTCCTGGAGCCCCCGAGCGAGCCACTCGAGTTCGTGAGAGGGAGATGCGGCGAGCTCGAAGTAGCCAAAACGTCATCGTCATAATCACTGTTCTTTCGTCCGAGGAACCCATTCATAACACCGCGAGTTCGCCTAGGGTTAATCGGTGGGACCGGAGGAGCATTGCGCTGATCAGATCCCGCCCCTGTGGCATCAGGAAAAGGTTGGCTGTGTGGCAGATTCACCGTCGGAACACGGCTGGTGCTCATCACGAGTGTCGGGTCCGAGATGTCCTTCTTGTTGATGAACTTCTTCTTCGCCTCGTTCAGAGTGCTGTTGGTGGTTGATCCTAAAGGAGAGTTGGTAGAAGGCGAGGGAGGAATGAACTGATGCCTCGGGCTGGTTGGAAGACCTTGACCTAATGGGAGCATAGGAGAAATGGGTGCCAGTTCTCCAATCCGTGGAGGGTTAACCCTCAGGTTTCCCGAAGAAGCCGATCTAGAGAAACCTTTGGGGGACGAGGTAGCGCCAGGATAAGGCTGAGGTGGCATAATCGGCGACCTCTTGATGTCGGTACCGGGAAGGCCTGGTGATCGCAGCATTGGGCGGCGTGGTCTGTTCTCAGAATCGTTCAAGTGCTGGCTGTCGTATGGAGACGAGTTGTTGCGAAGACGAGGCGGACGAGGCGGAACCCTACCAGTGCTCGCTTCAGACCCACTTCTGTCGCGCTCGTTACGTGGAGGAGACATCGATGGGCCACTGCGATACGAATCCTCGCTAAGCTCTCGCCTGGCGTTGCGGGGTCTGGATGGTGTTCGTTCCTGCGAATTGGTCTCGCTTTGAGCATCGGACTCATCGTTCTTGGCCCCTTCTTGACCCTGGTGCCGGGCAAGAACGGCAAGCTCCTTTTGTTTCTGAAGCTGTCGGCGAGCCTGTCTGAAGGCGCGCAGACCCGGGTGGGTCTGCTCGTCATCCTTGTCAGTCAAAGACCTTGTAGATTTTGTAGACCTCAGCGACCGAGCGTCCGAGTCCTTCTCCTTGGCCTTTTCCTCGAACTGGCGCCTAGTCGTCTCTACCCTCGAGCTGGTCTCCGTCTCCTCCCTCATAGGGGGAAGGCCGGCGTCTTCGAAGGATTGTTTAGAAGGGCTGGGCGATGAGCTCATGGTCGTTGCACCAAGGCCTAGAGTCTGTAAAGCCTTCCTGGGTGGGCCGCTGCGATTCCTGTCAGCCAGAGATCCCCGACTTGACTTGCCCCTGAGCAGACCAAATGGGCTTGGTTTGGCTGGTACAGGTGTCTCGCGCTCCTGTGGCTGAGGGGAAGGTGCCCGGCTGCTCTCGGCAGATTCAAGATAAGACGTGGTCAGTCTTTCCTGGACACGACGCCTGGCAATAGCAACCCGGTTGGCAAAGTCATCGGGGTCTTCCTCCTTGGCCGGACTGCTGTTGTTGTCTGTAATTTCGACTCGGTTTGACTGCGGCGACTGTTCCGGCTCGTTCGGCGTGTCCTCTTGAACAAGCGTGTGCTGGCTGATGCGAGACTCAGCAGCTTCGTCCTCATAGGGATTCCACTGCTGATCCTGCCAATTGCTCACCCCTAAGCCATCGCCCATGATTGCCAGAACGGTCGAGTCCCGCGAGGCAGCTGGGAACTTGACATCCAGGCCTGAGGAGTTGGGCCCGTAGATGGAGGATGTGCTGCTTTCCGACCGCATGTGCTGGCGCACCATGCCACTCAGGCCAGTTGTGAGAAGACCCGGAGAACCCAGCGTAGGAGAGTCGATCGGTGTCGTGTTTTGTGGAATGATAGGTGACTCAAACACATCGGGCTTCGATAGCGGCGGGGAAGGGTCGTGAGGCGGATCGTATACTTGGGATTTGAAAGACAGTGGTGTTGGCAGAGCGTCCTGCCTGAATGCGGGATGGTCACTGTCGGCAGGTCTTTCTAAAACGACGGCGGGAGGAATGGGGGAATGCCCAGGTTCATCTGGAGAGTCGTCAGAATCATCGAGGAAGGTTAATCCTGCTGACGTGTCCTTCGATTCTGTATGTATCGACAGACCGGTCTTGGACATGTTCGTGGCATTGGATTCGGTCCGGCCACGCAGTGTTGGGGTTTCGCGACCTTGTTTTAGCTGGAGCTGTCGTTCTGCGTACTTGGACTCATTATATGGCTGCATTGGTTTGTTGAACACACCCATCGCGGTTGCTTTGCCTACGTCGTTGGGCTGTATAGCCATGAGAGGCATATCGCCAGTCTCGCTGATTGGAGGACTTAGAGGAGGCGTCCCGGCAAAGTTGAACCGAGATTCCTTATTTGAGATGTTGCTGCCCCGGTCATTCGAACCGGAAGCTGCCGAGGCCGCGGGGCTTGTTGTCCTCAAATTGGGAGCGCTGGCCTTGGACATTATCGGTCGGCGTTCACCAAACCCGAAGCCCATCGGAGGTGATGTTGAAGAGTTAGGATCAGGAGAGCCCCTGGTGAATGACTTCTTTCCTGTGAGCGTGTCAATGCGTGACAATGCAGTGGATTGGCTGGCATGAAGATCCTGATTCAGCGCCTGCTCGTAAAGTCTCCTCGTTCGAGTGACTGAACGCTCAACAGGGGCACCAGAGGCCGTAGAAGCGGTTGTAGCCTGCGACTGTTGTGAGGCTATTGAAGTTGCTGCTGTTGAATTGCGCGCCAAGGACGAGGCAGTTGTTGACGAAGTCTCGCGTCTCCGGCTGAACATTGGCCCAGATGGAGACTCTGATCTTGCAGCGGAGGTTTCCTCTTCACTGCGTCTCGATCTCCAACCTTGAGAGTCATCATTGGCTTCTTCATCCTCGAGAGCTCTGCGCTCACGTTCCCTCTCCTCGCGCCGCCACTTTTGAAACGACGAACCAGCGACATCATTTTCGTAAAGTGTCCTGCTTCCAACGACAATCTTTTGCCGTCCCCCGAACAAATTGTTACCATCTGTCGGTTTCCCTCTACTCATTATGCTGCCCTTGGTCGAGGATGCATCATCTGCAGACGCGAAAGAGTCCATGCGGGCGAAAGGCGCTCTTATAGATTCCACCTCGGCGATGTCATTGAGACCAACTCCGCCGTTGTAGCCATAGTCCATCATCCGCGACTGTCGTTTAGGAAACAGCACGCTGTCGTCACTGGCTTTTCCAATCTTGCTGGTCGGGTCATCCTGTTCCCTCAGCATCGAGAAACGGGCTGACAACCCTGTCATGAGTAAACTCGTACGAAAATCATCGTGGGTTGGTAATGCGGTAGTGATGTCGATCTGTGGCTCTGGCTTTTCCTCGGGGGCCTTTTTACCCCTTAGAAAGCCTCGAAGTGAAGGCATTGTGTGGTCTCCATTCGCCGGAGGCTCTTCCTTTTCCTTCCTCTTTCCTCTGAAACGGTTCATGGCTGCTAACTTGTGGTGACGGCGAGTGGTTCCTTGGAAAATGACAAATTGAACTGTCCACTTTCACAAGTCGAGCCTATTGGGGTTTTTGCAGCGTCGGTGATGGTGCCATAAGAGATCGCGAGGGAGGGCTGATTTAAGATAGCCAATAACTGGTCGGGTACCGGTCGGCGGATGGAGTTGATGACGGTCGAGCTTCTTGCCTAGGTTGGCAAAAAGACAAATTGAGTTTGCTGAGCTCAGGAGATAGAATAACCGTCAGTACGAGGCGCAAGAACATGCACATGGAGGATTATCAAGGTTATTGGTTGTGCCGGGGGCGAAAGGCTTTGAAGGATTATGCAGCGTACAGCTGAGTACTGCTCGTCGACTTTTTTTTAGTATTTTTGTGCAATGGTAGTGCATGGGAACTCCTAGATCTCAGAGGGCGAGATTTGGGGCGATTGTCTGGTTTCATGCGGTATACAGTAGGATGGAGGATTTAACAGAAGCAATCGCCAGGAATCTGACTGTCAGTTGCCTACCTGGAAAGCTTCTTGGACTGCGTGCCGTCGGTGTCGGGAGCGTTTCAAAAAGAACCAGGTCTTGGTTTCTCAACCAAGAACCGACAGACAGGGTTGTCGCTGCAAAGCTGAAGTGACGGCGGCCGTTGTTCCGCGAGATGTTTGCTTTTTCGGTTTCGTGTTTTTTTTGGGTAACTAGGTAATCGAGGCTAGGTGTGTTGTGTAATTGCGTTGCACGAACGGTCGAATGAGTCGAGTCGAGTTCGATACAATTTTTCCAGTGGTCCGCCAAAAGGAGTGTATGTGCAAGGCGACTGGAATTGGCTGTCTCTGGTCCGGCAACGCGCTGGAATTGTCCAAGTCGAGTCACCTGCGAAATGTGCCAACTGGTACAGTAGATTGGATAGAGCTCGTACACAAGGCAGTCTGGCGACAAACAAACAAATTGAGTGCGAGATCCCGTGGATGCTGTGCAGGTTCTACTGTAGGTAGACTAGTGACTGCAAGGATTGGATGGCACACGCAAAACCGTTGCTTTTTCGTCCCAAAGTCAAATATCTCGGTTCGCGGCTTCAAAGGGTTCGGGAGGTAAGTAGTAGTTCAAAAGAGTGACAGAAGCCAAAAATACAGAAAAGTCTCGGAGAGACTCGACTGGGTGCAAAACAGAAGGAGTGGACGGATCACGCTGGAAACTGAAGCAGAAGGGAGGAAAGTCTGGAAAGGGAGATTGGAGGGAACAAAAAGCAAGCAAACATGAATTGGATGCATGGACCGTGGGTTTGCCCACTTACCTGAGGTACCTACGGAGTAACTAACTCATGGAAGCAAGGACCCCAAAGTGCACACAGGGCGTTGGCCCCGCCGGCAAAAGGCACTGGGGCAGTAATTACTGTAGGTAGTCGATGGTAATGAGCCAGCTGAATTTGCGGTCTTGGTCAGAGCCCATCTCGAGGCTTCTACTGGGTGCACTAGCACGCCGCCAGTGGAAGCGAGGGACGAAAGGGGACTGCAAAAAGCTGGAGTTGAACGTACAGGGGTCGACCGGGAGTCGGCCGGGATGTGCCTGGATGCAAGGGGCTCCTGCCAGGAACACCACCTGCAGCACCAATAAACGCCACACTTGTAGCCAGTCAGAGACACGCAACTAGTGCACGGATACCTAGCGCCAAGCTCAAGTGGGAGGTTGCAAAGAAAACAACATGCACCTCAAAAAGATGTAGCGCGTCAGGGGGTGGAAGTGGATGAACAAGGATACCATGGATGTTGTACTTGACTGTCGCTCCAGTTTCTCTGCTACGATTGATACCAGTACTACGAAGTAGGTACCTGAACAGTAAGGTACTCTGTAGGTACCTCTACTACTGTTACCACATTAGAACCACTGCCCTCACACATCGCGATCCCACTCTCTTCATCGTCTTATATCATCATATTCGCTATCTGTAACGTGGTTTTGCTGATCTCCAAGAAAACTCAATGAAAATTCTATCTAGGGCGCTCTACAAGTCTGACTAGGAATTTCTTCATGTCTTGGGCCAACTTGGCGGAGCGTCTGGATTTTGGCTAGACCTACGTAGTGGGTAGGTTGATCAACCTGCCAAAAAAAAAAAAGACATGAATCCCACACAGTCGCCACAATGGCTATTAAAAAGAAACGTACCTTTGATAATTTTTTTTTTTGCAAAGCCTACGCAACAGCGCTACGCCCCTCGCAGGTTTTAATCTGGCTTGTTTTTTTTCGCCACACTTGCCAAGTTGAGATCGACGGTTCTACTCAAAATCTTATGGTGCTACAAGTGTTGACAGGAGGTTTGACTCTTGTCGATAATATGTCCAAAACCGTATGACTTTTGGCTATTCGGGGATTGATCTGAAATAGGAACCTATTCAAGGCAGTCTGATTTTCTGCGAACCATCCTACTGTAATCCTCCTTGTTGCTCAGGGACGATTGGGCAAACACCTTCATGCAGGCACCCGGCACGGCTTTGAAGCACGATTACGCCGTTGGCGGTAATTAGCTTAGCGGCAGACCAATCATGTGGCTAATTGACCCTGAGAATTCGCCGATGATGGGTTTCTTTTTTTAAATTCTGTCCCCTACTACCATATCTTAGGGATCTCTTCCTTTGGTTCCCGAGTCGACCGAGTCTCTTGTGATATCCCCTTCGACCGTTCTCATCGACCAAAAAAACAACGAACGGTTTCTAAGGTCATAGCATTGTATCCTGTGCAACCACCCGCGTCATCCTTTCTTCTCTCTATTTTTTTCTACCGGTAAAGCGGGCGGCGGAGAGGGGGGCAAAGAGGTTGAGTGAAATTTGCTGTGAGAAATGGCGAGCTTCCGACCAAAGGCTAATATCACAAACAACAAGACCTCCCTGGCATCGAGGACCTACACTTTGGACGGATGTCCTGGGCAGATTAGACTAGATCGTCGTATTTTTTATTATCCGTTCAACGGGCAAGTTTGCGAATCCTCCATTCTGTTGTCAATTTAATCCGGCCCGCTTGTCTCGGAACGCCGTCGGGCCTTCCTGGATACCTTCAGACTTTGAAGTTCAAAAGGGTCTCCTGGTTCGTCCCATATAGCCTGCCAGCTGCTAATGTTGCACACGCTGATCATCCCTGAAATCGAAACCAATTTTTTGTTTGTTTTTTTAATAATAACTGATTTGATTGATGTTCCAACTCGGGACATCAAGTGTGTAGTAATTGTTCACATGTCCCTGTCCATTTCAAAACAACTCATTCTCGCATCCGGGGTCAAGATTGAAGTGAGATTCATCCCACAGCCGAAAACATCATCGGAAAACCCACTTTGGGTTCTCACCCACACCTACATCACGCACAAAAAGGGCCGCAAAGGGGTTTTCAACTTTTTTTGCTCCTCATTGCGATTTTGCTCGAGCCAATCATCTTGGGTCGGGAAACTCTGTACCTGGCCCTAGTCCATTTCAATCTAGACCCTTGTCTAAAGGTGGGGTATGCTGGCCGGCAGATTGGCTCAAGGGCGGGAATGTAACCCCCTTTTTCAGCGTAGCACCCTGTCGGTTGTGTTAATGCTTTCGGCTCAGCTTTCTTAATTTTCTTCTTTTATTTTTTTCTGGATTTTTTTGTTTCTTGTGCCTCCACTCCCTCGAGGCCCAAAGAGCATCTCCGCTGTGCCCAGAGGGATTAAGGTAACGCCGCCCTTGTTGTGTCACAATTCGGCTCAGGGCTTCTGTTTTCTTCCTTTTTTTTCCTTTTTTTCTGACAGCTGTGCACTGTGACATCCATCATCTTTCCTTTGCCGGGATGGAACCATACGTAACATTTTCAGGTTCCTGTCAGAACCAGTCACAGTTACACAAAGGTAAAGTAGGTAGGGACTGTCAGGTACATTAGTTATGCCTTGTAAATGCTACGCCCGCAGACACAACGGTCAAGAAATACTGTACATGGGCTTACCAGTAATGCCCCGTCATATTTCGCCTTGTGCCATTTCGGATAAGTTCTGGAAATGGGAATACGGCGCCAAGTGTCTCAACGTCTCAGCCCCTTGACGTCCAATACTTGAATTCTAAATTCTTCATTTTGATCTCGTTCGCGGAGGTGCCGGTTATCTTTTCTTTCTCGCTTTCTAGATGCGAAAATAAAATAAAAAATAAAAATGAAAACCCAACATCACAAACCCCCAGGGCCTTCGCTGGTGGGTGCAATCGCACATTCGATGCAGCCCTAAGTGTTGGGATTCTGATCCTCGCACGTGCAGGCGGGAACTTTTTAGTGAAAGAAGGACAGGCCTGCCGGATGGCACAGCATTATCCAGGACCGCCAGTGCGGTTCAAGATCGGGCACAAATTGGCGATCTTAACCCAAAGGGAGTTGAATGTCAGCATGCCAACAACCCCTTGGTCGTCATAGATTTTTCGGGCTCCCAAACACTCGAGTTTTGTGGTCGAAAGATACCCCTAAAAAAATCTCTTGGAGCCTTCACTGGCTGCGAGTTAGAAGCCTACGCCGGAGCCTTGCACAAAATTATATTTGATTATTTAATATGCCATCTCCTTTCTACTACAGCCCCTAGTCTGGTCGGGGTGAGCTTTGTATGAGCCAATGCACAGGTGCACGACCAAATTCGAGCAGTCTGGGCAAGCAACGCGCATAACAAAATTAGAAAAGGTTGCCAGTACTGGTACCGATGGTCTGTGCCCCCCAGCGCCTGGGGTGAGCTTCTTCTGACCAGCAAACTTTCGGTCGCCAATCTCCGTACCGTTACCAAATAACCCGATGAGAGACTGGTTTGTTGTTCATCATAATATAGGGCGTTCGCGAAACTTATCATTTGAAGTTTAGTCTTTTGCTCATCCGACTATGACGTACAAATCTGGGATATAGTTTTTTTACTGAAGGCTTACCAATGCTGAGCATGCGGACTTGGAACCGCTACGCAAACCCTCTTGACGCCGAACGCCCTCTCCAAGGCGGGGAAGTCGCATTTGATTGGTAAGGTAACGTGCCTAACTAATGTCTTCTGCATGCATTTCGAGTCGCAGTCACACCACACACCATCCCTCTTCGACTATTCACAATTATTGATTGAGATTCACATGCATGTCTCAGTGTTGAAAAAGTCTACTGTACTAAAATGGAAAGGAAACGTGGCTGTCTTTTCTTAATATTTAGAGGGCCTTTGGACGACGCTAGACTGCAGCCAAGTCAGTAACGTTTTAAGCTTTTGATAACATCTCAAGCTTCATAAGTTGAGGTTACATCAGGGTACCTACTCCTTTTACCTAACGAATTACCTACCCTAACGAGATGCTTGATAAAAAAAAAGGAAAATGGCAATCGACCCCAAACAACAGCAAGAACACAGGTACTTCAAATTCGGACAGTTGCCGATTCCAGCCCCGATCTCGCAACCTTCCACCTCCCGGTCTTCTACCCGACGTGACGTGCTCGGGTTCAAGTGTAACCTCTTGAATGATTAAATTTGCGTGGGTTATTTCGATCTGCGGAGTCATGGACGATTAAGCCAACTTCTAGATGAAAAAAAACTGTCTGCCCTTGCCTGCATGCATCTCCAACAAGGTACCTTATGAACCTAGTAGGGAAATCGGTCACCCGAAAGCTCCGTACCAATGAGCGGCCCTCCGGATACTGACTCGGGAGATACATCTGTGCGGGCGCGGGGTTTGGAGTGGAATGATGGATGCTCCATGATTGCTTCATGGGAACAAGGCAAACCACAACAAATCCACTCTGGCTGCACAGCTACTCCTCCGTGACGCGAGCCAAGATGTCATCGTGAGGAGTTCCTAAAATCGGACACTGCTAAGCCGAAAGGCCGCCGGCATTTGACAATGGTCTTTTTGGCTAGTCCGAATATGTTTATAAGTGAACATCAGAATATATACTTATCATTATGATTTCGCCTGCTTTCCATCTCTGCAGCGTTCACTGCTGGCATCCGCATAGGAACCGGGATCACGCACTGCGGCTGTCAAGGGTCAAGCACGCTCGTTGCACAAGGAAGAGGACCGACCCAAAACCATCCCTTCTTTGCTTCCAAACTTAGCACCCAAGCCGCACATCTTGCCGCTATACCTCGGCTGACGCACGTGCAACGACGACAAACCCCCGTCTAAACAATGAAGCACCTTAGCGTCATCAGCACCCTGCTGCTCCTCGCAGCCGCGGCCGACAAGCCGTCCGAGGTGCCGTACTACGGCCGCAGCCCGCCCGTGTACCCGTCGCCGGTCGGCAACGGCACCACCAGCCGCGAATGGACCAACGCCTACCGCCGCGCCGCCGCGCTGGTCAGGCTCATGACGGTCGAGGAGAAGGCCAACGTGACGCGCGGCTACGCCGGTCCCTGCGTTGGCAACACAGGTGCCGTGCCGCGCCTCAACGTGCCGGCGATCTGCATGGCCGACGGACCCGCGGGCATCAGGGGTCAGGAGTACGTCTCGGCTTTCCCCGCCGGCATCCACCTCGCCGCGACCTTTGACCCGGATCTCATGTACGAGTATGGAGCCGCGCTGGGGAGGGAGTACTCGGCCCGCGGCATCAACGTCGGTCTTGGTCCGGTGGCCGGCCCCCTTGGCCGAGTCGCCAGGGCTGGCAGGAACTGGGAGGGTCTGAGCAACGATCCCTATCTTGCCGGCGTTGGAATGGGTGCAGTGACCAGGGGTATGCAGGACTCTGGCGTCATCTCCACGCCGAAGCACTGGCTTCTCAACGAGCAGGAGTTTAGGCGGCGACAGTCAGACCTTGGAGAGGCTATCAGCTCAAATGTGGATGATCGGACCCTCCATGAGCTTTACGTCTGGTGAGTTGAACAAGTTGTTGTCTGAACATCCGTCAAACAATATTTTTGCTGACCTTGGACCTATCCGTTCCCTCAAAGGCCCTTCATGGACAGCCTCCGCGAGGGCGCCGGCTCCGTCATGTGCTCATACCAGCGCGCAAACCACTCGTACGGCTGCCAAAACTCCAAACTGATGAACGGCATCCTCAAGACGGAGCTCGGGTTCGAAGGCTTCGTCGTCTCGGACTGGGAGGCGCAAAACTCGGGCGTCGCCTCCGCCAACGCCGGGCTGGACGTCGTCATGCCGCGCGCCGGGCTCTGGGGCGACAAGCTGGTCGAGGCCGTCAACAACGGCAGCGTCAGCCACGAGCGCCTCGACGACATGGCCACCCGCCTGCTGGCGAGCGTACACCTCCTGGACCAGGAGTTCAGCTACCCGTCGCCGGGCGTCTACAACAACCTGCAGCAGCACTTCCCGCGCAACGTGCAGCGCGACCACGGCCGCCTGATCCGGCGCATCGGAGCCGCCGGTACGGTCCTGGTCAAGAACGTCAACAAGACGCTGCCACTCAAGGGCGGGCCCGACTTCCTCGCCGTGTATGGCTACGACGCCACCGTCAACGCCGTGCCGTGGAAGAACCGCGACCGCTACGGCGGCGGCTACGAGGTCAACTGGGGCTGGGAGACATTCAACGGCACGCTCATCACAGGCGGGGGGTCGGGCGGCAACACGCCGCCGTACGTGGTGTCGCCGTTCCAGGCGCTGCAGGAGCGCGCGTCCCG
The DNA here is from genome assembly GCA_004337975.1 of Pyricularia sp. CBS 133598. Taxonomy (NCBI): domain Eukaryota; kingdom Fungi; phylum Ascomycota; class Sordariomycetes; order Magnaporthales; family Pyriculariaceae; genus Pyricularia; species Pyricularia sp. CBS 133598. The sequence continues at coordinate 219,003 of RRCJ01000016.1, forward strand.
CGAGGGCGGCATCCTTCGCTGGGACTTTTGGTCCGAGAACCCCGAGACGCCCTACGTCAACGCCGACGCGTGCCTGGTATTCATCAACGCCTACGCCTCGGAGTCGTTCGACCGGCTCAGCCTGACCGACGCCCACAGCGACAAGCTGGTCGAGAACGTCGCCGGCATGTGCGACAACACCATCGTCGTAGTGCACTCGGCCGGCATCCGGACCGTCGACGCCTGGAACGACCACCCCAACGTCACTGCCATCATCTTCGCCGGTCTCCCCGGCCAGGAGAGCGGGCACGCGCTCGTCGACGTGCTGTACGGCGACGTGAACCCGACCGGCCGCCTGCCGTACACGATCGCGCGCAAGGAGGAGGATTACGGCAAGCTGCTCAACTCGTCGACGTCGTTCGACTTCTTCGCCGAGGACAACTTTGATGAAGGCCTGTACATCGACTACCGCGCCTTCGACAAGGAAAACATCAAGCCGCTGTACGAGTTCGGCTTCGGGCTGTCCTACACCACCTTTGCGTACCAGGGGCTCTCCGCCACGGTGCTGCCCGCCGAGTCCCTGGCCTCGTCGTCCAAGCTGGCCGAGTACCCGGACCCGAGCGTGCGGATCGTCCAGGGCGGCCACCCGGACCTCTGGGAGAAGGTGGCGCTCGTGAGGGCGCACATAGCCAACACAGGCCCCGTCGCCGGCACCGAGGTTGTGCAGCTGTACCTGGGCGTGCCGGGCGATGATACACCCGTGCGCCAGCTGCGGGGGTTCGCACACGTGGGGCCGCTCGCGCCGGGAGAGGAGCGCAGCGTCGTGCTCGAGCTGACGAGGAGGGATCTGAGTGTCTGGGACGTCGTGGCGCAGCAGTGGCGGATGAGGAGGGGAGAGTACAAGGTGTTTGTTGGGGCCAGCAGTCGAGACATTAAGCTGAATGGAGCCTTTACTATCTGAAAGTTTCGAAACAAAAGGAAATGTAATTAGGTTAGGAAAAGTTAATATCTTCATTGTACGAAAAAGTAATTATCTCGTTTAGATTGAGTTTACGAGGTTGTAAAACTTTGCTCTCCAGGAAAAAGTTATTCATTCCAGAGAGCAGCTTCTCTATCAGTCACCTGTCTCTATTATTTGTAGTCCTCTCGGACTTTTTTCACCTCACAGCAGGCTTCTAGACTTGGGATTTACAAATGCTACATAGAAGCGGTCAGACTAATATTACGGCAGTATGTGATGAGAACATGGCAAGTACCTGGTAGGTAGACATAGCTAACTTGTTCAGTAGAAGGTGTACACAGTTATGTATTCAACATTGATACGGGCAGTATGAAAATTACTGATGAATGGCCGGGTCTGTGTGATTATTGCTTGACAAACCTCAGCTTTGACCAACAAGTCTGGAGGCTGTTTCCGGATAACATTCTAGAAACAATAGCAATCTCGTCGTAAAGGCAAGCTATCTTAGATACCTAAACAATGTCAGGTAGCAATTTTGAAAAAAAGGCTTTCATATCTGATCTCATTGATCTCACCAACAACGTGATTGGACCAATTCTGTATATCAAAGGTTCGGATAACGTAACTAATAATACTGAAGCCAGTATTTTCATTGAACTATGTAGAGTATCAATAATCATGGGTATTCGTGGTAAAATAACAAGCCATGCTTTTTGTCTCAAACCTCTCGAGGGCACATAATTGAGCGCAAAGGTAAATATAACATGGTTAAACAGCCTCTCGCGACTTCTCCACATGTTCACCACGAGAAGCGGCGGCCTCTTCTTCCTTGGTCTGGTACACCGCATCCTGCTCCTCGGCATCCGCGTTGCCGTAGCGGCCGATACGGTACCAAGGCAGAGCAAACAGCCGGTCCATGCTCTCGAGCGACCTTCCAGCCGTCTCGGGGACGAAGAACCAAACCCAGAAACCACCCAGGATCGTGATGATAGCAAACGTCCAGAAAGACCCGTTGGGGTTGATACCACCCTTCCCGAGAGGCAAGAGCATGTTGGGTAGGGCACGCGCATTGCCATACTGGTTGGCAAAGTGGAAAGTCATGGCCATCGAAGTGGCCAGGGCTCGGATCCTCAGGGGGAACAGCTCCGAGGTAAGGAGGTATTGCATCGAGTTCCAGCCCAAGGCCCAGCCGAAGCCGCTGATGTAAATCATGGCAATAGCGCCCTTGGAGGCTCCCAGCTGTGTGCTGGTCATGGTGTGTGCGTCATCAACGCCCAGCTTGGGTACTGCAGTGAGGAAGCTGGCAACGTAGATCATTGACACAGCTTGCAAGCTGATACCAATGAGGAGAGAACGCTTCCGGCCAATCACGTCGACAAGGAACAGGGCGCAGATGATGGCAGCCACCAGCTTGACAATTCCGAAAACGGCGGTAACGAGGAGTGTCTCGTTTGTGCCTGCGATGCCAAGCAGCTTGAAGAGATCCGGCGCGTATAGCGTGATGGATCCGGCGCCCGACCATTGCGACATGATCTGGGCCATCAGGGCCAGCCAGATACGGTAGAGGTTGCTGGGAACGGTAAACATTTCCTTCAGCATGCCCCAGAAACCTGTGCCCTTGGTTGCCTCCATCTCCTCTTGGTGAGCCATCTCAATAGCTGCGATCTCGTTCAGCACGTAAGGGTGATCCTCTGGGAGGTTGCGCAGGCGGGCCATGTTGTACTGGGCGGCCTCATGCTTGCCCTGCTTGATGAAGAACCTGGGAGATTCGTACTGCAGGAAACTCAAAAAGAAGATGATGGTGGCAAACATGATGTGAAGAGATGTAGGGACCATCCAACGAGCAGGCGTGTTGTCGCCCATGTTGATCTGGCAGCCGTAGTTGGCGAAATAGGCCAGTACGATTCCCAGGTAGACGAAGCCGGTGAAAATGCAAGTGCAGAGACCTCGGACCTCTGGTGGCGCAATCTCGGCAATGTAGACGGGACCAACAACAGGGGTTTGCTGTTACCGAGAAGCGGTCAGTCTCGAACTACTTTTGTGTTTTGTTTGTCTCCCTTGGGGTTGACAGCGTGTCGTAAACGTCGCGGTTACTTACTCCGACTCCCAAACCAGCGATGAATCTTCCAGCGTAAATCATTCCAAGGTTACCATTGGCACCTAGGAAAAGCCCAATGCCCAAAATCCAGATGGCGCAAAGCTGCCTGACGGCCCAGATTCGTCCTATGCGATCGCAGACCAGAAAAGCACTGTAACCATGGGGCAATAATGTTAGCAAGATTGGCACAGCCGAGTAGGGTGTTTGAACACACACAAACACACACACACGCACATATATATATATATATATATATATATATCTTTGCAACGTGACTCTAGCTCCTAGGTCTCTAGACCAGAGGGGCAAGACTATAACATGTTGGGTACTTACAATAGCGAGCCGCCAACGGAGCCAATCTGCACCATGGCTGACACATTGGCCTTGATGTTGGCCTGATCGACTGTGCTGTAGGACTTATAGCTGATCGAGTCTTGGAAGTTTTTGCTGTTGAAAGCACCCGAGATCAAGCCCTCATCTACACCACGGGCGGCGCCCAGGAGCGCGAAGGAGAGAACGGCGAACCATAGGCGCCAGTTGAAGACCTCAGGCGGAACATTGAGGTTCTTCAACTTGAAGACGTTGACCGGCTTCTTGGGGCCCGCCATCGTATGTAATCAATCCCGGTCGGCGTCGGGGAAGTGAGTAGCTGACAGGACGTAGACGGCTGGTGATTGACAGTCAAGGTCCGTCAGAGAGTGGCCGGAGGGGGAGCGCCTTGCAACAGCGAGAGCATTTCCAACCGTCTCTCAAGCTCAAGGGCGGGAAGCAACTGCCCTTTTAAGATGGAAAGGGCATCCATCACACAGGGGAGAGCAAAAGAAAGAGCGGTGGTACTCGGGAGAATTGTGGACCCTAGGTACCTTAGCTTTACCGCCCTGCATTAACCTTGCATCAACCTTGTCGAGGCTCCGGAAATGTAATACTTAATTGTCACCACTGCAGTAACGCGGGCAGTTAGAAGGCAAGGTACCTTCACCCGCTGCTCAGCATACAGAAGAACTCTCGTGTTATGCTCCGGTGTAAACTCTTTTCCCTTGTAGCAGAAACGGATCCCTTCGGTAACACCCCCACTTCCTAATCGTCCCCCGTCATGCCCGTCTTTTTCTGATTCGTGAACCAAATACTGTAGATAGGTGGCTGGTAAGAGGTGTAGGTATGAATGAAGGTGGTGTGTCCTGAAAAGGGAGCACTACCTTGATAAAAGGTCCGTATTGCAACCCTGAGCTTTTCTGTCCATGTTGCAAGTTGTTCGTACCTCATATCAAGGTAAATTCTTGGTTCATCTCGATTTCATCACAAGCAACATGTACCTGCTAAATTCTTTTTCTCGTACGAAAAGACCATCTCGAGGATCTGATCTGGTCTGGTCTCTGGTCTGGTCACACGCACAAAAGGTCTCCACACCCCAGCGGGGATAAACTTATACTTGGTAGATATGGAGATTGTAAAGACTGGAGTAAAACTGGGCAGTCAATCTAACCACCAGTCCCACCACACCAATGACAAATAAGTCAGATAGCGCCCGGGAAAGAAGGCCGACCACATGGAGAACGTGTGGGCCGTTTCCCCAAGACTAGACTAGGTCTGGGCCCAAGTAAGCTTAGACTTAGTAATGATGCTGGGGTGGCGAGCAGAGCTGATACTTGCCGACCATCCGGTTACTGCAATAAAAAAAGAAAAGAAAACCAAGGAAAGAATATCCCTCACACACGCGCGCATATTAGCACCATCTCATTTAGTCTGAACATTGTCTGGACCAAGGCGGAGTGGGGGGGCCTTAACCAAACGAGATGGCATCTGCATTCTGCAGAGTGTTGTGCGGGGAAGCGACATGAGGTGAATTTTACTGATACAATGGGGCACAACATATGTGGAAGAAATATCAAATCTTCTGAATTGATAGAAAAGAAAGAATTGAGCCTCATGTTAACTTGCAAACACCAACCAAGCTTTCACCAAGGCGTAGCTAAGCAATAATCTGCCAAGCGAATCGGCATTGGCGCAGCCAGTCTGCTTGGCAATGATCGCTTACTTGGCGAATGCCCAGAAGGCTTAACCATTTTAGAGAGTCGGCGCCGCCTTCTGCAGGACACACACCTTTTGACGTCGAATCGAAAATAAAGACTAGGTCTCTGTATTCTACTTCCAGTCTGAGATTTGTCCAAGGAAATGATCAAATTGGTTTGCTTGGCAAATTTACGGACTTCTCGTCGAAAGAACCACTTAATACCCAGCACGGAAATTTATCCGACTACCTTACCACTGAAGATTGTATACCGTACTGCTCAACTTTGCTGGTCCTTGTCTTGGTACAACGACGTTTGGAGCGTTGAACTTGAAGCGAACAATTTTGGCTCGCGACTCGGGGACTGCCAAGATCGCCACTGACAAAGCTCGTTGGTAATTATTGGTATTCCCAGTTATCACGAGTAAACCCCATTTCCCCGCACCCCATAGTCGTGCCATGGTACGCGTTGTATGTAGGTAGGTCGCTGGTCGGGCTGTCACTCCGGAAGTTACTGTACCTACCTTGCGGGAACATGAGTTTGGCTCCCTGTGATTTTTATGCAACCTGAGAGGTTTTCTTCAGTAATTAGGTTGTCGTCATGATACGACTTTTTCGGGTGTACCATGGAGTGCAGCCGGTTTCTCCCGCTGAATGCGACGCGATCATGGCGCCTGACAGACCAGGGTATTATTATCTGCAGGGCCGGATCGTTGTGCTGTGCTTTACAACTTTTCTATCACCATTCTTATTTTGCGAATACTAAACACTTGATGCGGCCTCGCTGGCGGGAACTAGTCTAGCTGCATCTGCTAGACGGATGACAACATTTGCTACTATCGCCAAGACGGCTACTCAATAGTTTCGGGTTTACCGAGTCAAGAGGGGTATCGCTCATGTTTATTACCTCCCAAATACTTCCCTACAGCCTACCATCTAAGTCAGGCATGATGTTTCTCATGACTTGGTTATTTGCTCCTGAAACTTTTTCGCCCATTCCGTAAATTCATCCGTTTCGGCTTCTCCCCATGGCTTCCTAAGTATTTCTGCAACTTTGGAGGCCTCACCAAATTTGTCCTTCATTTCAAGATCGATCCTTTCTTTGTCCAAACTGTAGAAAGCATCTGCAACATCACAGAGCCCATCTATCATCCCACCAATGATGCGAAAGGTATCTCCAACCCTGTCAAGGTCCGCGGAAGGTGTCGACGTCGGTAGCTTTGGCAACGTCTTGATTCTCCTTTTGTTGATGGCCTGGTATAATAATGTCATCAGGCGAAGCCGTCGTAAACATGATTCCAGTCTGTCTCTTATTTTGTCTGGGTCGTCGGCCGGGATTGTACTGTGAGAGTTCATAAGGTCGTCAAGCATATCCTGAGCAGCCGTGTGCTTGTTCTCTAGGCCGTCGAAATCGCTTGTATCGTCATCCTCATCACTGTCGTCGGTTTCCTCACCCCACTCCTTCAACTCCTCCATAACATCCTTCAGCTCGTCGCGATACCTCTCTACTTTCTCCACGAGGCATCCCGCAATACCCTTGTCTGCCAGCCGCTTGACCTCGTCGCAACGATTCCAAACAATGCCCGTAACCTGCAAGCTGTGGGATTTTGAGCTCGTGCCATTCCCCAAGCTGTCGGATAAGGCCTTCCCGTTGGTTGGTATGATCTGGATGAGATCTCGGAGCGCATGCAACACACTGCGGCAGGCGGCGACCAGAACATCCCGGAAAGGGCCCGTGTAGCGACTGGGGACGCAAAGCTGTGCTGCCGATACCAGAGACGGCACTGAGCCCCCAATGAGCTCGCGGAGAACTTTAGATATCGCACTTGGTGTAAAGGGCTCGTTTATTATGAGCAGAGATATTTTGGTGGCGTGCGCGCGTACAAGAGCTGCCGAGTCTCTTGCGATGGAGACAACGTTCACCTCGGGCCTGTCTTCTATCGGAACAGTTGAGTGACCGTCCAGGATGTCTATGGACTGGCGGACAACTGTGTCTGCAGCCTCGATGGTAGAGCGTAGGGAACCAACATCGTTGGCCGCCCTGCTTGGCGCCGCTGATGAGGGCATTTTTGAAGTGCCACTGGGCGGGAGAATAATGAGAAAAAAACAACAAGCGAAATCCTTCTCGGAAAATGTGATAAATTTCAAGCTTGGAATTGATGCGACCGTTGATGAGTACAGCAGATATGCACCTCAGTTCTCTATAACTGATAGCGGGGTATATCAGCTACGCGCTGTAAACGCGTTGACTGATCCCTCGATAAAAAAAAAAAGTTCGCGGGGCAGCATTGGATATGACGCAGGTTTATACAGTGTTTATATGAGTATAATATTGTATGGCACTGTAGAGCCGCACGGTTATCTGTATCGGCCTGCACAGGGGTCCGAGCCGCCAAGCCGGGATGCCAGACCGGACAGCTGGCTTTGAGTTCAACACTTCCAACAGAATTGAGCCAGGAGCTCTCAGTCATTGACGCCACAATCCGTTACCTCACCTCACCGTAATTTGACAATTCCCTTAATTTGACAATTCCCTTAATTTCTGTAGGGGTGCTCGGGTCTCAGTCAAGCAGTGCTTGCATCTTTCATTTCCTTTGGACCCTATAGTTTTTTTTTCTTTGCACAATGCGGCAGGAAACTTCCCTGGTGCTTTTGAGCACCGTTGCTGGCATTAGCTTAGCTGGTGCTTCTTCGGTGCCGAGGGGCGTTGGGCCTGAATGTAAGCCGAACACCGCATCTAGACCTTTATAGCTCGTCTTGATTTACCGAGATGATTTTTTTGTATTCATTTGGGTCTCCCTGAGATAAGCCATCAGAAGCTAACATAAGCATCTTCAAAATACAGTCGCCAGGTTTTACGAGCCAAAGGACAGGTTCACCTGCATCAATCACCCCGCTATTGTCCTCAAACCTTCTCAGGTGAACGACAACTCCTGCGATTGTCCCGATGGAAGTGATGAGCCTGGAACGGCCGCTTGTGCCTACCTCGACCCTCTGTCACCCGAGCAGCCACTGGCCAAGTCTCTCAGCGGTACCACCAACGCTTCCAATGCCCTTCCCGGCTTTTGGTGCGAGAACAAGGGCCACGAACCTGCTTTCGTCCCGTTCATGTACGTCAACGACGGCATCTGCGACTACGAGCTCTGCTGTGATGGCTCCGAGGAGTACGCCCACGTCAATGGCGTCAAGTGTGAGAACAGGTGCGACGCCATTGGCAAGGAGCACCGCCGGATCCTGGAGGAGCGCAAGGCCAGCAAGGACAAGGCAGTCAAGAAGCGTCGGACGCTGGTGAAGGAGGCTAAGGAGCTCCGCCGTCAGGTCGAGGCGCGTATCACCAAGCTTAAGAGCGAGATTGGTGAGCTTGAGACCAAGGAGGCCGACCTGCGAAAGAAATTTGAGGAGGTCGAAAGGTCTGAGAAGGGCAAGATCGTTAAGAGCGAGGGTGGCCAGGGTGGGAAATTGGGAGTCCTCGTCGGACTGGCCAAGACTCGCATTGCCGAGCTGAGGAACACGCTCTCCAAGGTCGTTGACCAGCGTGACGATCTCGAGGACAGAGTCCAGGAGCTTGAGAACATCCTGAGAACTTTCAAAGAGGAATACAACCCCAACTTCAACGACGAGGGTGTCAAAACCGCCGTCAAGGCCTGGGAGGATTATGCTGCCAAGGACAACGCCGGCAGGCACAGCGACCTCCCTGAGGATGAGATTACCACCATCCTCAAGGAAGACGGTCCGGACAATGGTATCGACTGGAAGGAGTTTGCAGAGGAGGAGGGCACCGACACTGATATCAGTAAGTTTCGCCTGGACTCAAAGACGTGAGTGACTTGGGATATTTCTAACCTCAATCGTTTCCACCCAACAGTCTACAGCTTTGAGGCCTACCTTCCCGAGCCTGTCAAGGAGTTTATCCACGAAAAGATTGTTGCTTTCCGTGTCTGGATGATCGAGAACGGCCTCCTGGCCGACAGCCCCAACCGCGGCGAGTCCCGCCTTGTTTCCGCCGCTCGAGATGCCGCCGACGCCGCCGCCAACGACCTGAGCAGCAAGCGACAGAGCCTGACCTCTGAAGAGGAGGAGGCCGCCAAGGATTTTGGAAAGGACGACGTCTTCCGCGCGCTTAAGGGCAAGTGCGTTAGCGTCGAGTCGGGCGAGTACGAGTATGAGCTGTGCTGGATGGACCAGACGACGCAAAAGTCCAAGAAGGGCCACGGCAGCACCAACATGGGCAACTTCAAGTCGATCGACGTCGCCGAGGCGGACGAGGAGGAGCGCGTCGACGGCAAGGGTCTGGGTCGTGGGCCGAGAACCGTCCTGCGCTTCGAGGACGGCCAGGGCTGCTGGAACGGACCCAACAGGAGGACGGACGTCTGGTTGGCATGTGCTGAGAAGGATGAGCTCTGGCGTGTGGCCGAGGCGGAGAAGTGTGTCTACAAGATGGAGGTTGGCACGCCTGCCGTCTGTGAGGATGATGCGCAGGGTACCAAGGCACCTGTCAAGGATGAGTTATAGATAAATCGGTCGTTTTGATGGGTTGTAGAGATTTATCAGCTTCCACGGTCATGTCGGCGACGTGGGCCTAGATATCAATTTGCAGATCAATGTTCAAGGTTCTGAGGCGTTATCAACATCATGGCTACCGAAGTTCTCTGGTTCAGTTTGAGTGTTGGTAATGGGTATCATTAACGTCTATATCATGAGCAAGTAATCAGATGTGCAGCTTATATATCATCTTGCCGCCGCAATTTTCCTCCTTTTGTTTCTCTCCTCCTGTTCGGCCATGACCTTGGCCGTCAGCGAAGCTGTCATTGGGTTGTTGATATGTGCTTTTTTGGTCTGGTCTTTTGAGGCTCCGTTCTCCTTCTCTGCGCCCTTGACAACATCTTCTTTCCCATCTTCAGCCTTGCGCTTCTTCTTCTTCCCGTTGCTTTTGTCTTTCTTCAAGTTGTGTGACAGGCTCTTCTCCTTCAAATCGACCATCCGCTGCCTCAGCCTCTCGAGCTCCGCATCCTCTCTTGGCAGTATGGGTATAATGTTTTGCTTCTCAAACATCTCACTGCACTCAGGACAAGCCAAGTCTGTAATCTTGTCCATCGCCAGCTCGGCAAACACATGACCGCACGGCACTAGGTATACCGCCTTGGTCGCCGGCCCAATCTCTTTGAGCGAAACCGGACAAGCCCAGATCTGGTCACTCTCGGCCTTTTGCCCGGGCGGCGCGTACTTTTTGAACTTGAGCTTGACTACGTCGCGCAGGGACGTGATGCCGGTCTCTGCGAACCTCTGCGCCTTGCCGCTACCGTCGTCGGTCTCCTCATAGGGCATGAGGCCCTGCAGCACGGCCTCGTAATTGAACAGGCGGCCGCGCCAGTCGCTGACCGCATTGTCCATGTCGAGCTTCTCATCGCTGATGGCGCAGTGGGTCCACGCGTGGCCGAGCGATTCGAGCAGCGTCGACTTGAGTTCCGAGACGGAGGGGAGGCGGGCGGATTCTTTGACGAGCTCCCGACGCTTGGGGATGGATCCGCCATCGTTACCCATGGTGGCAGGCCGGTGGGGTAGTGTGATTTGGGTGTAGATTTGGAAAATGTGATTCGATACTGCTTGGCTGTGATAATTTACAATTTTTTTTAGATAAATTTGACTTATGTGCAAATGTAATGCGAGAGATGGTTGGTTTGATGTTTGTTGAATGTGAAGTATTGGCAAACTAGAGGTAGACTAGACTTCCGACCACTTCAATGGCTTGCAGCATGCATGGAAGTATGTTGACCAGAACCCCTGGCCGCCGCGTTGATAAGATAAAAGTCGCGCTTGGTTTCTCCAACCTTGCTGACCGGCTCTGGTGGGGTCTCCCCAGATGACATGCGCCAATAAGGGTCAAGATAAGTTACAGCAGCACATGATCCTTGATCATGTTCGTTTGACGTTAACCACCACTTTTGGGCTGAAAGTCAAGTTGAACCAACATCGATCCGCGTCTGCAACGACCCGGAGTCGACTCTGGGTTTGTTTGTTTGTTTCTTGCTTGATGCAGCCCAGCCTCCGACTATTTTCACCGCATTGAAGCTTGGTTTTACGAGCGATACAATTTTATTTTTCAGTATAAAGGGTCAGCGCTCACCCACCCTGTCCGCGGTCCAAGCAAGCTGTCGTCGGTTCTACAACTTAGCTCCCCATCTCCAATCGCCGCACGTTCTGAAGCTACGCACTTTCCTTTTGCCTTCTAGCTCAGCCCCGCGACGCCACCAATCCTCGACAATCTATCTTCTTGTCATCATCCTCGACACTGTCCTCGACTGCTGCACGATCACATTGCGTACCGAAAAAAAAAACATTCAATCGAGGAAATATCAGACAGATGTCGCCCGTCGCAAATGGTACAGCTCTAGTAACACTTCGGTGATTGTCGCTGTCGCGTTGGATCACCACGGCTGCCCATAATGTCTTCACCAAGCCCTGGCGCAACAGCGGCGCTGCAAGAAATCATACAAGACCTACGATCCAAGTACGGACTCCCTACGAATACCATCTCGTATGTTGCCTTGGCTATCCACTGGGTGATGTTGCTGACAGCTCCTTTTGTCGTCATTTAGGACCATATCAGAGGACAACAGAAGACGCGCTGCCAATAGGCTTCGCGAGCTCGTCCTTGCTGTTCAGCGAGGTATGTCGTGTCGCGATTTGAGCCGCAATACGTCCAATACACATTAACTGACAGCGATCTCCTGCACAGATTCCGCACCAGATCAGTTCCAGGCATTCTGGACCACCGTATTGGACAGGATCATCAACGAACTATTCCAAAAGCACGATGGAAGCGCAAGCTCGATTGCCGACCGCTTCGGTGGAATCTACGCCTTCGACGTATTCGTTGAGTGCGAAGCCATCGACTACACCCGAGACTTTGCCAAAATTCAAGGACCCCTCATCAAGATCATGACTGGCAGGGAGACAGTCTGCATGCAACCGGCCGCCATGGTTATAGGAAAACTGGCCAGGCCGGGCGGTGCCATGGTCAGCGACTTTGTCCAATACCTCACAAACTTCGCCATCGAATGCCTGCAACCCCCTAGAGTGGAGGAAGCACGGTACAGCGCGGCGCTCCTACTTCGCGAGCTGTGTAGGAACGGACCGACTCTCATGTACAACAGCGTCCACAACGTCCTCGAGTGTATTTGGGTTGGACTGCGTGATATTCGTCTTCTAATCAGGGCGACCTCTGCGGAGGCTGTCAGTGCCGCCTTTCGAATCATTCGAGAACGAGACCAGGATGTCAAGAACCAGTACATGTCCAAGATGTACCAGCAGGCTATCGCTGGACTGAAGTTGAATTCGGTCGAGGCTACACACGGATCTCTCCTGGTCCTCCGGGAGCTACTAGAGCTCGGCGGCATGTTCATGCAAAAGCATTACCCGGAGGCTTGCGACATTGTGTTCAAGTACAAGGACCACAAGGACTCCACCATCCGCAAGACGGTCGTTCAATTAATCCCCAACCTGGCACACTATGCGCCAACAGAGTTCTGCTCAAACTACCTTCATAACTTCATGATTTACCTGGCGGGTATGCTCAAGAAGGACAAGGATCGAAACGATGCGTTCCTGGCGATTGGAAATATCGCAAACGCAGTAAAGAGTCAAATGGCGCCATACCTTGACAGCATCCTGCTTCATGTGCGCGAAGGCCTCAGCGTAGCGTCAAGGAGACGCGGGATCTCTGTCGACCCAGTCTTTGAGTGTCTTAGCCGCCTAGCAGTTGCTGTGGGCCAGACTCTGGCCAAGTACATGGAGGCACTGATGGATCCCATCTTTGAGTGCGATATCAACCCAAAGCTGACGCAGGCACTGGTTGACCTAGCATTTTATATTCCTCCCCTTCGCCCGGCGATCCAGCAGAGGTTACTCGATATGATCAGCAAGGTCCTCTGCGGGGAGCCTTTCAAAGCGCTGGGTGCACCACAGTCACACACGCTATCCTCGGTGCCCATTATTCCAAAGGATCCCAAGGATCCTCTCGCACACGAGACTCGGAAATTCGAAGTCAAGTTGGCCCTCAACACTCTTGGCAGCTTTGACTTTTCAGGCCACGTCCTGAATGAGTTCGTCCGAGATGTGGCCATCAAATACGTGGAGGACGACGACCCTGAGATCCGTCAGGCAGCTGCTCTTACCTGCTGCCAGCTCTACGTTGTCGATCCGATCGTGAACCAGGTCAGCTATCATGCGCTGCAGGTTGTCGGCGATGTTGTCGATCGTCTTTTGACAGTTGGTATATCGGACCCGGACCACAACATTCGCAAGACTGTGCTCGCTGCGATGGACGATCGATTCGACAGGCACTTGGCCAAGGCCGAGAATATCCGCACCCTCTTCTTCGCTCTGAACGACGAGTCCTTTCCCATTCGTGAGGTTGCCATCGAGATTATCGGCCGCTTGGCACATCACAATCCCGCCTACATCGTCCCCGCCCTCCGGAAGACGCTGATCCAAATGTTGACTGAGCTGGAATTTTCCGACGTTGCCAGGAACAAGGAGGAAAGTGCTAGGTTACTCAGTCTTTTGGTCAGGAATGCCCAGGGACTTATCCGACCATATGTGGAGCCGATGATCAACGTCTTACTTCCCAAAGCCAACGACTCTCCCCCTACGGTGTCGGCAACTATTCTTGAAGCGATTGGCGAGCTCTGCGCAGTGGGTGGCGAAGAAATGATGAGGTTCAAGGAGAAGCTCATGCCTATGATCATTGAGGCTCTTCAGGACCAGTCGTCTGTTATCAAGAGAGAAGCGGCTCTCCATACTCTAGGGAAGCTGGCAAGCAACTCTGGCTATGTGATAGCACCATACCTCGAATACCCACATCTCCTTGAGCTTCTCCAAGGTATTATACGTGGAGAGGCCACAAACACTGAGCTTCGTCGAGAGACTATTAAGCTGCTCGGAATCCTCGGTGCAATTGATCCATACAAACATCAGCAGGTCCAGGAGAAGAACCCGGATGCAAGCCTACGCGTTGAGGCTACCCAGATGACAGATATTTCCTTGATGATGACGGGTTTGACTCCATCTAGCAAGGAATATTATCCCACGGTGGTGATAAATGCGCTATTGGGTATTTTGAAAGACTCATCACTCGTCCAATATCACCAGCCCGTCATCGAAGCTATCATGAACATCTTCCGCACCCTTGGCCTCGAGTGCATTTCGTTTCTCGATAGAATCATCCCGGCTTTCCTCCAAGTCATCAGGAGCTCATCGGCTACCAAGGTGGAAAGCTATTTTGCCCAACTGGCTACGCTCGTTGGCATTGTCAGGCAGCATATTAGGGTCTACCTTCCCGACATTGTTGACATAATCCAGGAGTATTGGTCCAGGGCGATGCTGCAGTCTACATTAATCTCCCTCATCGAGGCCATCTCAAAATCGTTGGAAGGGGAGTTCAAGATCTTCTTGGCCGGACTTCTGCCATTGATGCTTGGAGTGCTAGAAAAGGACAACAACAACAAACGGGCACCGTCAGAAAAGGTCCTGCACGCCTTCCTTGTATTCGGGACGAGTGCCGAAGAGTACATGCATCTCATCATACCCGTCATCGTGCGGACATTTGAGAAGCAGGGCCAGACAGTGCTTATGAGGCGCATGGCTATTGAGACTATCGGCAAGATCTCCAAGCAGGTCAACCTGAATGATTTTGCAGCCAAGATCATTCATCCTTTGACGAGACTGTTGGCCACGGGTGATTCAGCACTGAAGCAGACAGCCGTTGATACCCTGTGCTCGTTGATCCAGCAACTTGGCAGGGACTACCTACACTTTGCCTCTACGGTCAACAAAGCTCTCGCTGGAGTCCCGGTGAACCGCACCAACTACGACCAACTGCTTAGCAAGCTCCAGGCTGGCGAAACACTGCCTGCTCCACTGAACGAGACCAGATTCCAGTCGGACGAAACGCCGTTCGCAGACCAAGCTCCCAAGAAGCTCGAGATGAATGCAGTACACCTGAAGGCGGCGTGGGACACAAAAGGAAAGTCTACTAAGGATGACTGGCAAGAGTGGATCCGCAGATTCAGTACGACACTACTGGCCGAGTCGCCTAATCACGCATTGCGCGCCTGCGCGATGCTGGCGAATAACTACAACCCACTGGCTCGCGAGCTGTTCAACTCGGCGTTCGTCTCGTGCTGGAGCGAGTTGTACGAGCAGTACCAGGAGGAGCTGATTTCTAATATTGAAAGCGCCATTAGGTCTGAGAACGTGCCTCCGGATTTGCTGGGCTTGCTGCTCAACCTCGCCGAGTTCATGGAGCACGATGACAAGGCCCTACCGATAGACATTCGCACCTTGGGCAGGGAGGCAGCTAGGTGCCACGCATACGCAAAAGCGCTGCACTACAAGGAACTAGAGTTTCTGCAGGATCACAACGGCGGGGCCGTCGAAGCCTTGATCGTTATCAACAACCAGCTGCAGCAGTCAGATGCGGCCATTGGTATACTACGAAAAGCACAAAGCTATCAGGATGCTCTGCATCTTAAGGAGACATGGTTCGAGAAGCTTGAGCGCTGGGACGAAGCTTTGGAGTTCTACAATAAGAGAGAGAAAGAGACTCCGGCAGGTACCTCGGTTCCGGTAGAGGTCATCATGGGCAAGATGCGTTGTCTACACGCTCTTGGAGAATGGGACACTCTAGCACAGCTGGCAGGAGCAACTTGGTCAAACTCGTCCTCGGAGTTACAACGACGCTTCGCACCCCTCGCAACGACAGCGGCATGGGGTCTCGGCAAGTGGGACTCGATGGACGCCTACCTGCAGTCGATGAAGCGCACATCGCCAGACAGGTCGTTTTTCCAGGCGATTCTTGCTATCCACCGGAATCAGTTTGGAGAAGCTGTCCGCTGGATTGATCAGGCGCGCGAGGGTCTTGATACCGAGATTAGTGCTCTAATGAGCGAGTCGTACACCCGTGCATACACCACCATTGTCCGCGTCCAAATGCTCGCCGAGCTGGAGGAAATTATTACGTACAAACAGTGCGACTCCAAGAAACAAGCCACGATACGCGCCACCTGGGAAGCCAGGCTTCAAGGCTGTCAACGAAACGTGGAAGTATGGCAGCGTATGCTCCGGCTGAGGGCTCTGGTGATCCAGCCCATGGAAAATATGCAGATGTGGATCAAGTTTGCCAATCTATGCCGCAAGTCTGGCCGCATGGGACTGGCAGAGAAGTCATTGAGGCAACTCATTGGAGTTGACGCTCCGATCGAACACACCGTGCCAGGCTGGGACATGACCGAGTCGGATTCAAGCGATCCAAGGAGGCGTGACGCCGCTCAGTTTTCAACTCCCATCCCGCCGCAGGTCACGTATGCTGTGCTCAAGTACCAGTGGGATCTTGGGAACCAACCGGCGCACAAGGGCAATGGTGTTGCGGAGAAGTCCCTCGATTGCCTGCGCGCTTTCGCGCTGGAGAACGCGGCTCGTATCGAATCGGCAAGGCAACAGTTCACCATGCGCACCCCCTCAAACAATATGGAGCTGAACAACGGACATATCAATGGCCACAATCAGTTTGCGCCGTTCCCTGAAGTTGCAGACCTCTCGCCAGATCATCATCGCTTCATCAAGGAGCAGACGACTTTGCTAGCCAAGTGCTTCTTGAGGCAAGGCGAGTGGATGAAGGCCCTCAACAAGGACGATTGGCAGTATACGCATGTCAATGACATCCTCCAGAGTTACCAGCAGGCCACAAGGTATAACCCAGACTGGTACAAGGCCTGGCACGCATGGGCTCTGGCAAACTTTGAGGTTGTCCAAGCGCTTACCAACAGGACTTCCAACGATGCCTACCCTGTACACGCGAACCATATCAACGTCATTGAGCATGTCGTTCCTGCGGTCAAGGGTTTCTTCAAGTCAATTGCATTGTCTCAGGGCAGTGCACTCCAGGACACTCTGCGCCTGCTCACTCTATGGCTCGCTCACGGAAGCACTCCTGATGTTAACCATGCCGTCACTGAAGGCTTTACAAAGGTCAACGTTGACACTTGGCTGGAGGTTATCCCGCAGCTTATTGCCCGTATCAATCAACCCAACCGACGAGTTCAGACCTCGGTACAAAACCTTTTGGCTGATGTCGGACGCGCCCACCCGCAGGCTTTGGTCTATCCTTTGACAGTTGCTACAGAAAAGTCAGAACACTCCAAGAAGTCTGCTGCAGCAAGTGTTATTATGGAGAGCATGAAGCAGCACAGTCTTAGGCTTGTCGAAGAGGCGGCCATTGTCAGCCGAGAACTGATTAGAGTCGCGGTTCTCTGGCATGAAATGTGGCATGAAGGACTCGAGGAAGCTTCTCGCCTTTACTTTGGAGACCAAGATATTGAGGGCATGTTCCGAGCTTTGGCTCCTCTTCACGAGGCACTGGACAAGGGGCCTGAGACACTACGTGAAATCTCATTCGCACAAGCCTTTGGACGTGATCTTACCGAGGCACGCGAATGGTGCAGACAATACCAGCACACCCGGGACATCAATGATTTGAACTTTGCCTGGGACCTTTACTACCAGGTCTTCCGACGCATCTACAAGCAGTTGCCGCAGGTGACATCTTTCGAGCTTGCCTACGTCTCTCCCAAGCTGCTTCACGCCACAAACCTCGCACTATGCGTCCCCGGAACGTACAAGTCTGGCCAGCCGGTTGTCAGCATTGCCTCGTTCGACCCAACCTTTGTGGTGATCAGCTCGAAGCAGCGCCCTCGAAAGCTTAACATGATGGGAAGTGACGGTGCTTCGTACACTTTCTTGCTCAAGGGCCACGAGGATATTCGACAGGATGAGAGAGTCATGCAGCTCTTCGGCCTCTGCAACACACTGCTCGCCAGCGATTCGGAATCTTACAAGCGGCATCTCAGCATCCAGAGCTATCCGGCCATCCCTCTGTCGCACAGCTCTGGTTTGCTTGGATGGGTCCCTAACAGCGACACTATTCACGCACTCATAAGGGAGTACCGTGAAAGCCGAAAGATCCTGCTCAATATCGAGCACCGCATCATGCTCCAGATGGCTCCTGACTACGACAACCTGACTCTGATGCAGAAGGTGGAGGTCTTTGGCTACGCACTCGACAACACAACCGGCCAGGATCTTTACCGCGTGCTATGGCTCAAGAGCAAGAGTTCAGAGGCATGGCTCGAGAGGCGCACCAACTACACTCGCTCACTGGGTGTCATGTCCATGGTTGGTTATATCCTCGGACTGGGTGACCGACATCCTTCCAACCTCATGCTTGACCGTGTCACGGGCAAGATCATCCATATCGACTTCGGCGACTGCTTCGAGGTAGCAACCAAGCGGGAGAAGTACCCTGAGCGTGTTCCGTTCCGACTTACGCGCATGTTGACGTACGCCATGGAGGTTAGCAATATTGAAGGTAGCTTCAGGATCACTTGTGAGCACGCCATGAGAGTTTTGAGGGAGAACAAGGAGAGTGTGATGGCTGTTCTCGAAGCTGTAAGTTTTTTTCCTGTCCAGTAACTTTCCTTATCCACATGGTATCGTCACCAAAACTAACACAACACCCAACTGTAGTTCATCCACGACCCGCTCCTCACCTGGCGCCTCACCAAGACGCCAAGCAAAGCCGGTCCCAACTTTGACTCGGAGCGCGAACGTGATATAGTTGGTGCCAATGCTACCCGAGCTCGTCGTCCCTCTATACTCGAAGGCCCGCCGGCAGAGATGATGGCCGCCGCAGCACACATGAACGGCGATGGCCCTAGAGGTAACCTTGCACCAGGCGGCCCACCGGGCACCGGACGCCGGCGCGCGGGCACCACCTCATCGGCCGCATTGGGCAGCAGCGTTGGCGGTACGGCCCAAGAGATGGCCGAGGTTCAAAACGAGCGGGCGCTTGAAGTGCTAGACCGGGTGCAGCAAAAGCTTACCGGACGGGACTTTAAGCCAAGCGAGGAGTTGGATGTGGTCGAGCAGGTGCATAAACTCATCAACGAGGCGACCAAGCTGGAGAATCTGTGCCAGCATTACATTGGATGGTGCAGTTTCTGGTAGATATGCTTGCTGTTGCTTTCATCCAACCGACTCAGCCAGACCTTAATAGCGGGAGGGGGAGTGTTTTGTGTTATCAGCTATTGCGGGGGGACCATTGCGGAGTGTATACACGTCATTTATGCTTCCGTGTCTTCAAGACCTGGTTATTCGGGCAGGCGGTATAATTTGGTTGTTTGTTTTGTTGACTGGTGAGAGATGTGGGAGATCAAGGGCGCCTTGTCAGCGCAGTAAGGCCGGGATATGCGAGGCGTTAGCGGGATATGAGTGTCCATGTGGTCTATTTCCTTTTTACAGTTTTTGCCTTGAGTTTTGTTTTGCTTAGGCATTGTACCTTTACATACCATCAAACAACCGTCAATTATTTCTTTTGCATGGGAGCATAGGGATAGACATTGTGGGGGCCGGCTTTTTTTTTTCTTTTACTCGTGTTTGCCTGTTCTGGATTTTATTCATGGCCGTTCCTTGTTGTAGTCTTTTGGTGACAGTACGAGTTATCACTGGAGCCAAAGCGCAAAGATTTGAATGCAAATAAAAGTCCATAGTTTGCGCTAGTCTCGAAATTCAAGAACATTTCGACGCCATACTATCGACCTCCAAGCCTCTTTCTTTCCTTGGTGTCACCCACCCTGAAACCCTTTCCCCCAGAGTCTCTTCCAATAACAAGTTTTGCTTTCCCCCCCCCCCCCCCCCGGCGGTCCCAGGCGAGCAGTACCGCTTACCTTTTAACAAGCAGCAGTCTTGATGTCGTAGACGGTCTTGCAGCCGATCCTGTTGCACACGTTGGGGGCGTCGCAGCCGAGGTCGATAGAGGTGGTGGCGAGGTTATCGCAGCCGCATGGCTTGCTGACGGCGACGGTTGTGGTGCAGCCAGGGACAAGGCAGGTTCGGCACTGTTGGGGCAGAGATTTGATTTTTTGTTTTTAGTAGAAAGGATAGGATGCTGGCTGGGACACCAAGGAGGGTAAAAATAAAAAGGGGGAATCTTACAGCGGTTGCGGTCGCGGTCAGCGTCGGGCAGCTCACGCAGGCGCGGGTCACGGTGGCGACCGAAGTGATGGTCTGGCGGACGGTCGAGGTCGAGGTCACGGTCGACACCGAGGTGCGCGTCGTCGTGGACACGGACGTGACGGTCTGGGTCTGGGTCTGAGTCTGGGTCTGCTTGATGGTCGAGGTGAGGGTTATGGGACAGGCGCCGCCGCGAATGGTGGTGGGCGTCAATGTGATTTGCTGGGCGGTTGCGAAACTGTAGATTTTCTTCTCGTGTCAGCGCCTGTTTGCTCGATCCACAGACTTGCCATTTTTTGACGAGATTTCTTGTGAATGCTTACGTGGCGAGAGCGCCGAGGAGAAGGGCGTGGAGGTAAAGCATCTTGGAAGTGTTTGGGTGATTTGGATGTCGTCAAGATTGAAAGCTATTGTTGGTCTTGATGCTTGTTGTATTGATTGCGACATGACGATCATGGCGGAATATGGCATCATTGCATTATTTATATTTGCCTAGTCTACTGAACAACCTTACTTCGGTATGCAGCCTGTAATTGGAAATGTGACGGTGACAATGTCGCGGTCATGAGGAGTGGTTCTGGACCAGGTTAATATACATCATTCATTTATTTTATGTTGCTTTCAATATAGTCACGGACCGAGACCCTGGTTCACGATATTGGAAGCTGAACAACGACATGCCACAAAACAACACACCGGGTGCCGAGGAACCGGTCAAGGGACCAGACATGAGGGTTTCCTGGGGACGTCTAGGAATTGGGTCTAGATCTCTGTCGCCAGATCCAACGGCACGAGTCTCGTGTCCGAGATCTCCAGGGGGTGAGAAGCTGTTCGTTGCTGCTTAAGCGAAGAGCCGATTTATATTGTGCTTTGATTGCAAGGATTCTTTTTGGTTTTCTCCTCTTGCTATGGTTAAATACACAGCTTAGCCCTGTGAGTGTCGGGAAAATATGTCGACGTTCCATGGCGCGGGTTCTCTTTTTTTTTCTTTTTTTGGTTTTCCCTTCTTCGCGGCTGAATGCAGGTTCGTCAGGCACCACAACCCGCACAAATAAGATTTGTGGAGGAAAGCTACCCTATGTGCTATAAATAGCTCTTTTTTACTATAATAACGGCCGAGGAGGTACTCTTGTTTGGGAAACTCCGAGAGCCGGAGGCAAAACAGTAGCAACAACAGTAGCATGGTGCTGGAATCTCGGTCATTTATCTAGCAGCAATCGTTGACTAGATAGATCTAGAAATACGTAGCATGGTCTTTTTTCGTTTCTTGGCAAACAGTGATTGTTGATTTATCTTGTTATGCGGCCGGCCTAACAAGATGGGAACATTTAGGCAGAGCATTCAAGGTCAGACTACATTGTGACAATTCATATTAGCTTCATAAATCATTATCCTTATACAAGCAATTGACCTGCACCAATTCTGCATGAACCATATAAGTAAGGCGGGGGGAAACGTGCTTGTTTGTTGTAAAGCTTGACGTTTTGTTTTGCCTAGCCCTTAAAAATAACTGCGAGTTGAAGTGCCATGTCTTTGTGTTCTTGCAGTAGTATAGGGCAAATGTGGTCGTGTGCATATTGAAAGGGATCGGATCAGGGCGCCACGCTAATGCTAGACTAGAACTACTTTTGCCATAGTATTTACAATTGCGACAGGGTTATGATATTGTTGAAGGAAACCTGGCTCCCGGCCGAATTGCCAGGCAATTGTAGTTCCCGGAGGAATTCATTTCACTTGGAATTGGAACATAGACTTATATACAGGTTTTACATATAATTGTGATATTCCCAAAGGGTCAGGTGAGCAGACCCTACCCCTGGGACCCGAGGAGATATTTGCAATTGCAAATGCTGGTAAAACTTCGGTGTGTTGATTTATTTGTTCTCAATAAATCTATAAGAGGTAAACAAAGATAGAGGGCGTATTGCACATCCACGGGCGCGAACCCCGTTTCTAAGATAGGTACCTTATACAGGCTGACAGGGAATCAAGGATCTAAGTGCTATTTGACACAAGCCATGCTTTATACAATAAATCTGGTTAACAACAAACACATCAAGTACAGACCTCGAACAATCCACTCTCTTTTCCCTGCCTGGCCTTGTCCCACTTCTCCTGAAGCCCCTTAAGCGCTTCCTGGTTCTTTTTTCACTTTTCTCTTGTTCCTGCCTCTACTCTTCCATCATCCTCTGATGCTGTTTCTCTCATTCCTCCTCTTGTTTTTCTGTATCATCTATATAATATTTTCTTCCATTTACAAAATACTCTTTCCAGTTACCTTTCGGGCTGCAGTCTTGATTCCATCGAGGATCATTCATTCTTACTTCCGCCTCTCCGTGACTGCCTCCTTCTTGTATCTCTTGGAGCTTGTTGGTTTCCCGATTATGCTGAAACCAGACCCAACGGCAATACATACCACGCCTCCCATCAGGTAGGCGGTAATTGGGGTACGCGGTTACCCTCATAATGCTTACATCTCCCTCTGTGCCTGTTGCGTAAACGGTTGGAAAAAGGGCCGCAGTGGCGGCGATCAGGGCAAACAGGCTGCTGGTATGCATGGTTGTAGTTTTTGTATCTCTGGGCGGAGGCCAATCGAAAGAATAACGTCTCGAAAGTAGTGGAGGCTGACAAGAAGAAGTTTTGCAATTAAGTTGTGAAAGGGGTTGATGGAAATACTTGAGACGGGGTATATTTTAGAAGCTCAGCAGGTATTATATACTTGTTTATAATTATGATAAAAGAAAAAGTAAATAAATACAAAGATAAAAGTCACGTTAAAATTAGAATAACCAAGTGATGGGGTTAATTTACATTACTCTTTAAAATGTTATATTCATATACCTCGGTGTAAATATTCTTGTTCAACGGCATGCCCGAAAATCATGAGATTAACGACAAATGCAAAAAAATAAAAAGAATACCTATTTAAAATATGACTTACAATCGTATTACGGGGATAGAGCATTTCGAGCAGATGCTTGGGCCTCAGGCCGGGCTATTTGTGTAATGACGTATTCCAGGGCCTCCCATGCCAACCGACTCGCAAAAAGTCCCCAGATTGTGACTATGAAGAGAAGGGCTTGTGCCTGAAAGTTGCTTCTATTTTTAGATAGAATATGCTGCTCCTTTTAGATAGATACCTATTACTGCATCACAAAAACTAGCTACCTATGCCCAAGAAGCTTACACGGTGCCACAGACACCCCTTAAAAGCTCACTGTACCTCTATCATGGTTGCAACCATGACAAGCTGCCGCCGATTCAAGCCGCCGAACTTGATGGGGCGCGGCCTCGGCTTTGGCTGGGGCTGTGCGGGCTTGGGAGCGAGACCAGTAGGTCGGGCCTGAGAGTCTTGGTCGCGAAGGGCGATTTTGGGCTTGTTGGGCCCGGAACCAGTGGGTTTGGGCTTTGGCTTGATGGGCTTGGGTCTGGTCAGAGGGTTCTCGGCCTCCATACTGGCAGAGGCAGCGCCGAGCTTGGTGATGAGGAAGAGGTCCTGCATTTTCTTTTTTATTGTTTGTTGTTGGTGTTGCTGGTTTTTTTCTTTTCTTGGCTGCCTGTTGTGGAATGAGGATTCAGGGGGAGGGACAGAACTAAGGACAAAAAAGTGTGGTTGGCTTTTATAGTAAGAGAAGACGACGAACACGACAGTCTGATCAAGTGTATCACTGATATGGTTGAGGATAATCACTACCCATCTCTTGGGCTCGCAGATGTGCAGCAAGTTAGCCGGGCAAAGAGGTGTCTGTGGTTGGATTAATCGAGAAATGTGACAAAAGGTTGAAGATGTTGCTGCATGTCTGAGTAAATGCCATAATGACGAGAGTCGACATCAAATCTCTCACCCCCGGTGCGTGTCTGCCCATAGCATCCAGTCAGAGCCGCATGCGATATGCCCACCAACACATGCGCCCCATTATCGCAAGTCATTCCTGCTGAACCAACAACCGCCAGGGAGTAAAACAGCCCGCAAACCAAGCCCAACAAAAGTCTAAACCTCCCCCTTCTCCCTCACCATAAAGTCCTGACCAAGAACCCTCCCATCCGGGGCGACAAAATCCATCCTCTGCACCGTCACGAACCCGAACCTGCCGTACAGCGCCTTGGCCCCCTCCATCGCCTCGAGGAACGCCGCCTCGGCGCCGACCAGCCCGAGCCCCCACCGCATCAGCATCCCGCCCGCGCCCCTCCCCTGGTCCTCGGCCCGCGTCGCGATCAGCTCCAGGTACCAGTGCGGCCGGTCACCCATGATCTCGGCGTGCTTGGCCGTGATGCCCGTGAAGAATTCGTCGGCGAATGCCGGGTCGCCGTCGCTCGGCCAGATGGACCGTGGCGGCGCCGTCGAGACCGAGGTTATGTTTGGGTCCGGCGACGGGGATACCCACTTGGCCAAGGCGATTATTCTGCCGTTGGGACTAGCGCCGTCGTCATTTTCGGTCGATGATGAGGGAGCTGGCGAGTCGACTACTACAGCGGTGTGGGCGCGTGGATCGTTGAGCTCCTCGGCTAGCATGTCGGTCCATAGTTTACGGGAGGCAGGCGATGATGCAGGGAAGACGATCTGGGTGAGTGGCGAGGAGGCAAAGGCTGAGAAGTAGACGTCCACCATTTCTGGTACGTCTGCTGACGTGGCTAGACGTAGATGAAGAGGCATTGCTGTTGCTTGGGTGATGATCGCTGGTTTATAGTGACGATGATATTCGTGGGTTTTTAGTTGATGTTATGAGGTAGAATGGTGTAGAGTAGTAACTTCAATATGGGTTTGATTGAATGTTGCTTCAATAAGCCATTATTTGTTCCAGTTTTCGACGTTGTTCTCCTCGGGGAGAAGGTGTTATTATATAACACTATTCAATTGTCCATAATCCGTACACACAAAGACCTATCACGGCGAGACCGTTTTACTGTTGCCATTTTGGGCAAAAAAGGCACTAGTCTAGTTCTAGACACAGTCGGCGTGAGTAATAAACAAGAGGGGAGAATCTCACCAGCATGTTCCATGCAGAGAGCCATGCAATTTGTAACTACCTAGGTAAGCACCAAGTGACGTGCATAGTGGCTGTGGCTGACCTGCATGAGCCAGATCCACTTTGGCAGACAGACTGCATCGCTTTGGAAAGAAAAGATCGAACCCTTATATGCCTATTTCTTTGCTTATTCTAAATGTTGTTTTAGTAGTATATTTATTGTACACAAACTCTGTAGTTGAGCCATCTCTTAAGGCCTTACTCCGTAGGAACCCATCGTTAAAAGTGATGCAAAACGTGGTACCTGATGCTTTACCCCTGAAATAACCGTCGGAACGCCACTCGCCATCCAGCCCTGATAAACATTATACATTGGTCCTCCCAAAAACCTCCCCCTGAAAATTACACATTCGGTGAGAGGAGATCGTATTTCACGCAACGCTCGACCTGTGAAGACGATGACCATTAGTATAATCCAACCCAAACAGTGCGGAACTAAGAGGGATACTCACATCTTCGATACTCGCCTGTAGGAACCTCCTCGCCTCCAATCCGACCCAGAACTTGATCATGCTCAGGTCACCCTGCTTCAGCATCTGTCCACCGCTCTGGGCGCTGAGCTCACGCAGGATTGGCAGCGAACTGCTCAGCAGGTCCAGGTCCGGGTTGAGGCTCCTCCCGATACCCTCAAGCAGCAGAATGCTAATGACGACATTGACAAAGTCGCCCTCGACTCGAACGTGGTGGGTACGCACCATGGACAAGACGCTCTGCAAAATGTCGCCGATCTTGACGTTTCCGAGCGCTAAAGTCGACGACTTGACATCAAGCACCAGCTTCTGCATCTTGAGTGCAAAAACCTCCTTATCCAACACCGCGTCCGGCTGTCGACACCGCTCGCACATGAGCACGCCAGCCCGGTACCCATCAAACTCGGCCACGGCCCGGAAGAGGTCCAGGAAGTTGCGTCGGTTTTTCGCGTTCAGCTCCGTCACCAATCCTGTATCGATAAAGATGAGTTGTGGCCGGAAGCCTTCTTCGTCGATCTTGCGCAGCTCTTCTTCCCAGGCCGCTTTGTTCTCGCGGCCTTTGTATGGCCGCAGCCGGGAGAGGACCTGCTCAGTCACGTCCACTTGCGACTTTGAGGTCTGCGGCGGCTGGCTAGGCGGTCCCTCATTCTGTGATCGGCGCTTAAGCGGCATTTGTGGCAGGTCGGGCTGCGCAGCCTGGTAGAAGCGTACCATAATGTTCCCGGGGTGCAGGTCGGCGTGCACAAAGTTGTCTAGCAGCAGCATGCGCAGGAACGCGTCGAGACCCTCGGCGGCGATGTCATGCTGGAAAACGCCACCACCATTCTCCAAAAAGTCGGCAAGTGGAATACCTTGCGCGAATTCCTCCACCAAGACGTTTCGCGTTGTAAACTCGGTGTAGGGGAAGGGAAACCAGGCAGTCGAGCGGTCGCGGAAGTGCTTCCTGAACAGGCTTAAGTTGGCGGCCTCGATGCGCAAATCCAGCTGCAAACGCATCATCTCACCGAACTGGTCCACCTCGTCGGGAAGCGATAGCCAGTGGATGGTTGGAATGGCGTTAAGAACTCTGGCGAAGAAACCCATGATGCGCAGATCGCGCCGCACCGTTCGTTCTACTCCCGGGTGCAGCACTTTGATCGCGACATACGATGATGGTACACGCTTCGGCGTGCTCTTGAGCACCGTCTCGACGTTCTTTCTCACCTTGCCCCTGGCCGTCTGTTCATGGCCAGCCAGATCCACATCGCCCGGGGCGGCAAGATCCGGCTTGAGCTTGGCACGGTAAACCTGGGCGATGGCCCCGACACCCAGTGGCTTCTCGTCAAACTCATCAAATATTTCGTCAAAAGGCCTGCCGTCGAATGCGGCCTGAACTATGCGCTTGGTGGCGTGCATAGAATGCGCCGGCGCATGCGAGTGCAGCCTGGCCATGGTCTCGCACATCTCGGTCGGGAATATGTCAGACCTTGACGCGGCCCATTGGCCGAGCTTGATAAAGGCCGGACCGGCGAGCTCCATGCTCTGGACTAGGAACCCGTACCACCATAGCGTACCTCTCCTCTCATTATCCCTATCCGGCAACCTGCGACCTATCCAAATAGCCGGCACGGCTAGTATAACTGGGACAAAAATGCAAACCAGATGCAGGAAGCGGAAGCCAGTGCAAAAAGGCTCCCAGACATATAAGTCGAGGAATAGTACGATGCCGTGGCGCGCGCGGGAGAGCCCATGGTCGTCCTCGTCCAAGCGCTTGGCAATCTCGTCCCGCGATGCAGCCAACATGCGATCCTCGCCTGTCTCCTCCGCATCGTCGTTTTCTTGCTCGGATAGCTGAACAAAGGCCGCGGTTCCCAGGGTGGCTGCGCCTGTGCCGCCTATCCTGGACATGAGAATCCTCCTGTGTCCGCTATTTTGCTGGCCGCCGCCGCCATGATACGACGCTGTCCTCTTCCATACCAGCGCACTAAAATTTGTTTGTCTCGGCGTGCTGCATCTGTTGTGACTGCCGCATCGAAAGGTTCGGGTCGCGTCTCGTGCATCGTGGACTCGGGCTATTATTGAACTTCGGAATGGTCGGGAAGCAGCACGGGCAGTGAAGCACCGAAGGCTCAGGGGTTGGAGGAACATAGTCGAAAGTCGGTTCGGTCAGCGTTCGCGGGTGATGCAAATAATGCCGCGCCGGGCAGTGTTTCTATGTTGACATTGTGTATCGTATCTATTGTCTCTTGTCTATGGCGGGACTGATGGCGGAGAGGGAATGGTCCGGAAGAGCATCCACAAAGTGGTGGTGTTGACATCGAGTAAAACGAGCGGGTTCATTCAATCAATGACGAATCAGTGCATGGTGCTGGAGCTAATCTATGGTGTGGGACAAATCCGATCAAATGTGACAACCAGGACCCGTTGTCTGACGTAATGATTCCCCTTTGCTAACGGACAATCCCTGCAAATTAAGCATTGCTTGATCATCTGGAAGAACCCGAAAAATTCCTTATCGATGGACCCAGCCGAGCCTGGAATTTCAATGCGCCCAAGTCTATTGGAGAGAAAAGTTGAGCAGTGTACGAACCTACCTTTGGACTCGCTGTAAAAAAAAAAAAAACGTTCGGATTAATTGTTGCAAAGATTTCAACGACAACCCTCCCTCGACTGCCTTCACTCGATCTCAAATCCCCCTGCGACTTTGACTTCCTCCATCCACACCTTACTTGACCTAACACCACCTAGTCACATAAACCACAAAAACCAAAACACCATGGGCTGGTTTTGGTCAGACACTCCTGCGCCGCCTGCGTCTGCGCCGGCCGCACCACACCCCAACACACCCGCTGGAACACCACCGGTAAGTATTGATTCGCATGCGGACTATACTTTGTGGATAGATAAAATGCGAGACAATCAAATACTAACGACTGGCTTCACGATAGCCCGGCTGCCCGATGCACAAGAAGACGATCGACGCCCTGAACCCAACAGCAGCAGCAACAAACAACGCCAGTCCGTCCAAGGCAACACCACCGTCATCATGCCCCATCGCCCACGACCAGGTCCCGGCGCAGAAACAGCAGTCGGCTCTCTCCCGCCTCAACCCGCTCAACTACATGTTTCCTGACCTGTCCAACGCGCCGGCCCCGAACCAAACCGTGGCGCTTCCCACGGAACGCGAGAACTCCACCATCCCGCGCGGCGGCGGCGAGGGCAACTGGGAATACCCGTCGCCACAGCAAATGTACCACGCCCTGCTGCGAAAGGGCTACACTGACACGGACCCCACCGCCGTCGAGGCCATGGTGGCCTGCCACAACTTCCTCAACGAGGGCGCCTGGGCCGAGATTGTCGACTGGGAGAGGCGCTTCAGCAAGGGTCTGGTCCGTGGCTGGCAGGTCAGTCGGCAGGGCGAGGAGAGGGCCCCGCAGATCCTGCGCACGCTCGAGAGGGACGAGGGTGCCCAGCCCGTCGTCCCCAGCCTCGTCAGGTTCCAGGGCAGGCCCAAGGACATGACGCCCAAGGCGGCGTTTTTCCAGGTCATGGGTTGGCTGTATCCCTCCAAGTTTGAGTGAGTGCCCTCCCTTTTTTTTGTTTCTTGCTCTTTTTTTTTTTTAAAAAAAAAGGTCAACTTCATGGTGCGTGCAGTTAACCACTTTTCTCGTGATACGAACAGGACCGAGCCGCCTTTTGATCGTCACGACTGGTACGTTCAGCGAGACGTCAACGGCCAGAAGAAGGAGGTCCGCTACGTTATCGATTACTACTCCGGTCCCCCGGAGCCCACCGGCGAGCCCGTCTTCTACCTCGATGTGCGCCCTGCTGCCACCCCGACCGGCGCAGCGGAGCGTCTCATCAGATGGGGCAGCGACGTCTGGTGGCGTGCTGCTGGCCTTGAGGCTAGGGAGCAGCAGCAAGGCAAGACCCAATAGTGAAGGAGGCTTTGGCCTTGACATTCGACGGGGTTTGCTAATGCCATGATATGCGATGAGCTGTGTGGTGGAAGACTTGTTTATGCTAACAATGTAACAAAAACACAAAAACCCCCTCCCTTTTTTTTGGACAGGCAGGGGAGGGTTTTCTCTACTCTCTGTATGATATTTTATCCGGGGTGATCTCATTTACCCCTGATGTACCTACGTTATAATAATGTTGTATTGATACCTTGACGATACGCAGCATAGATCTCGAAGCCCCATTACGGCAGGTTTCCCGTCAACAGATTCGTTACTTTCACTTTTTGACATTGCATGCCTCGCACGTTTTTGGTATCATCAAGGAGCAGCTTTATTATACTGTGCTATTACACAAATCTTTCTGCTACCGTCGATGAAAGCCCCTTTACTTCATTTGTTCACGCGCGAACGGTAGCGAGCTGCGTAACCTGGTCCAGCAGCGCCTTGCTCTCCCTGGGCGAGTTCTTGAGGACCTTGTCCCTCAGGTGGTTGATGTCCTGGCCAGGAGCCTTGGGAGGGTTGCCCTGGGCGGTCTGGATCCTGCTGATCTGCATGGCGAGGAAGAACTTGGGGATCTTGATGGCGGCAAAGTTTCCGCCGACGGAGCGGATGCCGGCCTCGGTGGCCGTGTAGACGTCGGCCTGCGCCTGGAACTTCTTGAGGTCCGTGCTGGCGAGCGGCGTGGCCGTTTTGAAGGTCTCGAGCGCGAAACCCAGCGGGGTCTGCTTGGAGTCGGCAAAGTTGATCTTGCTGAACGAGACGGCGCCCTCGGTGACGTCGGGCACGCCGTTGAGCGTCTTGACGGCGGCGTTGCACTTGACCCTGGGGGCAATGGACGCGGCCGCGTCAGACACCTCCTTGGGGAGCGCCGTCTTGCCGATGACGAAGCACTCGCCGCCGCCGGCCTGGCGCTCAACCAGAGAGCGGTCGACCAGAGGGCCTGTTTGGGTGCGGTTGTGTCAGTCAGTGAGTTACCAAGTTGGGAAGAGTGGGTATTGTTGTGGGTGGGTGCTTACTGGCAAGGGCACACGAGGCGCCAAAGACAAGGGCGGCGAAAGAGAACTTCATTTTGAAGGAGGGACGAGGTTAAAGACTACTAGTGGAGTACAGGTCAAGATTTAATGATGATAAAAAAAAAGAGGCACCCTTCCAGAAGGCAACCGTGAACGAAAGTAAAGAGTTGGAGGAAACCGACCGGATCGACAGATCAACAGCAAAAGAATGGGATGACAAGAAATGGTAAGAAACGAGATCAAGATGGAGAGGATCTTAGGTCCTCATTTAAAGACATTCACGGAACGCGTTTGCCGGGAATGCCCATTTCGTTTACTACATGGTGCGGGGCCAAATGCATGCTTCAAAGTTTGGTTCACATTGGGTAATTCTATCGAGGAGAGCGTATTGCGTGGTCGTCAGCCCCCCTTGCGAGGAGGTAACAAGGCAAAAAAATTGTTTCAACCCCCGAGGAATTGGTTGGTAGACCTGGACGTGGAGAAGCTGAATGAGGCTCTTCTGCAGGGCATAAGCGTTTGGGACAGGATTCAGGGGACAAACGGCGGCTGCGCTAGGTTGATTCGGGCATCTGATACAAGTTGAGACGAAAACTTCCATCGACTCCACAGTTTGGATTCTTTCTCCTTTCAAGGAGTGACAGATGATTTGGCGTGCAGACGTACAGTATTTTGAGGGGGGAGCTGTCATCTGTGACGCGACGAACTGCAGATTGAAATCTAATTTTGGGATCATGTTCGAAATATACTGTTGTATGTTATTGAATCGTTCGATTTTAATCTGCGCATACTAAAAGAGATGTCACTCACGGAGAGGGAATCTTTTGCGAATTGTACAATACTGTGTCTATTGCTGATATTGCTGCAAGGCTGTTACATTTTCGAGTGATAAATGGACCAATCAAGCGATCATAACACCGCACGGACTATTGCACGGTCCACGGACCCCGATTTACTACCGCGGGCCAATCATATCTAGTATTGCCTGCGATAGTCTCCACAAATAGCCGCGAGATTTTCTTGACCCTTGCTTCCAGGTTACTCTCCAAAGCTCTCGACGGCCTCCAAAAGCGCAATCAAAAAAAGCAACTGAAATTTTCAAGCGGCTAATCAAGCCGATCAATCGATCGCACGCACCGCAAACTTGTCGTTACTGCCCCGGTCGCTCATTTGCTGGTCCGATCAAACCTGTAAGATTGCTAGATGCAACAGAGCTTATCCTAAATATAATTCACCAAAATCTTTCCACCCTGCACGAGCAAAGGCGACCTGACCCCCCCCCCGTTCTGTTCTTAATTGATCACTTGATCGGTCACGAGGGGGTAAGGCTCAGCAGTGGAACGGACCATGGAAGGAGCTGGCGATAGCTTCACCTCGGCCCCAACCACCACCCGCCTCCACATCACCCCTCTAGACCCTGACCTTCTCAAGGTCATCGTCCCCGCCAAGGTCATCCCCATCGCTGCCAACATCTCATACCATACCCTCGAGACCTTTCCCGAAAAGCGCTACGGCTTTGTCGACCTGCCGACTGAGGAGGCCGATCGCATCAAGAAGAAGCTCAACAACGCCGTGTTGAAGGGCGTCAAGATCAGGATTGAGAAGGCGAGGCAGAGGAAAGAGGATCTCGTCATGGCGCGGCGCAAGGAAGAGGAGGAACGGTCTGGCGACAAGGAAAAGAAGACCAAGAAGGAGAAGGCACCCAAGGAGAAGAAGGATCGCAGCAAGAAGCGCAAGAGGGATGATGAGGAAATTGTTGGCGTCGAGCTCGAGGAGGGTCGCAAGGTCAAACGTGGGTGGACCGTGTCGCCCAAGGAAGCACGCGAGACCAAGTCTAAAGACAAGAGCAAGAAGAAGGATAAGGATAAGGAAAAGTCCAAAGACAAGAAGAAGCGCAGGGAGCAAAAGTCTGTCTACACCGAGGGCCCTGAGTGTCTGATTAGGGCGGTTCTGCCGGCGGCGGCAGCTTCTGCCGATCAGGATGGCTCGGTCAAGAAGCGGAAAAAGAAGGACAAGACTGTCGTGATACACGAGTTCAAGAAGACAAAGACCTTTCCTACATTCTTGAAAAGCTCCACATCGTCAAAGTCTGTTCCAACAGAGTACGTGGAGGGTACCGGCTGGGTTGACCAGGATGGTAATGTTGTGGAGGCGGTGCGTTCGACGCGGTCTACAGGACGAAAGCGGAAGGAAAAGTCCCCATCGCCAGATACGTCGTCGGTGGCTGAGGGAGATGCACAGGATGATCCTGAGCCGACGCCTGCAGAGCCTGATGCTGAAGACACCACAAGTTCCAGTGGCAGTGACACATCTTCCGACGAGGAAAGTGAGGAGGAAGCCTCGAACGAGATGGCACCACCGAAGAAGCTTCGACCTGACAGCATATCCATCCCCGAATCTCCTTCACCTACAAAGGATGAAACCCCAAGTGCGGTCTCCAAAACACATTCGCCTAGGCCCAAGTCTGCAAGCTCCGTCATGAGCCTGACAATCAAGATACCGCCCGCTACACCTGTCACCCCGGGCAAAGCCTCGGTACACCCACTGGAAGCACTCTACAAACGTCCGAAGCCTGACGGCAAGGAGGCCGCAGCTGTCTCTGAGGAGAAGCCTGGATTCACCTTCTTTGGCGGGGAAGACTTTGAGGACCAGGATATGGAGGACGAAGGCGACAGCGGCACCCTTCAGCCACCCATGACCCCCTTTACGCGCCAGGATTGGGAGCACCGGAACATTCGCAGCGCGGCACCGACGCCGGACACGGCGCATCACAACCGCAGCTTCAAGTTCTGGCCGCCGCCTGGTGAGGAGGATGATATTGCCGAAGACAACGAGGGGGAGGATAGAGATGACGACAACGAAGCCGATGATAACAACGGCTCTACGTCTGGAGCGGCCGGTGCAAGCGGCGACAAGGCGCCAACGTCGGACTTTCAGAAATGGTTTTGGGAGAACCGGGGCGACCTCAATCGCTCCTGGAAGAAGAGGAGAAAGCTCGCGGGCAAGGAGAAGAGGTATAGGGAAAATCGGTCACGGGCAAGCAGGGCCATCTAATCGATGGCTTCAGAGGTTTAGTCTGATATTTTTCTTTTGCCTGGACGATAGTATAGGCATCGATCATGTCTCTGCAAACATTGTCTAGACACACATTGGCTACACTGCGGTTGGACAGAACTGACATAGATTGTCCACCGGCGTTGAAAATATATAATATCACCACTTATAATTCCTTATTGGGTTGGCTGGTGAGCGTGTATCCATTGTGAACATCATTGTTGCGATCAATGACTTGTTGGTAGCCAAGCCAATTACAGTAGGCCTGTAGTATTGCGATTGTAGATGACGCAAATGTAAATTGCATGATATATTAGGCTAGTCTCCTTATCCACCATGACGGCCCTGAGGTTGAACGTTAGGGATGGA
This sequence comes from Pyricularia sp. CBS 133598, assembly GCA_004337975.1. Lineage (NCBI taxonomy): Eukaryota > Fungi > Ascomycota > Sordariomycetes > Magnaporthales > Pyriculariaceae > Pyricularia > Pyricularia sp. CBS 133598. The sequence continues at coordinate 252,986 of RRCJ01000016.1, forward strand.
CGGCGTCGGCAGTAATATGGGCTTATGCATGCTGATCATCACTCTTCTGAGTATAGCTGCCAGGGGAATTGCCCAAAGTGGTATTTGGTTCCTGACTGCACGCCTCGGCTGACGATGACGAGCTTTTAGTTTTGAGCAACATTTTCATGTGAACAAGGACAAGACTAAAAAAAAACGGAGAATAAAAAGTGGTATGTTAATCCTTTGTCATCTTAGGGTCTAGGATACGACGTCACCATGGTCCGAACTGCATTATTCCCTAATACCTACCTACCTTACCATACAGTAGAAATTCGAGAAACCAGACGAACATGCACCCATAGTAGCAATATGCAAGAGGGGGGGATAATTCTCCGACCCAGACCCGGCATAAAGGCCGCATCAGGTGCGTGTGACGGTTTCTATGCATAATTAGTCAAAAGAAACCTGAGACGAAAAAAAAACGAAAAAAAAAAAAAAAAAAAAAAAAAAAAAAAAAAAAAAAAAAAAAAAAAAAAAAAAAAAAAACCGAAATTGCCTTGGTCCTTGGAGGGGGGTTTGACCCAGGGCCTCGACCTTTTCAACATATGCCTGTTGTACCTAGGTACTTGTCAACTGAGCTGAAACTGGCTTATCAATTTTTCTTCTTTTTTTTTGAATCTCTTTAATTCCTCATGTGCGCGCAAAGAAAACACACACCTTGGCTTGATGAGTCTTTTGATAATGCAAGCGCGGGGGTGCATCACCGCATCAGGAAAAGCCGACAAGACCTCACCGGTCGGGTACCCACGTGGCTACGCCGACTCTGGAACAAATCTCCTGGGGTATGCAAGCTCTTTCTCACCGAGAGACAAAACGAAAAAAAGAGGGGTCGGGACCGGGAGGGGAGCGCTACTTTGAGGAGAGAGAAAAAAATAAGGGGAGGAAAAAAAAGGAAAAGGGGAGGGAGGGAAAATCATCCGCGCGGAGCTTTACCTCATCGCCGGTATGCGAATCCGAGCCCTACTTTACGGTAGAGTAAGTTTTCAATGTGTAGCGAAAAGGCACACTCACTTTGTCCTCTGACTGCGCTTGATATCTGATAAAAACTCTATTATATTGCGAAAGAAAGAAGAAAAAAAGACATTCAAAACCTTAAATGAGCCTCAACCTAATATTTGAGACGGGAATGTGAGTCTGAGCAGGTCATCACTATACGGTTGCGTCGCTCGCATATTGCTCGCTCGCCATCATCCTGAAAATGATTGACACACACCGCAGACTCTTTCATCAGTTCGCCCTGCTTGGCCCGCTTGGGGCGCTTTTATTCCGCGAATCCAGCCCTTTTTTTCTGGTTTGCGGATCTCGGGCTTGGCTCCTACGGTGACAGGCCTTGACAGAATTTGTGGTTTTCCATAGTTGCCGCCGATCCTTGGCGAAAGAAAAGCTATGCCTTTTTTGCCCTGACAAAGATTTTTAATGCACACGCCCCCAAGGGGAAAAAACGAGACTGAGAAAGTCGCATGCAGGAGAACTACTACAACAGTTCAACAATGAACTTTGGGAAAGGTCCGTGTAAGTTAAATCTTGATGTCATGATAGTTTTGTTATAGTAAACTATACTATATATGCATGGACATTTGTTTCGTTTTAAATGCCGGCGGGATGCATTACATGACGAAAAGTAAACTCAATCGCAAATAACACATGAAAGGGGGACAAAAGCGAAAGAGACAAAAAAGAGTCGTGTGCGCGGGATGCTCGCAACACCATCCCACGCTTTTGGTTCCTTTTTAAGAAACCCATCCCGCGTAAACCAGTAGAAATCTGTCAAGGGGTGGAAAGGTTACAAACCCTTGCTCGACAACGTGCTGGACCCCGTAATAACTTGATATATTGTAACGTCGACTAGTCTAGACTAGGAATGTTGCCCACCTAGGTAAATCACAACGGCAAAGATTTTTTTTCTCTTCCCCTTTTTTTTTTGCTTGTCTCTCTCTGTTCTTCTCACCATGTGTTTTGTTCTTTTTGACCTTGACCGGTTCTCTCACACCGGATGCGGTCCCAGATTCCGAAAAGACCTGGATTGCTACTTGAGGCACACATAGTTGTTTCTTGGTTTGGTTCGCCCTTGGGCCGAACCACTCTTTATGTCTAGTCAAGTCTCGATTTGGTTTTGAAAGGATTTCGTAATTTGCCAAAACAGGAAGAGAAAGAACGGGGAGGCACAAGAGCAATGCAAACTAAACAACAAACTTAAAAAGCAGGGAATTTCTGGGAAAAGGGGGGTTTTTCATTTTTTTGGCGTTGTAATATCTGCTATGCTGACGAGTGACGACAGCTGACCAGAACCATAGATCAGCAGAAGCTGGACGGGACGGCTCGGGCGGGACGGCTTGACAGGATGTCAACTCGCAAATATTGCAGCCAGCCACTGGCGCGCCCGCAAAAAAAAAAGATATAGGATGTGCACTCGCCAAGACTCAAAGTGAGATGGCTCCATGTAGCGCCGATTTGGTGAAAATCTGACATAATATGTCTATTGTTACGCTTTACGTGGTAGGAGAGTTTTGCGGTAGACGATCATCCGTCTCTCGGACCCCAAAAAACCACGACCAGTCAGTCACTTATCACAAAATATCGCCAAAACGAATGCGATACCAAGGCCCTCGAGTAACAGGATTTTATGAATCATGTTGCATGCCTGTGCACAGGAACAAACCTCTCTCATACTTTCCCTCCCCACATGTGCTTCCTGGAACGGAGTTTGTGCAACATTTCTCCTGCAATCTGGCAGGCTTCCTTCCAATACGAAGTATGTACGGAATTCCGAATTCCGTGGGCGAAAGTTCCCAACGTCTGACCGCGACATGCGCCTGCTACTTTGAACCACACAAGGTGGGGAGAAGAGATAAATGCGTATGCATATTGGGCTAAATTCAAAATCGACGAAGCAAGCACAAAACTTATCTGGCAAAATGGAGTCTATTTCAAGGGGTGCCGGCCGGCAACATGCCCTTTTGCACCTTGTAATAGGCTTGTATCCAGTCAAATGTGCCCTGCTGAAGTTACCGACATGATGGTCTCCGCCAGATTTGCCGTCACTATATTGGGATGAGCAGGCCTGGCTAGCTGGCCTTCTCCACAATGAGAAAAACTCTACTTGCGTCAGATGCCTGCCTCTTGTCTGCATGGCGGAATTTCGTCCGGGGGCCTTGACATAGTACACCATGTAAAATGAAATAGATATTGTACTTTATCGGGCCAAGGAGTGTGATGCAAGAACGGAAATCGCTTGCTGATTCGTAACCGATACGCTCGCTACGAAGGAATTCTAAGTTTGATACCGAGCAAGCCCCGAGAGCTTCGAGAACCTTATTGGTGTAATTGCGTAAGCTGAAATCGGCCTCCTATACGTTCTGGTAATAGTGCGTTTAGGGGAGATCAAGCGGCATAACAGTCGGCAACTGGTTGTTGTCATGATTTTGCCAGGCCTGTAATTATACCAATCATACAACTGTGTTCAGGCCAGTCAAGGGCCATCGAAGCGTCTACACCGGGAAGCGACCAAACCATGGGTTACCGGTAGATGGTACCCAACAATATGAGCAACACCATAGGTACGTAGCGGACAAACAGCCCAGGGGCCTGGTATTGATCTAACCTTGGTTGGTACGTTGATGCAGGTCTGGCGTCAACATGGAGTGAAATACCCTGATGGTTATCCACCCAAAAAAAAAGAAAAAAGATACAAGCAAAAAACACTCGACTGAAGTTTGTTCTTGCTTTAGAACCCTCAAAGTAATAAGAGAGAAAAGCAAAAAATCGACACTTTCGCAGCTCAGAAGCGATGGTCATCAAAATTTCCCAAGAGTGTCGAGGCGGCCTCTGTGGTCCAAAATCAGCTCATTCCTGAGTCACTCACCTGGTCGTTCTGCCGGTACTGGCTTGCCATAAGATCCACGGGTGCGGAACCGAAGACGCGGCACCGCCAGCGGTTTGGTTCAGGATCAATCAATCCTCGCTTCGCTCAATCGGGGCATCAGATCCTTCCATCCCGGCTTCTAGCGTGCTTCGACTGTGTGGTCCCTTTACAAGGGCTGAGGACACCGGTGTGGGCGACCGGTCAAGCAGGAAGAACCGGAAGTTTGGTTCGCCTCCGCCGGCAGGAATGAATGGATTTCTGTGGTGTTTTGTTGCTCCATGTTGTTGTTTGGTGTTATTTTTTGCTGCTGCTGCTACTACTGGCGGAGTTGTCAAAGTAAACGGAAAGCGAAGGGGGTTAAGAAAACCATCGTATTTTTTCCTTCCTTTTTTCACCTCCCTCTCCCCGCCCTACCCCTTGATTGCTCTGCCGGCATCGGAACAGCCGTTTCTCCACCAGTAACTGCGCATCATTTCAGGGTTGTGCAAGCGAGCAACCATTCGGTTCCAAATGGGCGGGAAAAAAGGGGAAGGGTGTGAACTCTGTGCAATACTGCCGTGAATGTGGCACCTTGTTCTTTCAAACGTGAGAATGTGCACGTTGGAGAGCCCACGCAACTGACTTGATAGCTGATGGCTGGTATGAAGATCGTGGAGAGGCTGTAATTACACAAAGGAGCAGTTTGAGAAGTACGGAGAACTCCGAGGAATTTCCGTACAGTAGAGGCCCATGTACAGTACTGTACTACCTACCAGGCCTACGTAGGTCAACGTCCATCTCGTTCAGTGGCAACTTGATCCTCTTCATGCCCTTGACGACATGATCATCGTTTTGCGGGCCGGGACCTGAACTGCGTTGCGGCTCCTTGCAGGACGCCAAACGTCTGAGACAGATAACAATATGGAGACGGGACTGCAATCCCAAACCAGCAATCAGGTACTCGGCGCGGTCATGTGTCGTCTGAAATAGCTGCTTGTCGCTCTGACACCTTCCCTTTCCATCAGCTTTACCGTAGAGACGGTGAGCCGCAGCAAAAATTGCGGAAGACACCGAAAGTTGTCACCGAGTCGAGGTGACTAGTGCTTGTGGTGGCGAGCATGGAATCATTGCCTGGGTCAGGTCGACCGCAGGGATTGCCTTGCGCGGCAGATGTTCATCCTCACGGTCGCCAGACTGGCATCCAGTCTGATGCCTTAGCTAGTGAGCTATTATTCCGATAAAGGTTCTTGGTAACTGCCATCACGGTTCGTCCCACTATGTAGGTAAGGTAAACAAACAAAAGAGTTCTCTCTGGTCGGCTCGGGCCTTTGTTTGGGTTCAGTTGACACATGATTGTAACTGTGCATTGCGACAGCGCTGGTTTGGCGTGGGGCAAAGCTAGGAACAGGGCATGAGGGAAGAAGCTCTGGGGGACAGAGCGATTGCGCGTGCAATAATAATTATGACCGGCAGCCCGACTGTATTACGTGGTAATCAGTTTTTTTTTCTTTTTTTGTGGGTTGAATGGTTTGGGCCTTTCCAGTTGCCGCGATGGTGATTATACTGTACCTGAGCTATGTGGTAGGTAGGTAAGGTAGGCAACAACAAGCAGGTGCTGCAAGCTGGGAAAATGTGGTTCAATTTTCCACACAAAAGGGCGGTCGGTTATCAGATTGTACTTTGGCTGCATCACTCTTCTCTCAGATTTCCCCGCACAACACGTGGGTGTTGGAGAAGCTGAGAAACCACAAACAAAGTACAGACCGGTGAAGGTCGGCAGAGGAACATGGCATCTGGAGCCCAGTCAGACGTTACTGCTGCATCGAACAACGTGGTCAGTGGGGCGGCAGACGGGCCATGTAGACCAACTACCATTGAAGTAAGCACCTGTTGTAAGGCCCGCCTCACTTTTTTTCGTGTCCTTGTCGACTGGTGAAATCCGTCTCAGTCATGGATGCCTCAATCAATTTTATCTGCTCGTGAGCCTAGAACTTGTTCGGTTAGTCTGCCCTGGAAAAATACATACAATACTCTACGCGAGCATCGTTTGGGGTGAATCACGAGTCGTTGTCGTCTCCAACCTGGGTGCCCGATTGTGGGTTTATTTTCATTTCTGCCCAATGATGGGGGTTTTATCTCTGACACGGCCCCGAAAGTCTGGTTCACAGGGTCACCGTCCGCATTTAGAGTTTTCCCCTGGACCTTGGAGGGACATAAAGGGACTTCTGCGATCCTATTCGGCATAAGCTTGGTTTTAAAGAAAATTAGCAAGTTGAATCGTCCCAGTGAAGCGGTAGCATTACTGGCCTAAGTACCAGTCGTGTTAATTACAATGGAGTACGAAGCGAAGCATACGATGAAATGGCCGACGGTAATGAGAGTCAGTACCCAGGTCGTAGTCAAGTACGAAGTAGGTCGATAGCAAGCAGGATGACTGCTGTAATTAATGTACAGCGATCTGCTGTCATCCAATCCATTCATTCCCCCTTTACGTGGTAGACATTTTTCATTGTGGGTCGCCAAAACGGTTTGTGGGACGGTCATAGATCTCCAAAGCTAGCTACTAGGGTAGAACTGTAGGTACAGGTCGGTACGTACCTTACCTTTCCAGTTCCCACAGGCGAACGCACCTATTACGTGGTACCTCAAGTTCGAACGGTTTGGGTACAAGCATGAACGGCCGGATGGCAAGACATGGAGGGGGAAGGGGGAGGCCAACACTGCTAACAGAACAGTCTGAGCCATGGCCTCGCAACTTTGATCGGGCATGCCCGCACGTCCCTGGCGCTTGCTTCCCTTTACCGGCAATTCCAAATTTGGATGGATCTGAGTCTGCTTGGATGAACTTTGCAAGCTGCAACGTTCTGTATGGGTTGTTTGGATGTTTGCACTGCACACAACGGTCGCTTGTGCGCCGTGCCCTTCCCCCTTCAATTCGCACGCCTCTTTTACCCATGGTTTTGGTCCAGTCCTACACACCTGCGCCCACCCCTTCCGTCTCCACCACTTGCGTTCGCCGTGTCGTACCTATGGAGGGTCTCAATCCTGCCGCCCGCACACCCTCTGCCAGGCTTTGTCCACGCCCTCCCAAGCCTCCTCCCATGCCACCCCTGCTAGTGTACGCTGAAGAAGAATAGAAAGAAGAAAAAAGACTAAAAAAAAGAGAAAAAAAATTACAAGCACCCCACAGCACCCCCAAAGAGCCTTTTACAAGGTTCTGCCAGGACCAGGGCTGTAGAAGGGGAAAACATCATTCCTTTGGCCAGGGCATTGCAAATGGATCCAGCTCGATCGTCTTGGAGGGTGGTCCCAGTAATTAGATAAAGTCAACACTATCCTGTCTTTGCCCGTCTCGACAAGAACATCTTCTCGAATGGTTCTCGGTACTAGATATATATCCCGAGAAACCCAGCCTCAAAAGAACAAGCTTATCCCTCGTTCTGCATCTCATCCTCCACCTCGACGGTCCACATTACTGTACAACATAGCGTATAACATATCTTTTGTCTCTTGTTCCCATCCACACTGTCGGATCTCGTATATACAAAGGTCTCCTTTTTTTCTCGAGACTTGACCTTGGCAACAAAATACTTGCTTTGCACCACTCGCCATTCGCGTCTGGCCGCGGCTAATTCAACGGCAAACTTCGTCCTATAAGCAACCAAACATCACGCCTTCTGTTTAGTCTTTCCATCTTTCACCAAAAGTCTCATCCCATCTTCACCACACACCTCAGCCAATATGTGCACCTACCAATATGTACGTTCGCCTCACTCATTCACCATACGACTATCAAGGTGCAACTTTTCCCGCAAAAGACGCCATAGCTAACCAAAGCTACCCCTTACAGATGGACTACAGCTGTGGTCACAGGAGGACCATCGTTGCAGAGTGGTGTGGCAGGTATAGGAATACCCTCCAGTCGCACATCCGATGTCGGCCAGAGATACCCTACTACACCAGGAACGATCAAATATGTTGTAAGTTGAAAGTCCAACTAGCGTCTTTCTCTCCCGAGGAGACCTATTTCTGTGCTTTGCAGCCAGCAATGGTGCTTGTGGAGACTAGACTAGTTGAGCTAACTTGGACCTTCTAGCCCATTGCCACGAGCAACTAAACCCAAGGACTGTCCCATGGATGCCCTCGCGCGAGGCGCGTGGCGGTTCTCGCAGCCCTCCTAGGGGCTTTTGAGAGCTCTAGATCGAGAGACCGACACAAGAGACAGAAGGGGGTGTTTTCAGCTCCTCCTATCTTTTCTCTTTTTTTCCTTCTCGTTTCTTTCCTTATTTCCTAATGTGGATAAATAAGGACGGGAAACAACTCAAAAGCACAGAACAATCATGGTGGCTCACGGCACAGGATACCAAAAGATTGCATCATCAGGTTGGATCGATTTCATGTTACTTTTCTTCATCTTTTCTTTATTCTTGTACCATGTACTTCTTTACCTTTTTTGGAATTTCGCAAGGCGCAAGGATTATGAACAAGCCAGGGAGCTTTGGAGTTTCTTTTTTTCTTTTTAACTGTACTTTTTTCTTCTTTCTCTTTTTCAGTCTCAATGCAAGATACACCATCTCTTCTACATCAATTTTATGGCTGCGTCATTTCTCTATTCAAAGCGATATTATCTCTGTTAATTCCCCGCCATGGTAACCAGCCTAAAAAAGCAATGCCTTGGAGGTACTTTACGTATTTTCTGCAGTTACCCTAATCCTGAACAAGTTCCGTTGTCTGAGCACTTTTTCTCCCATCTTGCATGTTCCGTCCCACTCTCTTTCTTCTCGTCACATCATATTTTTTAGACCCTCAGCGCCTAAGGCAGCATATCTTGTATAGGTACCTAAGGGTTGGTAAGCACATCAAGACCACACATCCCCCCTTGCTAACCCAGCCTAGCCTGATGACGGGTAGTTCATCACAAACATCCCGTTCCGCTCCCCGGTCACCTATTCTTGGCGTATGTACAGAGCATCGAACAACACAAGGAATGCAGCGACCGGTGCAGTGTTTCCCAATTCAAGATTAGCTCTGGAGGGTTTTTTTCATCCGAACAGATACCCAGATGTACAGTCCGAGCGGATCACCCGGATTGCACTCTGTGCATTTCTTTTGCTATAGGTACAGACCACGGGAGATGTGTATACCTACCTACCTTACTTACCATACCTATTTTGAGCACTGAGTACAGAGTGCGATCGGCGGTGTCATGTGCCTGAAAAAAAGGGCGAGTTCCATAAGAAGATAGGCTGGAGAGGGGCTTCGATGGAAGGAGTCTAGAGGCGTGGGGGGCTTGGGAGCAGCAAATGGGAAATGGGTACCGTCTCTGCCAAAATGACAGGCCCGTTATATTTCTGCTTCTTCCTTCCTTGAAGGTCAGCAGGCTTGCCAGCCACCGCCTCGCCTCAACCCGCCATGTCCATCAATCAATGTTGGGCATCAAGGCAGCCATGTTTTTGAGCGTTGAAAAAGCAACTGGTCCCAGGTACCTATGTCGAACCAAGTACAGTACCTACCTACAGTAGGGCGTCCTTTTTTTCTCTCAAAACCCATAACCTAACCCCCCCGACCCCTCTTCCGATCGAACAAAATTTGCTTCCATGCCTAGGCCAGGGCGCGATCTGTGGCGGTCAGAGCCACAGTATTTTATTTCTTTGTGCTTCCCTAAATTCGCAAAACCTACCGCATCTTACTTTACGTACCTTTCATCTGTGGAACTCTCCGATCCTGGGGGATTCACGGACTTGGTGAGATCCCGTCTTGCCTTGCCCCCTCCAGGGCTCTCCATTGGTCAGGGGCACTAAAACCTGTCGTTCCCGGCCTGGGGGTTTGCGGGGAGGGGTTAACGGCCCACCCCCACACTTATTTGACGGCCGCTTGCAGTTTGAGAGCAGCTTTCCTCAAATCCCGGTTTTTGCCAACACCGATAGAGGCGATCGTCAGTTTTTTCTGTTTCAAAAAGCCTTTCCAGGACTTCAAAATCGGGAAATGATGTCTCTGGTTTTCTGTAATGCACCGAAAAAGAAAGAAAAAACATAGGACGCTGGCAGAATACAAGCATGCGACGACAAGCCCTCTACCCTCCCTTATCTCGGGGTTCAGCCGTTGACAAGCCGCCGACCCATTTCCTTCCTTGAACGACAGGGATTGTAAGACGGAGACGGACCGGTGCCGGTTTTTGATCAAATGGTGTTTTCGCCTTTGCTTTTCAAGGTCAGCTCTGTCTTCACGGCCCTGTATGCCTATCATAAAAAAAGACAGGAAAGAAGAAGCAACAAAATATGCTGGCTTGCTACGCAATTCCGACGATATGAGATTCTGGGTCTAATGCAAGATTGCGCTTACCCATGTACTGACTAACTTTAGGTAACCATACCCTCTAGGAGCCAACAATTGCTGGGACCAATACTCGATAGATATTGGTTATTGTGAGTCCTTGCTCTTCCACATCCACCGGTCCCGAACCGGGCTGCATGACAGAATCAAACCAGTCGTATTTTCTTTTTGTTTTTGTTTACTCATCCACCATATCATCTTACACCCACTCATGCGCGACTATGCATGCGAAGCCATGAACGGTATCTCTCTCGGAATACCATCCCTACCGATCCGAAGTGTAGATGGTGTGTTGGTTTTATACGGAACCACTGGAAACGAGTCTATCGTCGTACAGCACACTCATCACGTCGTGCGACACCAAAAAGTCCTTTTTCTTGAGCCCATCAAAGACGAACCGGACCCTACACAGCCTTCGGCTACGGCTACGCATGAAAGATGAGAACCAAAGCCTTGCCTTTTGGCGTAACTAGGGGGACCATCACCAGTCAATTGTTGAACTTGAGTACCCCGGTGGCGTTTAATATGCGACTTGCCTTTTTTCCCTGCCTTTCGTCCGTACAGAAAAGTGCATACATAGGTAGTGACAATATGTGTGTATACTAACAGGAGAAGAAAACTCCAAGAAGAACAAAACTTGACGAATGTCTCATCAATTAGCCACTCGATCAAGCAGTGCACGGAAATCACTGACATCGATAGGATAAAAAGGATAGCCAACCGGCTGTGTGCCGCTTCCTCGTGCATTCTTTGGTACTACTTGGTACGACAAGTGCGATCCCGTAAACCTGGTTGCTGGCTTGGTGCCACTCGCGGACGCGTGCCGACATTTTGGTGTTGATCTGCTCTCTTGTTTCCCTTCGTTCTTTTTTTGAAATTGATTGCCCTGCCGGCAAGACTTTTTACTATTTCATTTCGTTTTGAGACACTTAATGACGACATGTATGCAAGGAGACAGAAGATTAAAAAGAAAAGAAAATACATAGAGCCGGCAGGCAAAAACTTTTCTTTGCCTCTTCGGTAATTGGGATCCTTACATGTGCAATACATGTTGGAAAGGAAGAAAAAGAAACCCTTGATCCTGGACTACCGTGCACGTTTTCCCCTGTCGACAAAAAGAAAACTCCACCTGCCTGCTTTAGTTGTGACAGCTGGATCTGGGGGAGCTTTCAGCTCAGGAACGGAGTGGGGTTATTGGCTGGAGAGAAATGGCCAGTACCAACATCTGGTTCGTAAAGGTCGGTACGAAGTAAATCTGTCAGAATGAGTTTATTGAACGAAAATATGATGGTTTAGTCTAGTAAAAATGCAATATGGGTAGAAAAAAAAACACACACATTCACATGTGGTTCCTGGTTTATTGGACAAGCAGTGGAGGATATTATTCAAATCACGCCCAAATCCAGTTGCTACAATTTCTTTGAACATGCACTTAAATTAGATATTCCTACACGACACAGCTACTTCCATGCATTACCGGGTATCTCCGCGGTTTCTCAGGTGATAAAAACCAACACGAGAATAACATCGTTAGTCTTCTTTTTCTTTGCCTGCCGCAACGTCTCCCCACCAGAGTTTCCACTGGACGCCAAGCATCAAATACGATAACTTATTTTGCATCTACACGTCTTTGGCACCACAGTTGCACTGAGGAGACATGCCATGAAAGTTTTAAAAAAGAACTTTTTAATCTCACTGTCCAATTGGATTTCTATAAAGTATCATCATCATCTGTCCCACTCCCGAGAAGTGCATAATGGAGAGCCCTTTAGTTCTTCATTTTCTTTTTCTTTTTCTCCCGGGGGTTTTGCACCGGGCCAAGACATCGGGATGGTATGTGAAAATCACGTCTTTGCTGCAACACGAGAATCATGTGTGTGTCGCCGTCAACTCTTTGCAGGAACCATCCGTTTTTTATCTTTCTCTATTCCAATCAAGTATACGATAACCACTAAGCACCATGAGGGTTACATGGGGAATGGAGACGGAAGCATGCCTGGTAGGGTCGGCTTTTGCTCCCCGCTCTGCTGACAGCAGTTTTGGAAGCACAGTAAAACCTTTGTTTGGTAGGTCAATATGAGCTGCTATGCGGATCCTTCCCGAGGTGGGTATCCATCCGTGTTGGAGAGGGGCCGAACGACAAGCTTAACCACGGCGTCATATACCGGTATACTCGGGCGAGATGCGAACGAGTTTTGCCCATATGGGAGGAACTCGAGCGGTACAAGATCCTTCCTTGAACTGCTTGAGAACAATGACTATACTATGATTGACAAGTGGTTCGATCACGAACCCCAATGGCTCGCGTTGCACGAGTCGCCATCGGGCCTCCGAAGGACCGACGATGCAGCAGATCGCCGTGCTACGGAGCTGGATGTATGTCGATGTCTACTACCTGGTTTTTGAACAAGGACAAGATCGGGGATTCGACGATTGAGTCGCACATGCTTGTCTCTTAGACTTCTCATCCCGTACTTGTCTGCCACCTCTTATCTTTTCGGGACCCGAAAAGGGAATGCAGGGACAGCCCCCATCAATGTATATATATTACTCTTGGCAGTGATGCATGATCACGTAGGTATGTATGTATACTTTTTCCCGCATAGGCTCGGTTCCAGACAGCCAAAAGATGTATTCAAATGATTGATTGGCTCTTGGTGTCTCTGAACGGGAAGGAAACCAATGCCAAACTGGAACAGAAGTGGTGTACTGAACGAGTTGAGCTGCAGACAAGTACTTTCGTAGTAAACGGTTTTCTGCATTAGTAAATTCAAGACCGTTTTATTATTTTTTTCGTACATCGATAGACTTGGCGTCGCAGTTCGGGTGTTCGCCGACAAAACGGTCAAGCAGCTAAAAAAAAAGTCTGCATGTTCCCTTTTCGAGGCTGCAGGAGAGCCAGCTACGGGACTTGATTCGCAGAACCAAACTTTTGACGTGATTGCTGCCGAGAGGCTCGCTTGCGCAAAAAGTAACGTCGGTCAGGGCCACAAACGCAATGCACATGCAATGCACGGGGAGGGCAAACATTGGACGACAACCAGACTTGATTTACCCTGCTTGCCTGCTTCTTTTCTGCAGCTAATCGTCGCTTACTGTGTCCTTTTCTGGTTGTTAGTTCTGTTTTGGACATTTTTTTTCAAATTCTTGATCTCTTGCTAGAAATTATAACGGCCACCGGAGATCCCACGCCGCTGCTTGGAATCAAGAAAACTCGGCTGTTGTTCATTCAAAGACCAAGCTACTGACATGCCAGTGCATGGAGACGAAAATGGACCGACCATCTCTTGCATTTGATCGACAGGACTGCAGCACAGTTTGTTCAGCGCCAAGCAACTCAGCAACAGGCCTTTTTTTGTTTGCAGCCAGGAAATTCGGGACAAGCCATCACTGCTGGATCAAAATCGCCTCGGCTTGCGGCAGCAAAGTAACAAAAACATGTCGTTCAACAACAACAATTCGGTCCCTTTTCCGGATTCCAACATTTCTCACCGGTCTCAAACGGCCGCCTTCCCTTTTTGTCAAAAATCCCTCAAGACACGGAGCGATGATGAGCGCTTTCCTTTTTTTCTCGTTTTCTTCTCTTTCTTTCGTTTACTTTTCTTTTTCGTTTTCTCAGTAACCAATGGCAATCCGTGGGGTTTAACCGATTTGATAATGAGATACTTGGATCATTTATGCAGCATCAACAAAAAAGCAAAAAGCTACGGAAAACTCCGCGATCAAATATCCCCCCTAACACGCATATTCAGTCTCTTTTGTCGATTGTTTCTTTTTCTTCTTCTCGTCGACAAGCATGTAGCTAATCGACAAGGTTCGACTTGGCAAATCCCAGAGATATTGTCGTGAAGGCGCCTCTTTTTTTCTGCTTGTCTCATCTTGGCGTCGCACCCTATCAATGCTCGGGAGTACATTCGCCGCCGCCGATGTTCTTTTTGCGGCCGTAGTCCACCGATCGAGTTCAGAGACAATCGGCCCGGCTATTACAATATACTTGATATGCCGCCCCGCCTTCCGGGGCTAGCTGTCTGTCTCACACGCCCCCCTGATGAGCCACAGTGTTTGTGCATGGTCATCGATGGTCGATGAGCGTGACACAGATATATGACATTGCACAGATGCGCGTTCACGTCAGGATTGTCAAGGGTTACAGAGTCATCGGGTGCTGGGTTGAGGAACGTCAACCACTTCTCTTCCGTATCGCCCGAATCCACAGGTTAGGCTCGTGTGGTCTGTGGTACGATGTTCTTTCATCACAGGCTCGATGTAGCATCGTCGCAGCTGTTATACAAAGCAAGACTTTTTGAAAGGTGTTTTTTTTCACATGAAAGATTACCGACCCCACAGCAGGCTAACTGTGGTATGCATTTCTACTACCCCTGCTTTTGACAAGGAACTTCGAGCACTGCCTCCTTGCTGTTCGAGTCCACCAAGTTGTCTGCAGGTAAGTGACACCTCCCTCACGTCGAGCCAAGGGCCAGCCAGAGTTCCCGCATCATGTTCGGGAGTTTTGTCAGTTACGACATCCTGCACTAGACGAAGATCCTAGTCCGGCGCGGCCCCCGCTCCGCGGTTCATTCGACGTAAGAGCAAGAGAGGAACACCAACCTCCGTAACCATTTCGTCTTTTTTTTGTGCGGCTGAGAATAGTCTGACTATTTTCCTCGACTTGCCTCGATCGAACTTGAGGCAGCTTCACCTCACGCCATCGTGTGCAACGGCTGTCTCTCATTGCCACTCATAGCCATCATGTTGGTTGTTGGTTTGAAGTTTCGTTGCCAAGCGCTATCAGGCTCCGCTTCAACTGGGCTCTGGCGAGTAAACCGGGCCGCCTCCCCGCTGTTGGATATGGATACGATCTTGAGACTTTTCTCCATCTCTTTGAAAATCTCTTTCAGCTGCCTTATAGATTCTAACCGAGTTACCAGTTCTGGCAGCCGACCGGCCGACCGACCGGTCTAGTTACTTTGCCTCAACCTCCACTTCTTTCAGGTGATTCTGAGGTGATGTTTTATTGCGTACCACTTTGCCTGGCCTCCCATGGTAGCCATCAACCATGCCCAAAAGTTGCCACAAACAAGTCACGCAAACAACTCATTTGTTGGCTTTTACTTTCGCTCATTGGTGTCGGCATTGCTTCCGACCTCAGGGCCCCATCCTGTTGGTACAAGTCCCCGGGCTCCTGTCAAGCTTACTGCCACAAAAAAAGAACACACAGCCCCTGCAAGCCTGATAGCACGGAATAATAGCTCCCATAAGGGATACCCGCCAAGCTCACACAGACCATGTCGCATCCCGCAGGTGCTATAGGTCATGTGATCTCCTACAGGGTCACCTCTTAGCCTCCCAAGCCTCCTTCTCAGAGGGGTGTGCTCTCGAATAGTCCTGCGCTAGCCCTCGGTGAGCTTCAAACCACCCCTGGTTGCCCAGATTTTTGATACGCCGAGTTGCATGTTCACGTTGGTGCTTTGGATAATCAGCGAAATAGCAAAAGTCCCGACCATCAAACTGCCTTCCATGATTTTTATTTGAGAAGGTTTAGAAAAATAAGGGAGAGCACCTCAGTGTGCCAAGGGTCATCTACCGTACGTGCATGCTGTCACGGCAAACTTTGAAGTTTTCTTGGCCCCCCCCCCCATATTCTGCTATTCTGCAGGTCTGTTAGTTGCAGAGTCGCCATTGACGTGGCAGTTGATCACCTCGGTCCCGAGATCCAGGATCAACTGATAGTGATGATCGCATATCAAGTCTTGGGGGGCATGTCTCCCTCAGCTTGATTCTCTTGGGCCCTATCTTGGCTGACACTTTTTATGGGATATAACAAACAATTACACGTCGGGCATTTGCATCCTTGCAGAAAAGAATGTAGGACTAGACAAGATGTTTGAGGGCAAATAGAGCCCCCCTGTCGCCCAGATTAGCAAATTCATCTGCACTGTCACTGTGATGTGTGATGGGGGAGACAGGGTTGGGGATTGTTTGCGTTGAAGAGGATTTTCGGTGTGATGGACAAGGGTCTATAAGAAAGAAAGAAAATGATGCGTGTGGTGGGGAAGCATAAACAACAAAACCTGTAAAGCCTACATGCATATGGAGTTTGACCTACAGTACTCACCAACAGCATGGGGGTTTTAGATGACACGGCATAAGGGTGCATCATCTTCAAGTGATGAGACTGAGAAAAAAAAACAGGGCTATCAAAAGGCATATTCAGCTTCAACTCCATGGTGAACAGCAAACAACTCACAATGAGGCCCATTGGCGGATGTAAACATCCGCAGCCAACAAAGTCAACAAACAACAACGCACCTTAACCTTGCTTGCTGCATAACCTATAATAAAACCAGTGCATAAAAAGATCCCCCCAACCAACAGTTGCGTAGTATCCCAAACTCCAAGAAAACCCGCCCCAGAATAGGCATAGCTGCCCAAAGTGGTGTCACCGAGCACATCAAAAAAAGGACAAGACACTGCATTGACTGCTCAAAAGCCGTCATCCAACGTCAAGGCCCGTCCCGAGAACTCGGGAGCTAATCAAGTTACAACACCCACCTCCCCTTGAGGATGAGCGTGGTTTATTTCTGGCCCCAAATGCTGTTACATCGGGATCTACATGACTGCTGTGCGGTCTGACGGATTGGGTAACGTGCTCGCCGTGGCTGGCTTTTGTTGGTTGTCAGATATCATAAAAAAACCGAGCAAAGACCCGGCATACGGCATCAGAACATAAAGAGCATGCACCCATGATACGATTGTTGGTGGCCGCCATCCTTGATCGTCTGTATTGAAGGAGAAACTTCGGAGTTTGAACCGAAAATAATAAACAATAATAATAATAACAACAAAAAGAAAATACCCGGGCTTGGGAAGAACGTATAACTTTTCGTATTTGTGCTCCTTGCAACCTTCATCACAGCGCCAGCCCCACGCTTTCGGATCTCCTGGATCTGCGCTTGCTCCATTGGCTCCTATCCCGAGGGCGTGCGGCGTGCTTGTGTGTGTTGGTATCGTATCGTGGATTCTTTGGAGTTTTGAACCGAGCTGGGGCTTTGGCGATACGGCCCGACGGCAGGCAAATAATCGTATGTGGTGCCCTAGCCGGGCCCTGGCCTTTGTGGTTTCTTCTTTTCTTTTTCATCTCTCCAAAAGTCCGAACATCTGTCATGTGTGGAGTATGATACAAACTTGTTGGTGCCCAGAAGGTGGCCATGGCCCCCCGTGAGGCGTGAATGTGTCTCTCTCTCTTTTACGTTCGGTATATACCCAAACAACCAACACAACATGGGATGACCACTCCTCCATGGCTAGGGGAGCTGTCATGTGAGGGAAGACCTCTGCATGACAGGCCCTGGCGTCCCGCTGTCAAATCTGTCCAAAATATGTCTTTCGTGCAGGGATCCAAACAGAAAAAAGGGAACCCAAAGAGACGTGCTTGACGTGTAAATGGTGGATACATGGGGCTCCCTTCCCCCCAGCTGGGTCGCACGGGTTAACGCACAGAGGAGGGCCAAGGCTCTCTCTCTCTCTCTACTACTACTTTGCTTTCTGTAACACCTTCGCTGGGATTGGTACCTCTACAAAAACCCCCCCAGTCTTTTCGTGGAAGAAAAGCCCCGACCCAGTATTAGCTCTAGCAAGTACCGGATCAAGGGAGCGCAGGTGTCAAGGGTAGGGGCGTGTGGTGGGCTCTCAGGGCTTCATCAACACTTTGGTAGTAGGAAAAGATTAAAGGGCCGATCTAGACAAGGCGACCTGGGTAAGGAACAGCAAAACTAAAGTACCATGTACTCCCTATTCCAAGCGAGCAATCTTGTACCTGTAACATTTTTATCAGTTGTTCGCCACAATCATGGTGAACCAACATGTAGCTCCTTGGCTTGTGAAAGGAAACCTTGGCTGATGAGTGATCACGGGGTGTATCTGCAATAAAGCCAGTGACAAACGCGTTGACCGTTTTGTCGGGGCAAGCGAGGCACACCGTTATATCTGGTCGAACTTGGATTTTCTGGTATCATTTTGTATTGTGATGTATGACTATTCAGGCCGATAAATTTCTAATGCGAGATTACCCCTTTTGGAAACGGGCTAGTCGATTTTGACCTAGGGATAGGCGGGATGTCTATGGCTAGGCCAACGTGTTGAACTGCTTCGAACAAGACACTTCCAAAGCTTGATAACTGGGAAGATGTAAACAGTCTGATTGAATAGATGTCTTCGCAGCTCGGGTGCTTGCAAGCACATTAAATTGTGCAAAACATTCAATGATCAAGATCACCGTAGAGTAGGTACGTTGACAGCACTGGATAACTTTCAGCACTGCAGTATAACAACATCATAATGTTTATATCCCATTTTATACATCAATCTTGCTCGATGATTACAAGTATAGCAGACTGCATAATCGATTTCTAGGGGACAAACTGAGCTCTACACAAATCCCATCTGCAACAGCCGGTTTCCAAACTCAATAAGATAGTAATCAAGATACACCAGCCCATGGTCCCAGTACTGGTGTCTATCCGACTTGTTCCTGTTGGCAGTTGCATGCTTGACGATGGCTTCAAAAGTCTTGCCCTCTTCAACGTCTCGAACCTTGAACTGCTCTCCTCCCTCAACCGCAGCAAATGTCGCCTTCTCCTGCGAAAGACACAAATCCAAAGTGTCATCAACAATATCAACCGCGGCCTCGTAGTACCGTTGAGCGAGGTTGTGCCTGCCCTGCCCGGACAGCGCCTGCGATAGCACCAACAGTCCATTGGCTGCAATGACACCCGCTGAGGCGTCACGCAGCGGCCCGGCCTCGGTAGCCTCCGGGTCGAAGGGCGCATCAAAATCCCAAAGTGGTACCCATTTTCCCTTGGTCCGGCCGTCCTCGCCGCCGTTAACAGGACGGTACACGCACAGCGGTGCCGTGTCAAGCCGGTGCAGGAAGTACTCGGCCAGTCCGCACGCGGCGTCGAGGAACTCCTGGTCCCGGGTCCAGACAAAAGTCTGTGCAAACCCGAGGATGCCCCAGGCCTGGCCGCGCGTCCACGTCGACTCGGCTGCGTAGCCCTGCGCGGTCCTCCGCTCCTTGACCTCACCAGTCCGGGGGTCCAGGTTGACAACGTGGCAGGTGCTGTAGAGCTCGCCCGTGTAGGCATCCGGGCCCCAGCAGCCGCCTGTCTCGGTCCGGAAGAGCGTCTTCTTCACGGTGCGGGCGTGCGCGGTGGCGGCATCGGCCAGGGTGCCATTGCCTGTGTGCGCAGCCGCGTAGTAGAGCAGGTCGAGGTTGCACATGCTGTCGACGATGACAAGGAAGTCGTCGTCCAGGCTGCTGATGTCGACGCCGTCCTGGACCAGGCGGTTCCAGGAGCGGATGGCGCCGACGGTGGGGTTGAAGCGGCTGTGCAGACCCCGGGCGGCGGTCAGGACCGAGTCCAGGGCGGTGGTGTCATGCAAGAGTTCCCAGCGGCGACGCATGGAGGGCTGGATCATGAAGGACATGTCATGGGTGTCGGTGCGAGTGGCCGTCTCATGGAGAGGCTCGGACCATTTCTTTCCCAGACTTTCCAGGTGCTTGATGAGTGGCGCAACGGGTATCTCTTTCTGGGCATCACCGTCCCCATGGGATGACACATTCAAGCTCCCGGGCCAGCGGACGGCGCGCTCAAGCAGGCCATAGATCTGGCCGGGAAAGAAGCCACACGTCCAAAAGTCCTTGTCGCGCAACTCCCACCTACCGTTTGCCGAAGGGCCAGACTGCAAAACATATTCAGGGTATTTTGTGGGCGGATCATTGTTGTCCTCAAGTGATACTGCTGCAGTGCGAATCACTTTGGCAACAATATTGTCCGAGTAGAGCTCGGTGAGACGACGGGATGTAGATTTTGGTGTTGCTGCCATGGTGAGGGGTTGAGGATAAATAGGTAGGTAAGTAGGTAGATATGGGGAGTTACAGATGGATTGCATGACGAAAGGAATGAGGGGCTACAAGGTAAGGTAGCTGCCTAGATAGGCATACATGCGCGTAGTAATTGTTCCATTATTGACATGGAGCTTACATACATAAGGTAGGTACCTACCTATGTACATAAGTGCCCACCACCTCAGGGGTTCATCTTCGTTATTGGGTACGACTTAATGAGAGGGAAAGAGCAAGGGAATCGGTCGAGTTGGCGATGAGGCAAGCAATGAGTGAGAGAGTGGAGTTGGTATGGGTCCTGGATCCACCCCCGCAGTCCAGTCCCACAGTTCGATTCGACAGGATTTGACGCAGATTGACGGTTGGGCGACATTGCTTTCTGGATAATTCATTCAGTCGCGCGTTTGGTCGCGATTCTTTGAATTTTTCCCTAGCAACCGAAACCTCTCACTCACCAATCACTCAAACATCCACTCATCCAATCAACCATTCATTCGGCCATCTCAATCCACCTTTTCCTCCTACGAATGCGCTGGAACTCGCAAGATAACGTAAAAATCACCATTCTTTGCTTCTATTTACAGGCTTGGTCGCATTAGAATCCACGCCTAAGGAAGTGTAGGATTATTTGGCATATACACCAAGTAACTTGCTTACTGGTTTAGGAAGTATCCAAACACTGTCGAGTAAATTGATAGTACCACACAACAAACGAACCAGTCCGCATAATATGCCTCAAACTCCAGGATCCAAACGACAAAGGAAACCTGCACCTGGAATCTCACGCGAGGATTCGGACGACGAACTCGGAGACGAGGATCTTCCGTGGGAATGGATATATGATGCTGATGGTCTCCAAAAGCGCCAACAGGAGGATGCTGCCGATGCAGATGATGGCACCACGCCTCGCAAACGGAAACGTACGCAGCAGAGCTGCAGTGGGCCCAGGATTGTCGGTGCGCGTATGGGAAACTTTGAGTGCCGCATAGGAGATACAGTACTTCTAAAGGCCGAGGGAGGGTCCAACGAGGCCTGGGTTGGCATCATCTGTGAATTTGTTGAGGAGGACGGCGATGATGGCGAGAAGGCCGCTCACTTTCTGTGGTTCTCCACAGAAAGGGAGATTCGCAACAAAGAGAAGAAACGTACCGACTTTCTACCGGTAAGATTGTCTCTTCACAGTTCAAGCAACATGTGCTGTAAAAATTAGTTATTTTTTTGGTTTGCTAATTCGAATCATAAAAGAACGAACTGTATGTCTCACCATCATGGGACGTCAACCCACTCGCCGCAATAAACGGCAAGGCTACAGTCATGTCACAAACGGCTTTCCTGAAAAAGTACCCTAATGGCAAGGTTCCTCGGAACTCAAAAGACTTTGGCAAAGTCTTTATATGCCGCCGGGGCTGCAACACCCGTACGGCTAGCTACACAGGCGAGTTCGTATGGGAAGACATCTACCGCGGAACCGAAGCCGATGTACTCAGTCTGGGCGAGCGTATCAAGACGGAGACCAAAGCCACTCGTGCTCGCCGAAAGACCAAGGCGCCGTCACCCGATGTCTACGAGTTTCGCGATGACAACGATGGGGACGAAGATAGAACTCTGGCCAAGCTTCAAAGAACACCCAAAAAGCCCCGCACTGGTCTCGCCAGCGCTGTGACTCCTAGCAAAGTTGGCCGCACTCCCAGCAAGCCAGCGACGCCGTCTTCTCACCGGCGGATAGTTGTCAAGAAGCATCTCGAGTTCACCCCATTAGCGACACGCACCCTCTCACCCGCTCATCACCAGAACTCACCTTTCCAGCTCGCCCGGGCACAATTGCACGTGGCCTCGGTGCCGACCAGTCTACCCTGCCGAGAAGCCGAGTTCAGCGAGGTCTACTCACACCTCGAAGCCGCCATCACGGACGGCGCTGGATCGTGTATCTACATCTCAGGCACCCCAGGCACGGGCAAGACGGCGACGGTGCGTGAGGTCGTTGCCTCTCTAGACCACGCGGTCCGGAATGATGAGCTCGATGACTTCATCTTTGTCGAGATCAACGGCATGAAGGTCTCGGACCCGCACCAGGCTTACTCGCTCCTGTGGGAGGCGCTTAAAGGGCAACGGGTGAGTCCGGCGCAGGCGCTGGACTTGCTTGAGAGGGAGTTTAGTAATCCAAGCCCCAGGCGTGTTCCTTGCGTTGTGCTCATGGACGAGCTTGATCAGCTTGTGACCAAGAACCAGGGTGTCATGTATAACTTTTTCAACTGGCCTGGGCTAAGGCACAGTCGGCTTATTGTTCTGGCTGTTGCCAACACCATGGACCTGCCGGAGAGGACGCTGAGCAACAAGATCAGCAGTCGACTAGGTAAGCTTCCATATTCCTTGCGGTAGTATTTCTGCTGTACTGTGAAGAACTGCTTCTAACGTCCTTGCCCACCATAGGCTTGACACGCATCACCTTCCCTGGATATACCCACGAGCAGCTGATGAAGATCATTCAGTCTCGCCTAGAAGGTGTGCCTGGCAATATTGTCGAGCCTGATGCGATACAATTCGCCTCGCGCAAGGTAGCCGCCGTGAGCGGTGACGCCCGCCGCGCTCTGGACATATGCCGGCGGGCCGTCGAGCTGGCCGAGGCCGAGGCGCGCGGAATGGACGACGAGACGCCCGACACTCCCAGCAAGCGAAAACAAAAACAACAATCAGCGGCAGACGATGACGCGGCCGCCAAGAAGAAGAGGCGCGGCGCCGGGCGTGTCACCATCGACACGATCCGACGCGCCATTGCCGAGGCCACGTCGTCGCCGCTGCAACAGTACCTCCGCGCGCTGCCCTTCTCGTCGCGGCTCCTCCTCGCCGCGCTGTTGGTGCGGGTGACGCGCACAGGCCTCGCCGAGAGCACGTATGGCGACGTCCTCGAGGAGATGCAGCGGGCCGTCAAGTTCGCCTCGGGGAGCCGGCAGGTCGAGCTGCTAGACCGCCGGAGGGTCGACGCCGCGGGCCGGTACGTCGCGGACCCGGCCGCCGCCGGGTCGGAGGAAGGTGGCGGATGGGTGAGCAGCAGCGCCAAGAAGAAGAAGGATCAGGTCATGCACAGGCTCGCCGGGCTGAGTCTCGCGGCAGTCGAGCTGACAGGGGCGGGGATTGTGAACCTTGAGGCGCATAGGGCAGAGAGGCCGAGCAAGATACGGTTGGCTGTCGGTGACGAGGAGGTCAGGCTTGCGTTTAGGGATGACCCTGAAATCAAGGCTTTGGGCCTTGTACTTTAAGTAACAGAACATCTTTTATTTTTTGTCTTTTTTGCTGATATAGCTAGACTAAATAATCACTGTAGAAACACCATCAGTAGAAAGGAAAGGCCATGGTAGGCAATGAACCTGTTATTTTTCTTGACAATAATACTCATATCGAAATGCATATTACTTCAACGAACCTACTCCAGAGATGCCCAGGAAGAAGTCTTAGGTTATATAACCAACACTTGTGCTATTTTAACCTTGTTGGTTCGATAGACTTGGATCCAGTAACGCTAATAACTAACCACAATTTCCGTCCCATCTCAAAGGGGCCACGGGTTTTAACAAAAAGCTCACTGTGTGAGCAGCCGATGTAGTTGATGCCACTGGCTTTCACAGATGGGACACATTACATGTTTTGAAGGGATGAGTAGCCAATATTGCAGCACTGGCCTGTAAAGTAATGACAAAGGCTGCTTGCTCAAAGCACTTGCGGGCTTCAATACCTGGTGGGGCGGGTTCGAGTTGCCAGTGGACGTTTTCCTTTTTTTTTTTTTTTTCTTTCTGTATGCATTTTTTGTCAGTGGGTTTTCCATGAACACGCTTGCTTACGACAAGAGGGTAGAGCGGCTGTAGCAAAGACAGCTTCATAAGGGAGCCTCCAGCCCAGAGAATCCTCATCAAATCCATAAGAGCGGCTACGTGGTATAACGGTCATTATTGCTGCCTTCCAAATCGTGCAATCGCACAATGCCGTTAGCAGCAGACGCGGGTTCGACTCCCGCCGTAGTCAACTACGGTACCACTAATCTGGCAACTTCTTTTTGCCTTTTTTTTCCCCCTTACTTTTCTCCACCTGGATCCATTCGGGGCTCCCCTTTATCTTTTTTCCCCCATACCACCCCGTATTATCACTTGCCAAGCATTGTATAGCAGCCAAGCGGGACACAGAGGTATCGAACAAACTTCCATCAACGTGTTCAGGCGACACAACCAATGCAACTTGTTGGTCATTTCGAATTTGATTTGGATAGACTAACGGGTGATCTGCCAATCTGCACCTCTTTTGCATTTGTTATATACACGGATGGGCATCAATACAATGCTCTTACATGCCTCGTGGAGAAATCTAGGACACCGGATTTCCTCGCGTTGTCCATCTCTAGAGCAATTTCCTAGACATACACAAAAGTATATGGCTTCTATCATGAAGTAGGTAGCGCTGCCCTACGCATTCCACAGTTTCTTTCGCAACGGACGGTGTCCAATAACGCATGACACTTGTACATATTAGACTCTGACTGTATATAGTGTTATACATTTGATGATACTCTTAGAACTTCCTTCTACCCAATGTAGGCTTCCAGTCGAGTGGGTGGGTCTCGGGGGTTGCCTCCATGTCCTCCTTCCATATTTTGATGGTCTTGTCCGCCTCACCGCAAATAAGACGGCTGCCGGACTGATCAAAGGTCGACGTAAAGATGCCTGACTCGGCCTGGAGCGAACCGGGCTGGGCAGTCGTATCTAGTGACTGGAAGCGGTGACCAGTCTTCCAATCCCAAAAGCTCATGGAACCGTTGTCGGCACCCGAGAAGAAGACGTTCTGGTCGTTGACAGACAGTGTGTTGATGATGGAGTTGTGACCCTCAAAATTCTGCATGAAAGCACCCTCGGGGCACTTCCACTGCTTGATGGAGCCGGCGCTTCCCGAAGCAAAGGTAAACTCTGTTGGGTGCGTGGCCAGCGCGCGCACACCCTTCTTGTGGTGGGTGAGCACTCCCATAGTTTTGCCAGCGGCAAGGTCCCACATGCGCACCGTCGAGTCCAGACTGCCTGTAATGACTTGCGGATCCGCCTCCTGGCACACCAGCTCCGACACGGTACCGGTGTGCCCGCTCAGCACGTGGATGTTGCTACGAGTGCGCATGTCCCAAACACGGGCCACACCATCACGTCCACCAGTCACCAAAACGTCCAGGGTTGGGTGAAGAGCGAGCGTGTAGACACCACTCAGGTGACCGTGGTAGTGCCTGATGACCTTATTCGTCTCCAAATCCCAGCACTTGACCATCTTGTCCTCAGCGCACGAGAAGAGGTAGGGATGCCGGGGCGACACGGCCAAACCGCGCACCGTCGAGATGTGACCAGTCAGCGTCAACCTCAGCCGCCCGCTCGCCAGATCCCAGATCTTGATTGTGCGGTCGCCAGCACCGCTGGCGAACCACTTGTTGTCGGGCTCGACTGCGAGGGCCCGCACCCAACCCAGGTGTCCCGAGATGACACGCATCAGCTTCCATGGCCTGTGCCATTCGGGCTTGAGCTGCATGTTGAGCTCTTGCGCCCGTGCCAGTGTGAGCTGCTGCCCAATCACCGGCGGTCCCCTATCGTTCGGTTTCTGTTGTTGTTGCTGCTTCTGCCCATCTTGTCCTTCCGTGCCCGTGCCCGTGCCCGTGCCGCGACCCTTGAGGACGAGCGCACTCGACTGCGCGGTACCAGTCCCGTTCTGTGGTCTATTCGCTCCCCGAGTCGGGATGCCCTCTATCAACTTGCGCGACTTTTCCTCTTCGGGTGTGTCTGCCGGCGGGCCCGCTGCTGCCGCCTTCCTTACCCCGGGCTTTTTTCTTCCTCCCGCAGCGGCGGCTTGCCTCGCTGCCAGGGCTGGCGGCAGCTCTCTTAGGTCTGCATACTCGGAATTGAAGCGCAAGGCTAATGTGTCCCTATCAAGGTCGCCATCGGTCGGTGTCGCCGGGTCGACTAGCTTTATGCGCTTGCGACTTGTGGCGTCGGTAAAGATATCCCTGGTCTGCTTTGCGTTCTTGATTATGAGAGCCTGCAGCGCGGCGTCGGCTGGACCCTCGATAGAGTCTTGAGCCATCTTTGCTGATGCCGGCGCAGGGTTGTGCTGTGATCTGTGGCGAGCAATCCAATTGCCACAATATTGTATTCTGAAAGCTCGATGAACTGTGGTTGACTGGGGGGCCTGATGGCTGATGGCGGGGATTTTTGGGTGTCGGAGGGACTGTTGGTTCGACAATGGGATGGAAATTGATGATGTTTTAACGGTGGTTCGCGACGCGCGCGTTTGTTCGACTTGCAGCTCAGCATGTAAATTTTGGCTTAGCTTGCCAGCTTGTCGGGGTTTGAGTGGCTGCATACCGTGTGCTTGACAGTGTGGAAACAGTCTAGAACTAGCAGCTACCTCACCCCTCGCCTGCCTGAAATGGAGCAGTAAGCTCTGCCTCAAGTCACAATCATCTGGTTGGTTCGCAACTTGCGTTTGGATTAAATTCGAAAATTAGGTTGAAAGACGCTTTTATCAGGGTCCTGCCAGAAATTTCCTAATCTTCGTCTTCTGTCCTCATCCACGGATAATACAATCAAGCCAAAGCCATGGACAGTGAGAACAAGTTCGCAATCCACGCAGCTTGTCGTGAGGGAAGGTGTAAGTGAGGTCACGCATGCAGGAATATTATAGATCAAGGCTTCTTTCGTATTCTATTTACCCCCCAACAACGGCCGGCTAACCGCACGAGGCACCGTACCTAGACGCTGCGGTTGAGTCTCTTCTCAATGTAAGATATTACCAACCATCACTAAAACGCATAGTTTATCTTTGCCACTTTCAAGACACTGGAACTGTTGAATCTGTTTGTCGTCCCTGGATTATCATTGACTTGCTCCAACTCCAAACTCAAGGTGGATCCCAAGCTAGCAAACAGGAAAGACGACGATGGAAGGCTACCTATCCACTGGGCCGTGTCATCAAACCAGTTCGAGATTACAAATCTCCTGGTGGCCCAGAAAAACTTTGATCCTGATGTACAGGACGACAGCGGCTGGACCCCATTGATGATCGCAGTGAGCATCAAGGATGGCGAGAAGCTGGTAGATCTGCTTCTCAGTAAAGGAGCAGATGTTAATGAGAAGAGTGAGATAACCAATATTTTACCGTCCCACTCTCACCAAACTTATATACAGGGTAACTGTAAGCTGGAATATCAGAATCCAAAATAACTAACATCGTTATTTTTACACTCAAGACAACAGTGGTCAGGTAAGAAGGAGCAATACTAAATACGGGACTGTCCTGTTGCTAATATAACAACTTGTCTTGTCAAAAAGACCGCTCTGCACTTTGCGGCCTCCAAAAACAACCTTGACGTTGCCCGCAAGCTCCTCGATCAGAAACCACCTGCCTCCGCCCGGGTGCGTGATCGCCGAGGCCAGTATGCTCTCCACCGCGCCGCCGCCGTGGGCTCCACCCCGATGGTCAACCTGCTCATCGGCCAGGGCAAGAGCCCGCTGAACGCGACCGACTCGGATGGACAGACTGCTCTGCATCATGCCATAGCCGAGGGCCACGGTACGTGCTTGCTTGTGTTGTTGTGAATTATGATGTTCTCGGAGGAAGATGTATAGAGAAACCAGATCTGACTGTGCCATGAACACAAAAACAGGAGACACGGCTGTGGCTCTGCTCAAGGCCGGTGCTGAAACAGACAAGAAGGACGCAGACGGCAACCTGGCCATAGACCTGGCTCCTGATAGGGAAGTCCGCAAGTACATTGAGCAGGTTGCGGAGCGGGAAGGCGTCGACCTTCCTAGTGGATTATCGGCTTGAGTCTATAAGACCTAGTGAGTGAGGAAAGAAGGGGGAGCCAACGGATTGACCGAGAAAGAAAAAAAAAGCCAAGAAGCGAAGCTCGATTAAATCACAATATAAAATGCCCAATCGTAAATCTAGTCAAGACAAGCAGGTAAAATGGCCACAAGCAAAGACAAAAATGTGGCTGATAGTCCTTTTTATCCCGTAAAATCCATGTAATGCCAGTCCCCTCTCTAAGAAAAACCTCACTTGTGTGTCCGGTCTATCAGATCTCTGTACATGGCCTTGACGTCCTGCACGTCCGCCTTGAGCTCCTCCACCTCCTCGCTCTTCTCGCCCAGCAGCTCGAGGGTAGTCTCGTACCGTTGGTTGACGGCCGCGACCTCGGCCTCTAGCGCCGTGACGCGGTCCTTGGCCGACCGGCCGGCCTCTGCCTCGCGCATCAGCGCCACGATCTCGGCGCGGGCCTCGTCGCGCTGCCTCGACATGCGGCCCAGCTCCTCACGCGCCTTGACCTTTTCGTTCTCGAGCCGCCGCACCTGCGCGCTCATGCGCTCGACCAGCTGCACCGTTGGCCCTGCCCCGGCCGTACTGACCGAGACCATGTCCTGCATCACCTGGTGCGTCGACGCCGCCGCCTCGGTCGGCTCATACTCGGCCAGCTGCTCCATCGAGACGCTGAACGGCGTCGCCGGCGTCTGCAGGCCCGGCGGCACGCTCGATGCCGCTATCGATGGCCTGTGTGCTTGCTGAGGAATCCACGGGCTCGCCGACGGTCTTCGTCCGGCCGTGGATGGACGGTAGCTGCTCTCCCCTACGCCGTCGCCGTTGCTTGATGGTGCGGATGGCTTCCGAAGCTTGCCGAGCATGTTTTGAAATCCGAGGACGTCTGAGCTCCAGTTCCTATTTGGAGGCGAAAGCAAGGGTGATTCTGGCCGGCTATTCGTTTTGAAAGGCGCATTGGGTGGCGGCAAATCTTCCAGCCAGTCACGTTGGTCGGCCGACGCGCTACGTTCGGCTTGCCTTTGCTCTTCTTTCCAGATAGCCTTCTGCTTCTCAAAGTCCGTCTTCGCCTCGCCCAGGGCAGCCTCGGCCTGTTCGGCACGCTTCTCAAGGGCTTTTATCTGACTCTTGTAAGACTCAATGTCATCCTGCACCGTGGGTAAGTTTGACCGAGCCTCTTCTAGCTCCTCCTCATTACGTTTTGCGCGAAGAGCCTACGCGATCAACGTGTTAGCCACTGCGGTAGTGAATATTGTCCATTCACGAGAGCAATTAGCCAAACTTACAGCTTCTCGAGCCTTCTTCCTCATGTCAGACTCCCGTTGTAGCGCATCGTCCCGCTCCTTCTCCAAGTTCACTATTCTCCCTAGCAACGTGGCTTCTATGCCCTGCCAGTTCTCGCTAGCAATGGCGTACTGCGTCTGCAGCGTCTCGATCTGTCTCAGGAGCTTCGCCTGGGAGTCTCCCACGGCGCCCGAAGACGCCTCCTCGGCGCGGGCCCGCATCGCTTCGAGCTTGCCCTCCAGTGCCTGCGCCTCGGCCTTGAGCTCGGCCTCGACAACGCGCGCGCGTTCGTTGGCCCTCTCGAGCTTCTCCTGCAGATCTCCGGCCTGCGCCTTTGCTCGGTCTGCCGCCAGCGTCTTCTCCACCTTGAGAGCCGCCACCTCGTCCTCGAGGTTTTGAGCACGTCTCCTCTCCTTCTCCAGGGCCTGGTCAGTCGCTTTTGCGTTTTGTGCTTCCGCAGCCTCTTGGGCCTGTTGCAGCTGCGACTTTAAGTCGGCTATTGTGGAATCTTTGGATGCAGACTCCGCCCGCAGACCATTAATGTCTTTTTGCAGCTGGCCTATTCTCTTCAGAGATTCCTCGTGGAACTTCTCAAGGTCGTTGGCTCGTCGTCCCTGCCTCTTGAGGGATTCAGTCTCTGCTTCCGCTTTGCTGCGCGCCGTCTTGAGCTCGTTCATCTCCTTCTCGTCCTCTGCGATCTTGGCGCGTAGCTTCTTCATGATGGTGCGGTGCTTCTGCTCCGTCACGCCCAGCTTCTTGCCCTCCTCCATGAGCAGAGCTATCTGTTGGTCCTTCTCCGCCAACTTCCTCTCCAGGCTGCCGGGGGGTGCCGCCTGGATCGCCTTCTTGGCGGCCTCGGCCGCTTCTCGCGCCAGGTACTGTAGCTTTGCCTGAAGAGCATCGATCTTTTCGACGTAGTCGTGGATCTCCTCTTGGTTTTGTTTTTGCACATCGGTCGAAGCCGGGTCCGGCTGCTGGTCGAGACTTATCCTGGCGTCGGGGGTCACGGCATCTTGCACTTCAGGCTTTGTGGTCTCAACGGCAATTTCCGTTGCTGCTGTTTCCTGCACAGGTGCCGGAGATTCCGTAGATGGTCGTGGAGCAGCCTCTGGCACAGCCGATCCTCCAAGTTTTCCCTCATCTTTCTCCTCAGCCTGAGCCTCGACCCCCTCAGCTTCCACCACAGGCTTCGTTTCGGCATTTGTAACTTCCACAGACGGGCGCTTGGTGACGTCCAACGAGGCGCGCGGCGAGGCGGTGCTTCCTGGGCCCTTCTGGCCCGCAATTGAACTCGAGTCGACGCTATCTATCGAGGCGCGGGCAGGTACATCGAGGCTTTGGCGTGGACTTGACGTCGCAGAATGTTTAGCGGACGGTGTGTCCGGTTTTTGGGCGGATGCGGCATTTTTGGCAGCGACAGCCCTCGCAAGTCTCTCCTGGAGTCGATCGGGCTTTCGGTTCGTGGATGCGGATCTAGATGGTGCTGGAGAGCGCTTCCGTGTCAGCGAATGGGTTGCCCCAAACGACTACCTTGCTCTATATGGTGCGCCGAGGCACCCGCATATCACATAGCAATGTCACAGAAGGTCAAGGTGCCCTTACTTGGACTCGGTTTTGTAGACGAAGCCGCCTCAGAAGGGGCTGCGCCTCCAGGCGACGCCGCGGGGGCCGTGTCGGAAGCTGCCGTCGTTTGCTGAGCAGCAGTGGTGGTGGTCGCCTGTGCGGATTTGTTACTGTTCTTGTTGGCGTCCGTCTCTTCGGCGAGAATGGTGTCGAGCCGGGCTTCGAGGCCGGTGACGGCCGACTGGAAATATGACCCCCATCTGCCCGCCATTGCTTTGGGCTTGGCTTGGGGATGGATTTCCAATGGCGCGTGCCCTACGTAATTCTTCTTCAACTACCTACCCGCCACCAACCAAGCTCAACCAGGAGAACGAAACTAGTCAGGGCCGAAGTCGACGCTGTCGATACATGCTACTACCGCCGCTTTTGGGTTTGTCGGTTGCAAGTTCGAGTTTGGTGGGTTCCAAACGGTCGAGTAATAATGCGTTGGAAAGCAAACTGTCAACGTCGGGGGTTCGGGGTCGGGTGATGTGGTCCGAACTTGATGGCAGATGCAGATGCAGATGCAGGTGCAGGAATGTTCGCCGTCCGTCCAATCATGCAAAACATATGTTTTTTTTTGAACTTCGTCAAGGTATGGGGAACCTTGATGGCAGTAGATCTCTTGCTTTTAAATTCCTTCAAATCGAATGATAATTATCTCAGCTACTTTGCTGAGCAACAAAGCATGCACCCTTGATTGGCGGCAGCAGCAACAGCAGCAGCAGTATCAAGCTGATAAAACGTGGCTTGATTCCAGCGACTGGAGCTGAGCTTATTCCAACAGCCTTTCCCCCAAATCGCCAAGTGACGCGTTTTGCACCCCATGTTCCGCGAGTTTGGTTCCAGTATTCTGTCCGGTTTTACGACGGTAAAGCGGTGCCTGCCGCGCGGTTTATAGTGGGGTTCAAACGTCAGTCGACGAACCAAATATGGATTCTTTTTTCTTCACAGTACCTGCCCCAAGCTGCTGTAGTCACAGTAGCGCCTAATTTCGAGGAGCGGTTTTAATCTGGCCAATTGATGCTTTGGCCGTCTACACAGTACCTGCCTTAGTACCGTAACCGCCCACTTGGGTCAATTGATATGCACAGATGGTGCAGATTGCATCATTGGGATTGGAACGTACCTTACCCGAGGTACCTGAGGTACCTAAGGTACCTAGGTATATAACGATTACTTTGGGCTGGAGAACGAACAACCCCCCAAAGTACCTCTTACGCTTTGTTCCCTCAGGACTCGGAGAATCAATTCCAACCCCGTGCAATAACATTAAAGTTTTGCAGACTTGACCTATCCCACATCCCTACCAAAGCACACGTCTGTAAAGTTAATGTACCTCATTTCACTCTCAAGCGTCACAAAAAAAGCCATGTTGCATGGATTTGTCGCTAACTGGATTTCACAGGGCAGCGAGCGCTTGAGATTGTGGGGAAAGACAAAATATTTGCTATCCGGGCATACCCAGGACCGTGGCCTTGGCCGAGCGGGTTTTCTCGCGGGCCCCTCGGATAAGGAACTGGAACTACGTGGTAGATTTTTTTCTTCAATGATGTTCGCAACCCAGTCTTGGATTTCTTTGTATTTTTCTTTTCACATCTCCAACTCATGATTCTCGGTGCATGCCGTTTCATTATCAGATACGGCTTTTTACAGGAATAAGGTATCTACCCTGTTGAAAAGAAGCTACATCCCAGCCTGCCTGGTCCTCTTTTTCAATAGGATTTTGAGACCTTTGGGCAGGACCTGACTCGGCCCAGCCACCAAAACTTACTTGCCTTCACCAAACGGCAATAACCCTGTCGACAATCTTGAACCCCCGAATTCAAATACCTGGGACGCGTGTAACCTTTTTTTTCCTCCTCTTGCGTCAAGCAGTAGGAATTCGTCAACTCGACTTCTTATTCCTGCTCGTTTCCTTGTTACAAAACCACACTTTGGTCCGAAACCATAGTGGCAGTGTAACTCGGGGACGCAGGAGGCCCATTGACTTGGGACTGTCGATTTGAGATTATATCATACCCTGCAAGATTAAAATACAGCGATGTATGGTGTCTCTTTCGGATATATGACGTTGTAGTAGCAATTCGAAAAAAAAAACATGTCTTCAACCTCTACATCTCCATCTGGATTTCCTCTTGGCTTTCCATACCGTGAGGAAAGGGATGGCATTTGGGGACAGCCGACTGCAACGCTGAATTGGTGCGAGGAAGTAAGTGTTCTTCGTTTTCATCCCAAATGCAGTACCTACCAATTCTGTATTTAAAAAAATCACTAACACAAACCCTAGGACTACAACATCACTCCGTATGTTGCCGAGTTCGTGAACACCTTCACGAACCTCATTTTTATCTGGCTCGGGATCAAGGGAATCCGCAACTGCATCACCAATGGCTTCTCCTCGGCCCTCACCTTGAGCTTCGTCGGCTATGTCGTGATCGGCCTGGGCTCAATGGCCTTTCACGGCACACTGTGGTACTCGATGCAGCTGGCTGACGAGCTGCCCATGATCTGGACGGTTTGCGTCATGGCACAAGTCACCTTCTCGTATGGCAAGTCGAAAGCCACGTCTATTCTTTTGGGATCGGTATTCGCTGGGGTTGCTGCGTTTGTCACTGTAAGCAAAAATGCATTGCTATTTGGGTGTCCTAGAGAGATAGCTTCTGACGTTGCGTTCCGGAAAAGATTTACTACGTGACAAACAAAAACCCCGTCTTCCATCAGGTTGCGTACGCCTCCATCACAATCGGGGTTGTTGTCAGGGGCGCGCTCTGTACCAAATACGAATTGGAGCCGGCTCTCAAGAAGAGAAGTCCTCTCCAGGCGGACAAGATCATGAAGCAAATGTGGACATTGATGACACTAGGTAAGAGCAAAAGTCATTCAGTTATCTCAATAACCACCCGGCTTTATTATTCTATGCTAACCCTTGGCACAAAAAAAGGCGTCGGCCTGTTCCTTCTCGCATTTGCGATTTGGATGTACGATATCTTTTACTGCCACCATCTCGTGTCCTGGAGATCGCATATGCTTCTGCCCTGGTCCGTCGTGCTAGAAGGCCACGGTTGGTGGCACATTCTTACCGGTTTGGGAGGTACGTCCACTGCCTTTTCATATATTTCCACAAGCCCGTGCTTCATTTTTGTTCTCTTTTATACTTACGCCGTTTGAAACCCCACAGCATACAACCTCATTGTTTGGCGTGTGTGGCTTAGCTGCTGCCTGGATGGAAATGAAGATGCCTTTGAGCTGCGGAGGATAACCCTGCTGCGCGTGCCTGAGGTCGTCCCGATTGGGCATAAATCGAACGGAGTCAAATCACAAAAGCCCAAGTCAAAAAGGACTTGAGCCTTTGCAAAGCTGATGGCTACTGCTTGGTCAAAGAGGTTAAGGCCGAGAAAGGCAACTTGGGTCGTTTAGTTAATTGAGTCCCGGGAACAGACTTCAATTCAATGGTCTAAAGCCATCCGGTTTGAGTCTTGGTATGTAACTCACAACGGCTGGCTTTCCTTAACCGCAAATACGGTCACAAATAATGCATATAAATAGACCCACTGCTACAATTACTCGCTCAAAATCAACAATGGCACATTTCAATGCAGTTATAATCACCTTGTTGATCAAGGCAGCACGACTAACTCAGCCAGAAAAAGAAAAAAGAAAAAAAGATGGGTATATACATCGCAACAACAAATCTAACTGGTCAACTCCCAAATGTCTACCAAAGAACCTGCCCTATTTGGAAGTTGTTGTCCCTGCGCAATGACGCCACGGTCAAAGATTTACCGTCGGCTTACCACCCAACGATGCGGGGATATGGGCAGGATGGGGTAACCCTGAGGGGTAGTCGTGAACCGGCCGACTATGCGCACCATTCATCATACCTGACAGGCTGGGGACGATACAACGTGCAAGTCTTGGGTGCCATTGACCGTCCTATACAGCCTGGAAGCGGGGATGAGCCTGACTCTATATTCAAGTCCCCCAGGTGCTAATATAAAAGCGGCTTGGATGAACCCTGGACAAGTCTTTTTTTTCGTCGTGACTGGTGATGCTATGTGCTTTGTCTACTCGACAAACCACTATTTAACATATCCCATGAACTTTCGTATCCCCTAAACCCCCTAGCCAAAGAAGAAAAAATGACACGCCTCCTCGCCCTAGCAGCCACGTCGCTGACTCTCGTCGTCGCGACGCCACCGATGGGCTGGAACAGCTACAACCACTACAATTGCCACCCTAGCGAGGATGACATCAAGCAGAGCGCGCAGGGGATAGTGGACCTCGGGTTCGCGGACCTGGGCTACAAGATCGTGACCACCGACTGCGGGTGGAACGGCAGGGACCGCGACGAGCAGGGCCGGCTGCAGTGGAACGCGACCCTGTTCCCGTCGGGTGGCAAGGCGCTCGGGGACTTTATCCACAGCCTGGGGCTCAAGTTTGGGCTCTACTCGGGCGCCGGGTACTTGCAGTGCGGTAGCACCGACCTGCCCGCGTCCTTGGGCTTCGAGGAGATTGACTCCAAGTCCTTTGCGGAATGGGGCGGCGATACGTTGAAGTGAGTGTGCAGGAACTACCATGCAAAGAGAACAAGGGGAAGAGAGCTAACCCGGGAGGACAGATATGACAACTGCTATTCTACGTCCAAGACCGTGATGGTCGACTCCGACTCGGCCGAAGCCAGGAGCCCCGAGAGATTTCTGAAGATGGGCAGGCTTCTCAAGGAGAGTGGTCGACAAATCGACTACTTCCTGTGCCAGTGGGGCATAGGCGAGAACGTACCTGAGTGGTAAGTGTTTCCAGAACCAGAATTGGAGCAGCGCCAAGATAACCGCAAGCATTCATGGTCTAACCGCAAGGGCTTGTTCCCGATATCACCAACAGGGCAACGACAGTAGGAAAGAGCTGGAGGATGAGCAACGACATCTACAACGGCTGGCGCAGCATATGGCGCATCACCAACCACGTCATCCCGCACGCCAAGCACACCCGAGAGGGCTCATACGCGGACATGGACATGCTCACCGTCGGGCTCGGCGCCATGTCGTACGACGAGGAGCGTTTCCACTTTGGCATGTGGTCCATGATGAAGTCGCCGCTGCACATCGGCGCGCCCATCGACAAGAGCATCACCCCGCAGGCGTCACTTGACATCATGGCCAACAAGGAGGTCATTGCCATCAACCAGGACCCCCTGTCAGAGGCTGCACAGCTCGCCTTGCGCAACACCGAGGGCGAGTGGGACGTCTGGATCGGAAACCTCTCGGGAGACCGCAAGATTGTGGGGGTGGCAAACTGGCGGAACGAGACCCAGAGTGTGGCGCTGGACCTCTCGTTCCTCGGGATCGGGTCCGCCAATGCCCGTGACGTCTGGGCCGCCTCGGACCTTGGATCTATCTCGGGCACGCGTCAAGTTGAGCTAAAGGGCCATGAGCTCAAGCTTTTGATCCTGAGAAACATCGAGAAGGCCACAAATGTCCCCTCATCCGCTGGCTACTACCCCGTCACAGCCGCCCAAATCACCGCCCCGGCAGTACTGAGGTCCTGCGCGGACAGGGGCGCACAGGAGTGTCTTCCTGTGGGACAAAAGGTCGGCGATCTCAACGGGGACGGCAAGGTTGCGTTTGGGAATGTTACGGTATCGGCGGCGGGTAAGAAGTACGTCGGGGTCGACTTCATCAACTACGACTATGCGTTCGACACTGCCTGGGGCTGGGGTACCAACACCCGCAACATGACCATCAGCGTCAACGGCAACCCGGCCACGAGGTGGGCTTTCCCACTGGCCGGCAACGACTGGTTTGAGACCGGCAGGTTGACCATCGAGCTTGATGGGTTTAAGGCTGGCGAGAATGAAGTCGTGTTTGCGGCGCAGGCCAACTCGGGCTATGCGCCTGACCTGGTCGGAATCGAAGTCTATGAGTAATTCTACTCTGTCATCATACTCTGGAATCCGTGCTGAAAAACAAGAGAGACACGAGACTAACAGCTTCCGTTATGCTGTAGAGCCACAAATTCAGGTAATGGAATAAAGTATCAGATCAGTATGGGGGTCGCATTGCTTGTCTTTGTCGTTTTCTTGAGAAGCAAGCTCTGAGAAAGCGATGGGAGCAATGCTGTGAGCGTGTCGCTGTTGTGTCATGAGTCTTGTCATCAAAGAAAACCCGTGGGAATAATTGCTAGTTTACGCAGTGTAACAGTTGCGGTAATTAAAACTCGGTGTGACCATGATTATTCTCAATTTTAAGCAGGACAGTGAAAGTGGCGTGAGGGAGCAAGAGGAAAGAGGAGGGAGTGTCGATGTTTGTCTGGCCTGAGAGCTGAAGTGCACGAGTTCAGCTGCAGAGGAACCACCAAAATGCGGGGTCTTGACGCCTGGCGGGCTGCCTCGCTGGCAATTTTTGTGGCGGTCACTTGCTATCGCCATCTGACCCGACTTCAAGTAGTATGCCATCCATACAAAACCATAACCTTCATCCAATAACACACGCTGCTTTCGACAACACAAGAAACCAAGTTAGACAATCGTATCTGAACGCTGTGACATTATCGCACAAGTTGCTTCCATATACAGCCATTTCCCCTCAAGATGTCGATATCAAACGAGGCGCTGTCAAAGGTCAGTTCAGTCACTTCAGTGGACCATCCCACTAGCGACCACTCTTTTTTGGTTTTTGTCTTTTTTTTTACCAAAAAATACACAGCCTCGCCGGCCGGGCGCAACCGAGAGGCTGAGCCTCCGGCAGACAAGCCAGCCAGCCCACCCAGGCAAATCACACGCTCGGGTCGTACTGATGATAGCTACAAGGGCTGCTTTAATTGTTTTTATTACTGACTAGTGGTATTTCTGATTTCCCTTAGTTGATCCAAGAGATCGAGCTCAAGTCGATCCAGGCGCAGCAGCAGATCACCATGGTCCGCAGCCAACAGGCCTCCAAACAGCGTGAGATGAGGCTCGCAGAGTTGACACGAAGCGAGATATCGTCGCTGCCTACAGAGACACCTGTGTATGAGGGTCTTGGTAAGATGTAAGTGTAACGATTGTTTTTTTTTTGTTCTTTTTATTTCTTCACCTCTTGAAATTCAAAAATCTACAAAATGGTGATTGCTGTAAATGTACTCATACATCAATCCTACAAAAAGGTTCGTCTTGACGCCAGCGTCAGACCTAAACAACAAGCTTGGCAAGCAAGTCAAGGAGCTAGGAACGGACATAGAGAATCTGGGGAAGAGGCTACACTACCTTGAGACGACGGCCAAGAATAGCCAAAGTCATATTGACCAAATCTTGAAGCGCGGCGATGCTTAGCTGTCGCTGTTCCTGAGCATTAAGGCATAGTGGGCTTGGCAATTGACGGAACGGAACATTGAGGCTGTGTGCATGTACCGCAGTACAAGGCGGGTGTTGTGGGGGTGGGCTGCAAAAGACTGAAATTAGACTATTCCTTGATTCTAAGGCCTTCCAACGCTCGCATGGTCGACTGTATACTAGTTCTAGTTTTGGTCTACGATCAAGTGAATGCCAATCGACTAGATTGAAGGTCCTCAGTAAGGTGATATTCTTCCAGTAGCTTTCATTACTTGTCCAAACGGTCCAATCCCAACTTGTGACGCCGCAATTCAATTGTGGAAGTGGTCTGCACCAACGGCCGTTTCGGTTGCCGCTGGACCAAGCAGCCGGTGTCCCATGATATTGGTCGGATTGGCGCCAGCTCTCTCCAGTCGTTGGTATGGTTATGGTGGATATAATATCAAACTGATCTAACAAACGAAGGGGAAAAAAAGTCCATTGCAAGAAGCTTAGATAGGAAAAATGCACCCGATGAGCCCTTGTGGACCATCCGCAGCCACTCCTGATAGCGCCCGTGCCAAGATGGACGTTATTTCGGGAAAGTTGGTGTTTCGTCATTGTCAATCTGTTGGTAATTATGGGTAAAGTCTGCGTGCCGAGATCTCCTCGATGCTCGTGCGCTCAATGCAGCTTCAAACGTCAAAATTCCAAGGTAAGAGGATCCCTGATCGAGCAGCCTTACAGTGCGGGCGCAGCTGAAGAAACACGGTTGTTGATGAGCGCGTCGAGTGATGGTTGAACCCTGTACGTAGTAATTCAACCAATTTCTCCGAACCTACTGAAGCTGCTATAGCAGTTCGTCCCATCAAGTGATCTTCGAGGCTGCATGTCTCCAGGATATCGATGCCAGTCAGTCGCGGTGTTCAATGCCGTGCTACAGGACCTTTGCCAGTTTCCGAGAGCTTTGATCAGTCCAGACATGAAGGCTTCTCGAATGATAAGTGGATTTAGTTCTAGAACTGATACATAAATGCAACATGAGACGGATTATTCCAGGTACCCAGCCAAGACTCATCGCAGTTGGGTCCGCCAGCGACTTCCGCGATATGCAGAGCTCGGGAGCGAGTCGAGTATTCCCTATCCAGTTGAGCCTCTTTGTACGTAGTAAAGCTGTGGATTGGTCCAGGCTGGGCTGATGAAGCTAGCAGCTGAAGTCTGACGAGCATATCTGTCTAGTGTATGCTAGTCTAGGCTTTAGGCAGGCAGCTATTTTCCTTCGTCTTGTGGGGAAATGAGAAATGACCAATTTACACGTGGCGTCTGCCTATCCGTTGGACTTTCCTCGCAACGCAAAAAAAAAGAGATAAAATCAACTAGCCCATTGAAGCTCAAAGGAATCGTACAGCCTACCCATCACAAGAAGAAGAAGAAGAGGAAGAAGAAGGAGAAAAATAGCAAATGTCTGGCTAAATTGCTCTGATGGTACGGCAAAAGCAAGCCGTACAGGTGATGCTGTTGCGCATGATGTCGCTTACCTGAGAGACAAGAAGCTCCCCCCACTTGGGCATCGCCAGAACGACAACGGAGCACGTACGTGGGTACACCGAGAAGGATGGTGCTACCAAGGAGAACTAGACCCCGCCATCCAGACAGGACCACCACAAATAGTAACCGAAAAGCAAGCAGCCCCACATTCCAGGTTAGCCAGAAAGCCTTCCTCTCCCCCCTCGAACTCTCATCAACCAGCGAAACTGCGTGGGTCGGACAGGGGTGGGCGGGCTGAGCCTACGTGGTATGAGATCGACGGCCAATGCTTCTTCATCGTTATTGGCGGCGGTGACATCTTGCAGTACAAGCCTGCATCACTAACACAACGGTGCAGATCGAAGCCCAGCCAAGGGTTAAACGGCCAATTCACCGGTCCGCAGCCAGGGAGAGAAAGAGAAAAAAGGAAGAAGAAAAGAAAAGAAAAGCGATGGACGAATCCCTGACCGCCGGTGGGGCCATGTCAGCCGCCCGCCCCGGAAGGGGTCTACCTACTGTTGCTTCTCCCTAGGGCGGCAGAGTCAAGCCTCAGCTGCGCGCACTTGCTGGGGCCAAGGGTGCGGTACGTACGGTACGAATCAGTGTACTATAGGTTGGTTCATGTTACCTTGGGCGTACTGTGATAAGGTGAGGTACCTGACCTACCTGACCTACTTTGAAGCCCTTGAGACGCATGTTGCGTGTGGTCTTAATAAAACGTGAATCACACCCTACCCTTACCCACCCCGCCGCTCGCGAGAAATAGTCCCCCCTCCCCCTTCTTAATGCTGACAGCATCTTCCCCTCGTCTTCCTCTTTATTTGCAATTCTTTCGATCCTTCAACCGCAAGAGTCTTGTAATACGTCGCCAGACCAGACTGGTGCCATATAAGCAGTCTCAAACCCTATAGGCATCAAATAGTAAGTTTGATCCGAATGTATTCTTCCTAGGCTAGATGAGCTGGCAGCGGAGGTGAAGCTAGTCGCGTGTCGTACGGACTGTCATCACCAACAATCCCTAGTCCAGCTTCGCTTACGATACTCCTACCTGATGCTGACGGGCCCGCAACAGAACAGTATCGCGAATCCGCAGTACAACAGGGACGCAAACAAAATCAGCTGTCGTGATATCTCCTAGCTCACCGAAAATGGGTGATCGCTACGCCACACGTCGCTACTACGAGCGGGAGCCGCAGTTTGACCCTCGCTATCGTCGTCGAGATGACGACTACAGCGACGATGATGAAACTCAGATCCGGATCCAGACCACTCGCAGGGAGCGAGACCCTCCGCGCGGAGTGAATTATATCCAGCCCCGCGATGCTGAGCCGCGAGGAGCCCGGAGGTACTTTGATGGACCCAACGTGGTCGTGTCGGAGCAGACGCTGGTGAGGGCCCGATCAAAGTCGCGCGAGCGACGATCGGCGCCGTCACCACCCGAACGGCAACAACAAGCCGCTGGTGGCAACCAGATCGTCATCAACAACTACAACGACCACTCGTCCTCGGACAGCGAGTCGGACCGCTCGACCGACGTATCCCACCGCAGTCGCCACAGCCATCACAGCCACCACGGGAGGGGTATGCCGGGGGGCTTCCCTCAGCCTCCTCCCCCTCCTTTCGGTAGGGGAATGCCAATGGCTCCCCCCGGTCCTCCGATCCGCGAGACGCAGATGGAGCTCGAGCGCACCCGCAGGCAGCTCGAGGAGTTGCGCATGCGCGACGAAGCCATCCAGCGCGAGAGGGAGGCCGAGATGCAGCTGGCCCGCCACAGGGAAGAGTGGGAGTTTAACCTCACCCGGCGGGAGCTCGAAGACCTCCGGGCGCAGCGCAGCCGCGAGGTAGAAGAACGCCGCCGTGAGAAGGAGACGCGCGAGGAGGAGGAGCTCCGCCGCGCCAAGAAGGAGCTCGACGAGATCAAGAGGCGCGAGGAGAAGGAGGCCGAGGAGGAGCGTCTCGCGCGCGAGTACGAGATCAAGCGGCTGGAGAAGGAGAAGAAGGCGGCCGATGAAAAGGCCAAGCGCGAAAAGGCCGACAAGGAGGCCGTTGAGCGCTTCATGCTCGAGCAGGCCGAGAAGGAACGCAAGGAGAGGGAGGAGAAGGAGCGCGCCGAAAAGGAGTACCAGCGCCGTCTCCAGGAGGACCTGATCAACTCGGGTGTCGACGAGAAGCACATCAAGGCCATCATCAAAAAGGAGAAAATCCCGGAGGAGAAGCCCGTCGAGAAGCCCAAGGGCAAGGAGCGTGCTACCTACACCCGCATGGCCCGCAGGCATCTGTCAATCGAGGCGCTCAATGCCTTTAGAATTGATTTCGAATATGACCAGGTATGTCATGATTGCTGAGGCCAGCTCCCATTACCTGCAATAAGAATCAAGATTACTAACCTTGTGTTCTATTTTCTACAGGATCCGAACTATGTACTTATCAAACGTTGGGTTCCCGAAGACGAGCAAGACCAGCTCTGGAACTACACACGCATCATCCGCGAAAGGAGAATGGTGGGCCCCGTACACACCACAGATATCCAGAAGACGGTCGTCAACCAGGAGCACGTTGTTCACCACCACCACCGGTTAAAGTCAAAGAGCAAAGGCGACGACTTCATCTTTGTCAAGAAGAAGCGCGAACGATCCCGATCCCCCAGTCTGCTGATGTACCTTGCCGGTGCTCAGCCTCGTTAAAAAAACTGTTTGTTTTTTGTTGGCGGGCAACGGAATCTTTGTCAACTGAGCCGCAGTTCACACCAGAATCCAGAAAAGAAAGAAAAAGAAAAGAAAAAAGAAAACTCATGAGAGACGACTCCCCTGTTCATCTCCTCTTAGCATACAGTCATGGATCACTTGGCTTTTATATTGCTCGTATGGAATTATGTTTTTGATGATACACCCTCAGCTTATTTTTGCCATATTTTGTACCTTTTGCTCTTCTGTTTATCAGCGCTAGGGATTGGATTTTGTTTCTTGGGGTTACTAGGCAAAAGCCAGTCTAGACCTATGTTGC
This sequence comes from Pyricularia sp. CBS 133598, assembly GCA_004337975.1. Lineage (NCBI taxonomy): Eukaryota > Fungi > Ascomycota > Sordariomycetes > Magnaporthales > Pyriculariaceae > Pyricularia > Pyricularia sp. CBS 133598. The sequence goes on from RRCJ01000016.1 coordinate 295,622, forward strand.
AGCACATAGTGGTTTACAAAGCCAATGCGCTGACCAGCATTTTAACATTTTATCTGATATCATTTCAGTTCATTTGGAAACGCTACTCGATGCATGTCGCTATCGCTTTTGGTCAAATATACACTCGCCTTCCTCATGGTAGCCATAAGCATCTTGCTCAGCAGGTTTATACAGAAAATCAAGCTATGTATAAATCCCCAAGTCCCAAGCGCCTTTTTTCATCCTGATAGTCTCGAAGCGCCCTATGGATATACAATGTAGCCAAAAACTACCAAAGTCATGTCTAATGTTAATGTACAGAAGTAAAGCCCCCTTCGGACAATGGGACAAAGTCGTAATAAGTGGTGAGTAATTATACAGACTACTTTCACACGAGAAAGGGTTCTTTGATTGCCGTTGTAGTGGACAATATCCCCTCTCTCTTTCTATTTTTATAACCCTCTTCTCTTCTCACATGGTCCTCTCAGTCCGGCTCGAGGACAAGGACCAGCCCACCTCGGCGCGCATGATGAGCTCCTCGTACAGTGTCCATGCCAAAGCGGAACTAAGCGCCTTTCGGCTCATGCGCAAGCCCAGGCCGCTGAAGAAAGAGCGGGCACCCTCCTCAGCCATCATGGTCCTGGCGGCGACCACCATGTTGCGGTAGCGCCCGGGCCGCAGCTGGATGCGCGTCTTGACGGCGTCAAAGGGGTTCGACACGACGGAGCAGGCCACGGCGGCCAAAACGCCCGAGGAGAAGTTGACAGTTGCGGCTCGTGAAACGCCCATGCGGTTATTCTCGGAGGTGTCTGGCGCTGCGCTGCTGTTGATAACGCCACCCAAACGCCGTTTGAATTGCTCATACAGCAGGACGTAGAGCCCCGCGTAGGGGGCATCGCGGAGTGCCGTGGCGCCGAAGCCGGCGAAGAAGCCACGGGGACCCTCGGTGCGTAATATATCGGCCGCAGCGCCGGTGATAGAGCGGTACGAGTATAAAGAGCTCTCGTACCGAACCTTGATGACGGTCAGGGGCATGAGGACGAAGCCTGCGAAGCCACGAGCCACGCCTCCTGCTAAGAGGTTGCCTGTATTTGAGAGTTTGACAAGGCGGCTGCTGTCGTTCTTGTTATTAGCGACGTTGCCGCCGCTCGGGGAGGTGTTTACGGCGGCATCGTGAGCGAATAGGGGCACGGCAGCCTGGCGGATGGCATTGAGGGTGGAAAAGTAAAGAGCGGAGCCGAAGCCTGTGCGCAAAGCTGACGGGACTGTGCCACGCCAAAGACCACGAAGGCCGGCCGGAGAGGTGTGGCGGATCTGGGAGACGGTGCGGAGGATGTTCTGGTGTGGGGACTGCTGAACCCGGGTCTTGAGAAGATCGATTGGCTGCAGGAGCGCGGCCGAGAGGACGCCTGACCCGAGGCCAGCTACGAAGTGAAAGGCTGCGGAGAGGCGAAAAATGTCAGTCGGGGCGGTGTGGGCAGGGTAGAGTGTGAGAGCATGCTGTGCGCTGCTGGCAAGACATACAAGACTTGGAGCCGCTCTTGCTGGTGCCATCAGACATGGCGGAGTTGTCGTGCCTGGGGTTGGCGTTCCGTAGCGAGTCGTGGCAATGGAGGGCGCTTGAAGAGATATTGGACAAAAAAAGCTCGTCCCTTTGGACGAAACAAGCGATAAAAGGTTGATAACCTAACCAAAGACAGGGCTGGCCATGGTGCGTTTCGTGATTATGCCCTCATTAAAAAAATGACACGTTCAAACCCTCCGAATAAAGCGTCGCTAGTCAATTGGTGGTTGTCATCACTGACTTAATTCAAAAGGCGAAATTTTGGGTTAGGGAACCGTTGAAGAGGGCCAAAATACCAGAACTAGAGCGATTAGCAGAACGCAATTGCCCCGTATGACGTGACTCTGATTCTTGCCGGGATCTTCGGGGAGCTAAGCGCGTCCCACACAACCGCTATGCAGGCCCCTCCCCGTGCTTTCCCGATGTGGCTTGCCAAACGTGCCCGCCTCAAATAACTTCCATTGTACCTACCTGGATATTTAAACTAGTATTGGAGGCTATTTGCACCATTTTACGTTCTGGGTAGAGTCGGGCAAGGAAAGTCAGGGTAGACACCTAGTAAGGTAGTTAGCTTAGCTACCTTAGCTAGGTAAGGTACGTAGGGTATCAGACAAATCCTACCTAGATTCAGTGCTGAGTATCAAATTTGTATGCGTAAAATAAAATACGAGTATTATGGTTGGAAAGCTTATTCTTCACGTTGCATCAACCAGTTCATCGGGACGTCATTATATTTGCGCTATTTTCAGCGTTCTAACGGCCGCTTTTCTCTTTCTGATCGCCCACTATAGACTCTAGCCGTCCAGCAAGAAGTCTATGTCGCTTGACAACTTGGACCCATTCCTCCTCAGTCTCGCCACCGACATCGAGAGTGGCTAGGAACAGTCCAAAATCACCTCCAAGGCGACCTAGGCTACCAGCACAGTACAGGACCTGGGTCAACAGGCTATCGCGAGAGGTCTGGTCTCTGACGGTAGGCAAGTACAGTCTCAAAGTCTCCAACAGCATGTCAATCAGGTGGAGCGGAAATGTCGCCAGTGGTGAAGGTAGCGGCTGCAGAGGATAGTCTTGGGTGGTAGAAGGAGTAGTCACCTCGGCCTGAGGAAATATGCTTCTGTACATGGACACGATAGCAAAACTCTGTTCTCGGAAGATCTCAATGTACTTTTTCAAATATTTTTCTGTCTGCTGGCCGCCGGACCAAGCACTGCCACTCTTGAGGGAAGAGGTCTGCTTGGCGCGCTCCTGATCGGCGAGGTCTCGCAGCGGTGACAGGGCGTCAAGCATAGTCATGAGCATGGCTAGTCGACAGACGAGGAACAGGGCCCCCAAAGCCCGTTCCTGTGAGTCGCCGCTCTGATCTGCTGCTTTGATGTCGGGCAGCACCCTACGCAGCCAGCTAATGGTGCGGAGAGAGGCGGCCAGCTTCAGACTGGGTGCCTTGAGCGACAGAACGAGGTTCGTCGCCATGGTGCGCATCGCCTCGTCGGCCTGCGACGACACAGATTCGACAAGTGGAGACTGCGGATGCAGCGCATGTAAACGACGGATGTGGCCATTGAGGTCAAGTGCGGACGAATAGTTGACCGGGGCGGTGGATATGGAAGACGAAAGAAGAGCTGGCAGCTCCAGCACATCGACTAAACGCTCGACATTTCGCGAAAGTAGTAACGCCTTCTTCCTGCGGGCGAGCAACTCGTTCTCGCCCGACTTGTTGTATGTGGTCGAGAACCGAACGGCCTCGCTATCAAGCCTCGGGATAGCGTTGCGGAGCTCGGTTGTGCTAGAGGCCAAGACAGGCAAGGCTGTCTGTAATGCTGCATGGTGCGTGGCCGATTCTATTATCGGTTTGTGAGATTTTTTGGAAAGCGCTTGGAGCGACAGCAGCAAGCTGTGGGAATCGTGTGCAAGAGTTTGCGGCTCCTCATTTTCGAGGGATGACACCGTCTGAGAGGTAAGGTTCGCAAGGTAGTCGAGAGAGGCCCTATCGGCAGGGGGGGGCTGGTGTGAGGCATTGTCTGGGACGGATGCCAGAAGATCGTAGAGGAGGTCGGCCATGGTTGCGACAGGTCATCATCCTGCTTTGCCCACCGGCACTGACCGCTGTAAGCAATGAGGTGGACGATCTCGTGATGAAGCGTCACACTGATCCAAAAAGAGCGGGTTTAAGGCACCGGGCCGGGGTCCTCAGGGACCCTAGGATGTAATGCAGCTGGTCTCGAGGCGTGCGTATGACACCAACTCGTGGCTTATACGGATAGCGCAGTAGGCTGAAAACAGGGGTCGTCCAGGTATGGTAGACAGACGCAAGGCAACGTCAACAAGCTGAGTTGCTCTCGGAAATGTTCACGTGTCGCGTTCCGCTGCTTGCGGCAAATCCACCAAATAAGCGGCCCTCCGTGGGTTGAAGGTGGCTCCCCTGCGTTGTCCACATTCTCCAGCGCACCTGCCATTATGGGCCTCAGTCGCCGCGGACTCCACACCAGGGAACTTGAGCGTTAGGTACTGGCGGGGTTCTTGACAGTGGGACTGGCAGGCTTAGCAGGGATCTCAGGTACATGCATACAATGTACCGTCCAGCTCCTTGCCTCTCTTAGGCGCGCAAACCGAAGGCCTGGAATTATGCCTGACTGATCAGATAAACCACGTTCCCCTCCCTTGGCAGGTCGTCATCCCCAACAGTTTCGGCCCCTGACTCTCCCCCAAATCGGAGGCACTTGGTGGAAGGTGTATTTTTTGTTCTTAATGGCCCTTCATGGGCAAAAATACCAATCGGCTAGATTTCAGGTCACGTCTTTGTATTTCCCCGGTAGAAAAAAAAACCATGGAAATCTCCTTCAATCTTTGATAACACCGTACCCAATTTACCCAGTTCGTCCGATCCCCCCCAATATTGAGTTGAGGTGAAGCGGACAAAGAAGAAAAAAAAGAAAAAAAGAGCAAACCCACTCCACTATTATTTCCCCAGCTTCTTTATCGCTTCGCCGAGGACTGAACCAAAAGCACCACCCATCTTAGCTTGCTGGGCATTGATCACGGGATTCCGCGCCAAACTCGTGACACACAGCCTGGCAGAGCTACGCCCTCGCGGACATCATCTCGGGCAAGACAGTCTGTGTCTTTGCGATAGGGCTTTTTTGTGGGTGTTGGGGGTGTCGTGGGGTACGTTAAAAGTGACATGACGTGAAGGTGTTGTGCCGTGACCCTGAACCCCTTGGGCTTGGCAGCAGTGAAAACCTGCCTGTCCTGCGTAAGAAAAATGCGCGCCGGGCCGCAGGCTTCTTAAAGGTGTCGGATTTCTGCGCCGGCGTTGCCTTTGGCAGTCTGTCTTCTTTCGCATGTCTTTGTTTGTTTCTATGATTTGTACCGGACTGCTCACAATTTCTTGGATTTTGTTCAGCTCGAACCGGAACCGATATTTGCCCTGCGGCTACGGCAGCGCCAAGCAATAAATAAACCAAACCATCGACATCACCGGGGAGGTATAGAAAAAGTCACGCCATGAGGGATCCGTTCCCCATCGCCCCCATCCCGGCCTTGAGCCGGGCGGTGCAGCCCATCGCCGATATGTTGCACCTCCCTACTTTGCCGCTGCACATCCACGAGGTTCTCGGGGCCGCTCTATTCTATACTTTCATCCACATGGTCGTTTCCCCGTGGATATCGATGAAGCTATGGGCGGACAAATATCCAATCAACTCGAGGGGCAAAAGAATGAGCTGGGACTCGCACGTTGTGTCAATGGTCCAGTCATGCCTCATTAACGTCCTCGCGCTTTACGTACACTTCTACGACGAGGAGCGATGGGGATTCGACTGGGAGCAGCGCGTCTGGGGATACACCGGTGCCTGTGCGATGATCCAGAGCATGGCCGCTGGCTACTTTGTCTGGGATTTGATCATTACCGTGCTGCACTTTGAAACCTTTGGGATCGGTGTCTTGATGCATGCTATCAGTGCACTGACTGTTTATTCTTTTGGATACGTGAGTGCCTATTCGATATATTGCTGGTCCGCATCGGACCGACATGATCCATCCCTGTCAGCAACTAACAGATTGGTTTTTGCAGAGGCCTGTATTCAACTACTACGCCACCAACTTCATCCTCTACGAGCTTTCCACTCCCTTCCTCAACATTCACTGGTTCTTCGACAAGCTGGGAATGACGGGAACAAAGGCTCAGCTGATCAATGGCATCTGCCTGATCTCTGTCTTCTTCTCATGCCGCTTAATCTGGGGTAACTGGCAATCTGCCCTCGTCTACCGCGATATGTGGCGTGCTATGAGAACCAGCGAGATCCCGGTCAACTCCACCATCATCTGCGGAGACTTTGACGGCATGAAGGTGGCTGTCAACCCCTCGCCTATCCCCCTCTGGCTGGTTGGCGCCTACTTCGCAAGCAACCTTACCCTGAACATGCTGAATGTATTCTGGCTGTTCAAGATGATCAGTGCCGTCAAGAAGCGATTCACGCCGGCGAAGGAGGACCCTGCCGCGATCAAGGAAAAGCCGGCCTCCGCCTCGCCCAAGGCAGGAGTAACGAGTGGTCTGCAGCAGACTGCCGATGCGCTCAGGAAGAGGAATCTGCCCGATGGGCTGCCCGTCATCGATGATGACCTCGGCGACATGACTTAATTCCACGGCACGTCTTTGGCCTCCTATTCAATGCCACGGTCACGATCCACGCTCAAACAACGCTCTTGTCAGGGCGAAAAAAATAATCCGTTAGCTCTCTTCGAATGCTTGCGACGATCCCCAGAAGATTTGAGACTAGGCTATTTTTTTTCTTTAGCGCGCCCATGATCAGTCTCTTCAGGTCCGTGGCGCGCCCCTCACAGTCTGGTCATAATGGAGCTTCCGAGTACAGGCTTGTAAACAGCTTCCACGTTCATGTTATTGCTCGCCAATTTGTCATTTCCATAGACTGTCGTTTTCTTTTCTTTTTTTAACAGCGTTTGTTTACCTGGCCGCTATCTATAGAAGCAAAAACCTCAGCATTCATCCCAGTCCCTTTGATCTTGTTAGTCAATGCTGAAAATGAACCCAGGAAGACAAGTCCCCACGATACGAGTGCTTGCTGGGAGAGATGTGAATGGTGTGGAATTGACTTTGGTAACAATATTTCGATAATCCCTTAATCAAATTTGACTATTACCAGACTAGACCTAGTTTTAGTTAATACAAACTTGACCGCGATGCATGATCACAGCGAGGTGCAGGGTAAGCAAGTGGCGAACCCCTTAAAATGAGAGCTTTGGACCGGCGCAATCAACAATACCAGCTATTAAAAACCAAGACCTTGTAGCCATGAAACGAGCATGGCATCACAGAAAGTAATAATAATAAATGCATCGAAATCTACCCACAAACGGTTAGATGGTTACAGATGGAAATGCATTGTACTGTCCAGGTAGTTAGTTATAACCGTCTCCTCCCGCGGTCTATCCTGGGAAGAATAGCCGAGCAGCCGCCGCCAACAAAACCTTTGAACGCAGGTACACGTAAAAGATATCGTAGGTAGGTATATGCAATATGGTGGAAGAAGGGAAGAAATGACTGGATGAGAGATGCAGGAACATTCTTTCAGCAGTCTTGTCGTCTGCATTGCAGATGCACCGAGACTTTGGATGGCCCACTTCCCACTACAACTTGTTATTTATCTCCATCGACGAACATCCCCTTGTTTGCAAATATGCACAACCAGAAGCTACAGAAACAAGCTTGGATTGGCGGATACGGTATGCTAGCCTTGGCAAAGGCGCTGCTCGAAGCAACTGAAGGATTATGACGATACGAATATGCATATTATGATGTTTTCTAGATTTGCAGAGAAGTAATGTGAACAAGCGACAATAAGTGAGACACCGACCATTCCCCCCGAGCGAGCAGACGTTCAAACCAAGAGAAAAAGGGGAAAAAGAAAGATAATGAGAAAGAGTGGCTTCATTAGAACTAGCAAAAAAAAAGAGAACAAACCAGCCTCCCCAGCAACACCTGTCAGAGTCAGGACCATGCTTCCGTGTCCAAACTTCGTGGCTAACAACCAAGATATGGCCCCATTACATCCGTCCCATCAAAGTCACTTATTAAAAGCGCCTCTCCAAACTCGTAGGAAATTTCCCAACCCCTTGCGGTTTACCATGTTGCTTCTCCTGCGTCTCAAAAAGCTCCTTGTAGAAATCGCGGGAAGATCTCGAAACCTTCCGAAGGTACCCGGCAGCCACTTGCGGAGCAGGCAGGTAGTCGGCAATATTTTGAAAACGGGCCGAATTTTCTTTTTTTTTCTTCTTTTGATTTTTGTTCTTGCAGGGGGCAGATCGGCCCCTCCTTCTCAGCAGACTGGGGCCTTGCTCCAGATTCGTCCCCTTCAACCAAGCTCCGAATGGTCCGCGGCGCCAACGGTCAACCTCACGGCTAGTTACCGTTAAGCTTTACCGAAACACATGCCACTAACCGCAGCAGGCAGAGGTAGCAGTCACGGTTCAACTTTCACCGTCTGAACATTGAAACTTAATGCGTCTGTACTCATGAAGCTTTGACAGCCGCAGGGGGGCTGCATGTGCCCATTTATTGAACCGTAAATCAACCAATCGTTATGCTGTCTGTTATAGTCTGGCTCTCTATCCATTGAAAGCAGTCCCCAAAGATGTAAGCAGTGGTGGCGAACATGGCAGGTGATGAACATGAGGTTACATGAAACTATTCTCATGGAGTTTCCTCAGCGAACACTCAAGCCGAGAGCATGATAGCTCTCGGGGAGGACGCTGTGATGCCCGGCTATTCCGATGACCTTTAGAAGCCAAATGGATTCTGCGGCGCTAGTGATGGGGAAAACGATTCAAGCGTCAGCAGATGATATAGATGGGATCGGACGTGGCAAAGTGTAGACAATCAGATGAAAACTTACTAGCAGCAGACAGGTTCGCCCGTCGCCCGGTGGGCTGTGGTGCAAGCTTTGGCGCATCCTGAATACCAAAGCGAACTGGAGGCGGAGGGCCAGTCTTTTGCGGCTGCAGTGGCGCCATTCCCGCATTGCCAAAACCATGGGTGAAGTGAGTCCCCGTCTGTTGTGGTTGGAGCTGTTGGGGCTGCTGGATCTGCGGCATCTGCGGCATGCCGGTGCGCTGAGGCTCCATTGCCGGCGGCAGGAAGCTGTTGATGCCACTGCCTGTTTGCTGAGGCATGCCAAATTGTTGCTGCTGTTGCATTGGGTTGTATCCGCCTTGGAATCCGGTAGGCTGCATCTGAACCGGAGAGAATGTGGATTGCCTGTTGGGGTCGGCGAAGGGGCTCTGCATCTGCTGTGGCCCGCTCATGTTCATTCCCATACCCATCATTCCAGTGGGCTGCGTCTGCATGAACTGGTTTTGAGGCCCGGCACCAAAGCCCTGCTGTGGTTGCATGCCGGTCTGGAACGGCATCATCATGCCGGGTTGACCCGTTGGCTGCGGCTGGAATCCTTGCATACCGCCCATGGGCTGCTGCGGCTGCATTTGCTGCATCTGTTGGGCATATTGCTGCTGTAGCCTGGCCTGGTTGATCTCGTTCAGGCTTTGGCCTGGTGGAGCGATGTGTCCTGTCATTTGGGGCTGGAGAGGCGGCGGCGTGAAAGCGCTGGGCTGAGCCGACTGCGGTGCTGACAGCGGGCGCGAAGGAGGTGGTGGCACAAGAGCGCCCTGTCCTTGGGTATACTGAGGGGCAACCGGCCTCAGCCGTGGCATCGATCCCGGCTGCTGGCCGTTGACCGACGGTGCGCCTGTTGGCTGTTGTGTGAGGGTAGAAAAGAAGGACGGCGTCGCTCCCTGCTGCTGTTGAGGTTGCTGCTGGATCTGTGGCTGTTGTACGGGCGTCTCGACGATGGGTGTTGCAGTCTTGTCAGGCTGGAGAGGTTGGGATAGGAGGGAGAGTTCTTGCATAGCTCCTGTTGGAGCAGGAACCATAGGCTTTGGAGCAGGGGTTGTGGCGGGGACGGGAGCGGGAGCGGGAGCAGGTGTGGCAGAGCTTGGAGCTTCGGCCGAACGCGAGGGAGCTTGGGCCGCCGTTTCAGCCGAAGTCTGTTTATTCGAAGGCTTCACATTCCATGCATCGTCGTCAAAGCCACTGGCCGTTGTCCCTGTGGCTGATGCAGGTGTCATGACCGGTGGCGCTGCGGACTTGCCATCAGTCGCGCTCGACCCTGTGGCTTGCGATGTGAAAGCTTTGGGATCAACCACGTCGCTGGTTTGCGAGTTTGGCTTGGGACGACCCCTAGTTGTGTTATTCTTGAGCGTGCCGCCAGGTCCCGAGAAAAGTCCCCCTGATTCTTCCTCACCCTTCTTCTTTCGTGCATACTTGTTATCCAGGAACCTCATAATCTTGATGATATCACCTTCTCTGATGCCCATATTGCGCAGTATGGTGGCATCAACGTCTGGCAGAACGCTTTCATCCATTGAATCCCTTGTGAAAGCCTGCGCGTAACGTTCACAAAGGCCAGGCGCGATATCGCATCCCAGGAAGAAGGGGAACCAATCGTACTCGGGTTTCGGCGGCTCAATGGATGCGCCAATCCTGGCGCCGGACGAAACCCTGTTGGACATTGCAGTCTTTTTGACAACGGAAAGTGGCTTGTCCTCGTCCAAGGAGATACCTTCGACCCTTTCGACGTACTCGAGATCCTCGACAGACATCTTGGCGATCGGGACTGCGATTTTGACGCCGTTCATCTTGTGGAGGTTGATCTTTCCATCCCTCAATCCGAGATACTGCGCTTCCACGCTGAAGGACTTGGATCGGTCTGTCCACGTCCTTACCTTTGATGAATCCGGCTCTGCATCGTTGACGAAAATTGTGTCAGCAACCAAAAGAAATCACTGGCTCTGCTCAGGAGCTAACACGACACTATGGAGTGTGCACTTACTTGACTTCGGCTTGGAGCTGGACGAGTTTCCATTTTCTCTGCTTCGCTGTTGGCCACCATTGTTACTATCAGTCCTCGACCTTCCCGACAGGCTGCTGTTGCGTTCGGGCAGCCGCATTCCGGGCCCTACCTCTGATTGCCGTCTCTCGTCCTTCATCGCTGCACGAACTGCTTCTTTCGTAAGGCGTTCCTCTTCGAGTCGGTTCTGGGCCACAGTCGACTTGCCCGCGTTGACGCCTGATGCGGCACTTGTCGGCTGGATCGGCACCGTTCCGATAACCTCGATGTAGCTGCTCGGAACTACACCCTCCTTACCGTTCTTGACCCGTCGCACCTGCCACCAATCCTCGCTCTTGGTGTCGTCCAATATGACAACATCGTCGCCCACAGCAACGGTGACTTCATCGTCGCCCTGCGCCATGAAGTCGTAGAGCACCTGACCCTTCTTTTGCTGCTGTCCCGTGCCCGCCATGATGACCTCGCGCAGCCCCTCGGCCCTGATAGCGCCTGCGAGTTCTCCCAAGACACTGACAATCTCCTCCGCCGTATCCTTTGCGCCGGCGTGTAGGTCCAGGCTCTTGCTGGGACGCACCAAGTCCAGGAAGACGTGCTTGCCTTCGCGAGAGTAGTGGCTCATCCTATCGGCCGTCCACTCGCGCGACGGCCCGTCCTGCGCCCTTTCTGGCGCGATCAAAATAGTGCCAGTTTTCAAGTTGATGCCAAGCGTCGTGGGCATCTTCTTCTTCTTGCCGAGGACAGATACCATTTCGTTGATGTTGTACATGCGGAAACCACCAGGCGAGAGTCCCGGAGAAGTTGGCGTCTGGTAGTTATCAATGACGTCGTCTCGCTCGGCAAAGTTGACTGATCGCTGCGGCAACGGCGGGGATTGGGGTGACACCACGGCTTCGTCCATGGAGCGGTGCGACTGCTCTCGAGGCCGAGCCGGCAGCGGTGGCGACCTCGCGTCCTCGGTGTCACTGCCTTCCGAGGTGTAGGTAGGCCTAGGGGGAAGAGCAAGCGGGGGAGGGGCCGATCTGGTCTCGGAGGCCGAAGATGAGGCGGCTTTCGCGGTCAGGACTCCAGCTAGCGCAGCGGCAGCCCCAGTCGCAGCCACGGCACCAGTCACTGCCGCGCTGCCCGGCGAAGTCTCGTCCGGGGAAGGTTGGGGTGATTCATCAACCTGGCTCCTTGCGGGCAGAGCTGGTGGCTGTGGTACCGGCGCAGCCGCTTCTTCTGCGGCGCCATCTTGGACCTCGATGTAGTTGGATGGCACGAAACCGTAGTCATCTTCGTAGCGGGCTAGGATCCAGTCGGGGTCCGAGTCGTCGTAGACTTCTAGTTGGGCATCTTCGGGAAAAGAAAGTTCCTCGTCTGATTGTCTCGTGTAGTCGAAAAGAGCGCGAGCGTGAGCTTTTGGTTGTACCTGCGAGGTTAAGGGGGAGGAAGAAATCAGTCACCAATGCACTTGAATCAACTTGCCAGACTTGTCGCTAACCAAACAGCCCATCGCCCGTTTCAACGCAGCGCAACACTTAATCATCCTGTAAACTCACTTCTTCAACGTAGGTATTTGGTATTAAGCCTTCGGGCTCCTCCTCCTCGTCCTCGCCGGCCTTCTTCTTGGCTTTCCACCAGGCATCCTCGGCGCTCTTCTCGAGGATGTACAGCAGATCACCCTCCGCCAAGACCAGCTCGCCCTCCGACTGGGGCTCGTAGTCGTAGAGGGCTTGGTATACGCCGATGAAGCCCATTGCGAAACCACGACTAGGCGAGAAAAGAAAAGTGGTCGGCGGGCGTGCGCGGTTCCGCCGGGCCGATGAGGTGATGTTCCGGGTCTGATCCTGGGTTCGGGGAGATTGGAGTAAGGTTGGGGCGGCGGGAGGCGGCCAGGTGGGATTGCAGGCCAAAAGTAAAAACCAAAGAAAATCAGTAAAACAATAAAGTATTAAAATGTCTTGGTTCGCGTCTTGGAGGGGGTAAAATCGCGGCGATTGGCGTTTGGTCGGTAGGCGATGTCGCCCTGCTTTCTCGCACGCACACAGCACACAGCAGCAACCAAGGACAAGACCAGACAGACACGAAGGACTGGATTGATACAGTGTATCACGACGTTAGAACAACCGACCCAGACAGGACCAGGTTTTGGCCGAGTTGATTGGGCGCCAGTTTGGCCTTCGTGGCTGGTGGATTTTGGTTGGGTTAGGCTTGCAAGACTAGGCTGCTTTGGCTGCCCAGTTGTATTAGGTAATCCACGCGAACCCCCTATGAAGTGGGGACGGATCCATTCAATTCATTTCAAAAGGTGCTAGTGACGTCGTAACTTGACTGACTGACTGATGGAGAGTTGGAAAAAGTGGCCCGCTCAGCGGCTAACACGACTTTGTTTGCAACTGTTGTTGGAGCCGAATCTTGTTAAAACCCAATCCGCATTCCGCGAAGCTTCCATTGCATGCAATCACCACATGAATAAGGTGCAGCGTACATACGGTATTCATTGCCTTTTAACTGTCAAATTGTCGGATTATCAGACTCTGAGTACCGTCATTCCAGTCTAGGTTCATCTGGTATAGGAAACCAAAAATAAAAATAAAAATAAGGAAACCACAGACCTTATTGCCGATCTTGCAAGCTTCCACGAATACGTTCGTTCACACACGTGATATCAACTCATCGCAGTCAGACCACGCCGCAGGTAGCCTGTGCTACCAGGCTTATCGAGCAAGACCACGAGCTGGAGAGAGATTGCACAGGCGTCCAACTGTGCGTGGGCAGATACGGTCAGGCCAACATACGTTCTAGAATAGAAGCCGAACGACCCGCGAAACATTGATGGCCTCCATGAAGCTGCTTGCTCTGTCACACACAGCATCTGCAAGGGTCTAGACTGGAGCCAGCAAACCCAAACAAAAAACAGGCACCAACGGCGGTGCGAGCGACAAGTCTAGATACATGGGAGACTCGTCGCGGTTGACATATGCCATCACTCGGTGAACTGGGTTGGCTCCGACGACTATTCATCCATCACGATGCCGGCGTCTGGGTCTGGCTTCAGTCGTACCAAGCCAACCATCCCGCTCGAGGCTACTGTCTGAGGCGTCGTTGGAGGGGTGACTAGGCTGTCCGTTGCCGGTCCCGCGTTCCGGCTCTTCTGCTCCTGCCGCAGGAAGCAGCAGCAATATCAGGACCACCCCTTCATTGGCCCGAATTCCCAGTGAATCGTGAACTTGTCAGTACAGCCTTAAGGAACTGTATTCAGGCTGCTACCAAGCGACCGCACACTTCACCCAACGTCACTGCTCTCAATCCCCAGGTCGGGGTGGTGCATGGAATGCGGGGCTTGACTCCTGTAAGTGACCACTACATAACAATATTGGATGTTCACTCTGGGAGTGAACTGTCTACCCGTTGCTCCACGACGGACCTCACAACATCCATTCATCCCTTTGCGCAGCTTCCACGCTATCCACTCTCCAGCCCTTTCCAAAATGCCCTCTGGCTTTGGCACAAGCCGCATTCGGCGGTCCAAGACTCATGTGGTCCCATTCCAGGATCACGCCGGCAACCCCGCGCTCAGCACGTTCCACGCTGATGAGAGCTGCCAACTGCCCTACCTCTATAGCTACTGCATCTACTTCACCCACCCCGACGTCCGACCTGATGCTCCCGATTCGACAGACGCCGCGAGGCGGCTGTACGAGACAATCGTTATGGAAAACCCACCCCTTAACCCCTACGACTGTCTATTTCGTATAGACATGTACTTCATCCCCAATGGCAACCGGGATGACTGCATGCGTCACTACCGCGCTGAGCGTGATGCCCGCGGCAGCTACACGGCCCAGGTCGAGGCCCTCAAGAGTAGCGGTGCTCAACCCACCGCCGAGACGGCCAAGATGCCCGGTCTGGTGCCTTCCTACGCCAGACATGATATGAGCAGGCACAGCTATCACGCCCTCATCTACGTTTGCGATGCCTCTGACTGGCACGGAGGCGAGGACAAGACAATGACGCGCCTCGAGTTTGAGCCGCTGTCCCGGGACGACTACGAACGCTTGAACAAGGACCCAGACGACGACCAGCACGAACCCGACGTGCTCCCGGAGACGGCGGCCGTGGTCGAGGCGATTGGGAAAAAAAGCCCCGGCTTTGGCAAGCCGACCCCGGCCATGCCCAGGCAGCCCAGATTTGCCGGGAGGTCGACTGAAATGTGGTACATGGCCTATCACATGTTCGACCGGGCTCCCCGCCAGCGCATGGGCGAAGACTTGTGGCAGGAGGCCAAGGAAAAGGGCTGGACTTCTTGGTGAACAACCGTGGAAGTGTACATTTTGGAAGCCACTTTTTACCTGATCACGAGCCCAAGATGCATTTGGAAAGGATAAATATTTGCATTGTCGTCCACCGGGTATTGGACATTTCATATTCCAATCCTAGCTCAAGACGTCACGTCGCACATGAAAACCTTTCACAGCCGCCTCTCCCTACGAAGACAACCCGACGCAGTACGCATACCCTCCCCAGAATCCAGCACCGCAGTCCCGGCTCACGGCAGGGTTCCTTTTGAAAGTTAGCCGACATCCTACTTTGCCAAAAGCCCCAGGAAACACAAGGGCTTTCCTGTGACAGAGCATCACAATGGTTGTAGGTGTGGAGAGAAGAGGAACGTACCAGTCGTAGAATTGGTCAGTCGTGATGCCATACTTGACAGATATTTCATAGCAGAATGGGCCGCCGCCAACTGCACAAAACGAAGTTAGCACCATTCGTTTTTTGGGCTCCTACTTCTCATGTCAGCTGAGCCGCGCTTACCTATGTGCCACTTGTTGCACTTTGGCGCGATCCCCTCTTGGGTCGGACCCGGCGGTGTCGGGCTCGGGGCACTAGACGTCAAGGTTGACGCTGGAGGCGTGCGAAGGCGTCACATGTCGGTTTCTTTTGCGAGAAAGTCCTCGCAGTCTTTCTGCTTGGTATCGGCGATAGGAAAACCCACATATGTTGGCCGTCGAACTCGTGACGGGACCCGGGTCTTCGCCGTTGTTGGGGTTTTCCGTAATGCTAATGCAGTAACGGTATCCTGGGAGGGATAAGTTTGCATTGGTTCAGCACCCATCGTGAAACCTTCACTGTCTCGCTCCGCAAGGGAACAACTTACCGGACCACAGCCCCTGGCACTGGTCGCCGACGGTAGGGTTCCTAAAGCACATTAGACTTTTGTTCTGTTATGCCGCCTATAGGGTTAATAGGCTTTGAAATTGCTCACCAGGCATAAAACTGGGCAATGGTAATGCCGTTTCCGTTCAGAACACTCTGGCAGGTAAATCCGGTAATAACGCTCTGATAGGCCTTGCATTCAGGGGTCGCGCCCTCCTGGAAAGAAAGACAAGCAAGGCCGTTAGCTAGTGCAAATTAAACGACTCGAGGCGTGAGATTGGGTGCAAATGAAATAGGGCCTTTTTATCTCACTCGGATAGGAAGCAGCGTGGGCGTTTCGATGGGCTTCGGTGACTTGGTGAAGCTGGCACCGTCCCACTGCGCCATGCAGTAGCGGTATCCGGGCTTGGGCACACAGCTTGTTGAGCTGACTGGCAGCGAAGGGTTCCTGCGCGGTGGAGAAAAAATGGGCAGCTGTCAGCTCAAAGGCCTACGGGAGGTGCATTATACAGGCGCCAGTGTCCAAGCTGAGCGACCTTCCCAGTTAGCTTGCCGATCGAGACTGAGGGACCACGCGCTGGCCAGGGCCTCACAGACCGAATTAAACCACGAAGACGAGATATCGTAGGGCAGGGTTAGCGAGTCACCGTCAGCGTAAAGAAAGCAGTCGGTGCGAGTGCCCTCCGCCATCGGCAACAGTTGGGGAAGACCGGTGATGGCAGGAGGGGTGTAGGTTGCCTTGGGAAGGCTGCCGTAGGGAACTGTGGCGTAAGTTGTCGTAGACACGTAGTCGGGATGCCCCGGGTACTGGTCGATGGCGCCAACAGCCTTGACACAGTAGAACGTGTCTTTCCACAGGTTTGTGCAGCTGGGAGGTGCCGGGAGGGCCAGCAAGCTGGCCGTACATGGCGAAGGAGGCATCTGAGTGCGAAACATACTTGGCATTGACATGGGGGTTCAGCAACAGAAAGTCGGGCAGCGAGATGCTATACTTGACCACCAGCTTATTACAATACTCGCCCACAACGACAAAGTGGTAAAGAGCGCAGTTGGTGGTGTGAGGCCCCTTTTCCCTACAGGGCAATATAAACTTGATCGTCCCTGATCGACCATGCCTTGGATGCAACCGCGGGCTCCAGTGAGCCTAATCTAGGTTGCAATCCGGGGCTAGGTTACTACCATCTGGGTGGTATTTGGTGAGACATATTATGATTAATTGACAGCATCATTTGGCCACCATACAATTTTGTACAATATACACTAATTAGATACCGCTCCTCGCCTCCGCCAAGCACAACAAACACAAGCAACGATATAAGCATATGGTATGCACCATGGGGCTCTCGTTCCGGAGATGTAAGACGGGCCAAACGGGTAACCCCTCGCCGTTCTTCAAAAGAACAAAGGAATAGGAACAGGAGACTACACCTCGACGGTGCTGCTGCTTGTCGAGATCGTGTGCCTGTCCTCTTATACAGGACACATCAGAGTATCTCTGGCCACTCCTTTATCCCTTCTTAACCACTAGCTGCTGTCTCTGAGGGCCTTGACACTGGCAGCCAGCCCGTGTGCATCCCCTTCCCAACATCCCTCGTCTCGCATGAGGACTTTGTCGCAAAGTCGCGACCTGGAGAAGGCCTATGTCGGCGGGACGAATACATGCAGACTTCGACTGCCGGCCCCCTTTCTTCGCCCAACAGCGGCCAAGTTTTCAACAAGCGCCAATCAGACGACCCCTATGCGTGCGGCGAGGGCAACCCGTGCAGTAACCACGCCTGCTGCGGCAAGACGGGCGTCTGCGGCTACGGCCCGGACTACTGCGGCACCAACGGGCAGTCGCCCAACGACAAGTGCTAGAGCAACTGCGACGCCCATGCGAGTGCGGCCGGTACTCTGAGGAGGCCGGGGCCAAGTGCCCCCTGAACGTATGTTGTAGCCAATCTGGCTTCTGCGGCACGACAGAGGAATTTTGCCGTGTTACAGACGATGACAAGACCAGCTGTCAAAGCAACTGCGAGCAGCCAGGTTCTGGTGCCTCTGGAGGCGACGTGCAGAAGCACATCATCGGATATTACGAGGCCTGGAACTACAAGAATGAGTGTATTGGGATGGGCATCCAGGACATCCCCATAGGCAGCCTGACGCACCTGTACTACTCGCTTGGCTACATCAAGCCTGACAGTTACGACATCATCCCCATGGACGATGGCAACCCGCCGCCCTAGTCGACACTGACCGAGCTTGCAGGGCTGGAGCGTAAGAACCCGGCGCTCAAGGTCGTCGTCGCGCTGGGCGGCCTGGACCTTCAACGACAACAACACCATCTAGCAGCCCGTCTTTAGCGACATTGTGTCCTCAGAGAGCAAGCGTGCCAAGTTTATCGACAAGCTCAAGACTTTCATGACGCGCTATGGCTTTGACGGCGTCGACCTAGACTGGGAGTATCCCGGGGAGCCTGATCGCGGTGGCAAGCCTGACGACGGCGTCAATTTCACCAAGCTGCTGCGGGAGATGCGCAAGGCGTTTGACGGCATGGCAGGCGGCCACAAGGAAATTACTTTTACGGCGCCGACGAGCTACTGGTACCTGCGCCACTTTGACATCAAAGCCAGCGCCGAGGCGGCCGATGCCGTCAACGTGATGGCGTACGACCTGCATGGTATCTGGGACGCCAACAACCCGATTGGGCCGACAGTGCTGGCCCACAGCAACCTGACCGAGATTAACTTGGCCCTCAACTTATTCTGGCGTAATTGAGTCAAGGCCGACAAGCTGGTGCTGGGGCTCGGATTTTACGGGCGGTCCTTCCAGCTAACAGACCCGTCATGCCCGACTCCAGGTTGCCTCTATAAGGGGGGCGCCGCCAAGGGCCCCTGTACCGACAACTCGGGAACGCTGTCGTACGCCGAGATTATGGACATTATCGACGCCAACAAGCTGACGCCGTACCACGACAAGGAGAACGCAGTCAAATGGATTACGTGGGGCGGTGACCAGTGGGTGTCGTATGACGACTTTGACACGATCCAGCAGAAGATCGAGTTTGCCAACGCCCTGGGGCTGGGCGGCCTGCTGATCTGGGCCGTCGACCTAGATACGCCCGACCTCGGCGCCCTCTCGGCCGTCGTCTACCCGGAGCGGCTGGGGGCGCGCGCCGAGAAGGCGACAGCGGCCGACAAATGGTCCAAGGTTGACAGTGGCCACTGCCGTGTCATTGACTGCGGGAACCCGTACTGCAACCCGGGTGAGATTATGATCGATAGCCAGCAGTGTTCAGCTTACGATATTTTGAACGACAGTTACAAGAGCAGCGCGACCTGCTGCCTGGTCGAGTTTGCGCCGGATCCCCGGGAATGGTAAGTCCTTGGTCCTGGTGACTGGCCCCTGGTTTTTTAACCCCCATTTTTATTTTTTCCTTTTCAAATGCATCCCTGGCTGACAACTGCTCGGGAAAATAGCACCTGGCGAGGCTTGGGAGATTTCGGTTTCTGCGACGGCCAGTGCGAGGCCGGCGAGGTCGCGCTGCAGTCATCTGTCTACAGTGACGACGTCCTCTACTGGTGCTTGGACGGGCGGGCGTTCCTCTGCTGCAAGGCCGACGCCGCTGTGCCCGACTGCCGGTGGTCCGGTGCGGCAACAGCTGCGACTCGGACGAAGATGACCTGACGTGACGCGACAGCGGCTGCGGCAAGAACAAGAAATACCGCTTCTGCTGCGCAAAAGACCAAAAGTGGAAAAACTGCAAGTGGAACGGCAAGCCCGGCAGCTGCTTCGACAACAACTGCGAGACGGGCTGGCAAGTGTCGATGACGACATCGTACCGGGGCGAGGGCGAGGGCTGCGGTTTCCGGCACAAGGACCGCGAACGAAGCTTTTGCTGCGACCCGCCTCCAGACAAATCGCCTTTCCTGCCCGTGCCGCTCGAATACCTGTTTGAGCACCCGCCCGAGGACAAGGAGGCCAACACAAAGTTTGACCTGAAGGTGGACCCGACGTATGGCGGCAGCAGTGACGTGCCCTTCTCCGAGGACCCCAACAACTCGCCCTTTGGCTTCGTTGTCATGGTCAGCCCGGACGAGATCCAGGTGACGCTGGACCGCCGCGATGGCTCGACTGCTTCGACTCCGTGACTGAGGGTGAGCATACGGCCCGTATGCTGTGTACCGACACAAACGAGAGCTCCAACTGCGGAAAGATCCACCTCGGTCACGGGCCTGGCCCGAATTGGTTGCAAGAGCAGATTTGAAGAGTTGTGGCAGACAGATGCTGGCTATGGGGCGGCTGGGCCGTTTTAGGCATGGTCAAATGAGGAGTTAAATTATATCAGAATACAAAAGATCATTTTTCAATTATTTTTGTTGATTCGCCTACTCAACCCATCCTCGACCCAACGCGGGTTACCTTGGGTGGTGGATCTCGGCTTTGGACGTTTTGTTGGTTGGTTATGTACCGACTTGTCAAGAAGGTGCACGACCAGGTGATTGAGGATGTGATGCGGTCGACACCTTCGCTCTGTCGAGGAGCAATTATGGCGAAGCGTACGTATTTCTTAGAGACTACCCTCTCGTGTTCAAAGGGCTGCTGGGGCATTAATCAAACGCATCCTCACTTCCTAGCCTCCAGTTGAACATACATGGACAAGGCTCAAGACAACTACGGCCCCGCAAAGGCACCACGTTCAGCTTGTACGGATCTACACGTCGCCAAAGACAATGCTCAACAGTAAAATGCAGGCGGGGAGGCCAAGCAGTACATAGTTAGCGGCTCCAATGGCATCCTGAATATAAACTACGGTAAGAGGCAAAGTCACATGAACGCTGTTGATTGCTGGGTTCCAGACGACTGAAGTTTAATCATGGTGGTAAGCGTCTGTCGAGGACGTCGGGGCTCCCATATGAGGCCCCGTGGCGATTGGGGCATGACCAATCTCTACATGCTTCTGAGAGAGTCGAGAACGCAGCCAAGTCGAAACCCTTGGTTTGGCTCGAGACCAATGGAAGGGGCTGGACGACAGTATTGTTGAGGCCCTTCTGGCTGGGACTGAAGTTTCGGGCATGGTGTAATTCACCCGAGTCGTCGACAATCTTTGTTCGGGCATCATTCCAGGGCTGCCAGATTATCCCTCCGATCAAAGTCCCGACTTGGATAACCGCACAAACACATAAGATGCGACACAGCCTTGCTTTCCACCATAGCCTAGCCCGAAATCGTCATTGTTGTGGCAGTATACTGCTTAGTACTGTCCTTTGCATTGTACTGTTTCGCGCTTCCCTCGGCCGACTTGATGTCAACCCGACCTGTGTGCAAATTCCGGGCACCAGGTTGAGACTCTAGCATATCATCAGGAACCGACTGATCCAAGGCCGCCAGAGCATCGATCGCAGCCTTCAGGCGCTCGAGCTGGTCTCCAGCCGCGGCCCTGCCGGAGCTGTTGTTTGCCAGATCCTGCACGTTCTCCAGGACCGCCGTCATCAAGAGCTCAACCTTGTGGTCTTTCCCCAGGGTGCGCAAGGCGGCCACGTATCTCTCAAATTGCGAAGCGTCGGCGGCCGGAACGCATTGCGAGAATACAGTCCTGAGCTTCTAGAGGTTGCCCTTGATCCTGTCCAAGGAGGCGACGACTGTCTTTCAGCAGCTGGGATTTGGCAGCCTGGAGCGTGGTTTGGATCAGCGGGAGCCGCTCCGAGACTTCACGAAATACTCGTGGAAGGGACTGAGTGTCTTTGGCAGTATCATATACCCTCTTGATGACTTCTGCGATCGTTATCGATGCTGATATCAGGCCCAGTGCAGTAGCAGTTCCCGCCATTTTCAGGCAGCGAGAGAGGCGTCTGGGAATAGGTAGTGTGGAGAAGATGCAGGCGAACAGAGACGAGCTGAAAAAGGAGGGCGGAGGAATAACAGTCTGCTCAGCATCATCAGGTATGGACCGTCAGCATGCGGCAAAAAAGGGAGGCTAAAACGGCCTCCACACCCACTTCATGACCTGCTGGCGAAATATTGGTTGAAGAAGGGAAAATTCGGATTGCTTATTGGCCCAACATCTAGAACTACACTTTATCTTCGCCAAGCCAGGTTTCACCGGCTGACTATGTGAAGCGCCACAACGACATTGCCTTTGTTGCATTCAAAATATATAGCGAGAATCAGATCCTCCTTACCACGGGCTCAAACCTAGAGCAAAAGGGCGTGCTTCCACCTCCAGAGCCCGTGATGGAGGAGGTGAGTATTTTTGCACCGGACATGCTCGTAGCCATGCAGGCTTTCCTAGGTATCCTGCCTGAGCATCAAGCAAACATGTACAACTTTGACCCGGAGCATGTAATCAGCGTGCCGTACATGTTTTGGTATTACATCAGAGACAATGTCGTGTCTGCCCTCGAGCGTCTTCCGACCAGCCATAGAATTCCTATGGAGCTCTTTCGAGACTGGATCGAAGCCTCCTATGGCGCCGAGTGGAGCTACGTCGACTCCAGGTTCGCAAAGGGCGTGTTTTCGCCTATGACGATGAAGTATCTTGTACAGCACGGGGATGTCCTCATTTCTTCCAACGGATCTTCGGTTTCCTCGTATATGTCGCAGGACGGGATGTCCCTGACTACTCCAGAGGATCGTCTAGATGGCCGCGTCAAGCCTGGAGCTACTTCAGAAAAGGCTGTTGCAGAACACCTTGCTGTGCCGCCACGCAAAGATGAATATGAATGGTGTATAAAGTCGTGGACATGGAGCTACGACGGGCGATTCAAAAAGACACGCAAGCGACTTTCCATGAGACTCAAGGTCCCTTCGCCCCACGCAGAAGTGCCAATCACCTCACTGAACTTCTTCCCGTTCAGGTTCGAGGACGATAAGCTCAGAGGGGAGCTCAAGCGGAGAGGTCAGACTTTCTGGAGCTGTCGCAAGAGGAAGCTGGTGTCTTATGCCCATGGATCCGGTCAAGAAATGAGTGTAGTATGTATCCCAACGACAGAACCCTCGTTACGACATCATGTCACAGCAATCTAGTGGGCCAAAAATGAATGGCCCCCAGATACTCAACGTCATAACGACGGCGCGGCAGCTGGCTCGGTGCCGCGGCCAGAGCCTGTGCTATGAACACCTCCGGCACGTCATAGACGTGGCTGGCAGGTTCGACAAATACCTGCTCGGCGTGAACGAAGGGCTCTCTGCCGACGACTCGGCTCGAGAGGGAGGCTGGCGTCGAAAAAAAAAGAAAAAAGGTATTATCGGCGGGTGTTTCAGATGTGTGGTATCGTTGGAGAGACTATAATGGGTTTCCTTACAGATATGCAAGGTTTTTGCCTAACAGCAAATATGTTGGGAGATCAATCAAAGAATTCGGGATGTTGTGTATCAAGTGACCCTACTTACCCGGGACTGCTGGTCCTGTTTGTAATGAATACCAAGCGACAGCAGTCTCTTACTCAATGACACTTGTGGCTTTAATCAATGCGCTACAAATCCTTGTCAGAGAAATTCCAATTCAAATCGAGACCTAGTCTAGCAGCTGCTGCAGGACAAAGCCCCAAAAATTTCAGTCTTAATATCGTCATCAAGCAGAGAAAAAAAGACAGATGTCTCGACGTCCATTAATTCACTTCTTCGGACTTCTGCCCATACCCGCCACGGACGCATCGTCAGACTCGTGCATCGAGCTCTGCCTCGTTCCGCTTCGTGTCTGGCTTCTAGCAACCACGCCTGGGAAGAACCTAGGCTGACTGCCAGAGATGTGCACGTCCGAAGCGGTATCCGAGGCCCAGCCCTCGCGGCTCGCCCCCGGTGGGGACGACATGCTCGGCAGGCTTCCTTCACCTCCAGGTGCCACGCCGCGCTGTACCGGGCTTGGTGTGACATCCCTCGCCGTCGTCTCCATCGTCTTTTGAAAGCTGGTGGGCGGGGTCTGGCCTACTGGGCCCGTGGGCCTGACGCTCTGTGTGTCCGACTGCACTAGGTTGCCGTTTGCATCCAGCGTGTATGCGGCGTACTTGGCGACCCTGAAGTCGTGGGATTTGCTGATGGTTAACACAGTTCTTTCCAGGTAAAGATGTACAGTTATTAGGTGGCAGACTCACATTTGTTGCTCTTCCAATAAGGTCTGGTACCTGAACTCCTCCCTTCTATCCGGCACGTTTGTCTTGGCCATAGTGTTGCCCTTTGCACCTGGTTGATCGAAGTTGGCTCCGAGCCATTGCTCTTTCACCGACTGTTCGTAACCGCTTTGCTTGACCGAGTTCTTGGCCAGCTCGCACATGTCCACAGAGCTAAGCTTGTAAATCTGCGCCGCGACCGCATACTCCTCCATAAGCGGCTCCTTGGTAAAGGCGAACTGGAGCGGATCGTCGGTCGAGAGCGATACGTTGAGACCGCGCTTGAAATACTGGTGGAACGGGTTACGCTCGTACGCGAGGAAGAGCGCGTTGTTGCTGAGCGGCGACATGGCAATACCAATCTGATCCAGGTAGAAGATGTACTGAAGGATGGGCACCTTGCGAAGCAGCAGACCGTGACTGATGCTGTGCGAGCAGAGGGCAGCCACTGCCATATGCTCGCTATCTCCTGCTTCTCCGCAGTGCGGCCGCAGGACGAATGTGTTGAGACCACGCTGTTTGCGGAAGGCATTGAGCGAGGACATGTTCGCGAAAAGATAATAGATCCAATAGCTGTACGGCGGGTTCTGCTTCGAATTCCATTCGCTCGGAACCGGGAACTTTTTGAACAGTCGGCGCTCGACCTTGCTCTCGTCGTCGACGCTGTCGAAGCCAATAACCCTCTGAAGAAACACGTGTAGTTTGGGGTGACTCTGAGGGTCTTTCGTGACCTCGAACAAGGGCTGAAAGATGTTCTTGACAATTTGCTCGTAGTTGTCCATAAGGCCGCTGGCCTTATATACATCGTATAGGCGCGGAATCTGTATCAGCCAGCGCACGTTGTGCGAGAAGAGTTTGTTGTCGACGATCCAGCCGGCCAGCTTGTCCCACTCGTCCAGAGACCTGCCGTATATTGAGATGCGCCACTCGACCATCTGGTATTTGCTAGACTCCAAATCGGCGATAACTTCTTTAGTGATCTCGGCCAAATAGCGGCCCTTGATATCATTGTCCGTCTTGAGAAAGATGGTACGTAACCGCGACTCGCCGATGGGGTTGTACTTCAGGTTGAATTTGTCGAAGCGGTGGAATGAGTCGGTGTGTGCCTGTAAATTGTCAGTACACCATGCACATTGCATCTGAGAGAAACGTTCCAAGGCGGATGGTCAAGTTGGGGCGTATTGGCCGTCAACCTTTCAGGAAACTTACATGCATATCAAGGGTGTCAATGCTGAGGTCGTATGCAGTAAGGTTGATACTCTCAAACACCTGAGCAAGTGTAAGATTCTTGCCGTCTCGGTACAGCACGATCTCGTCGGGACACTTCTTCATCTTGCTCTTGATGAAACGAAGCAGGTGCTTCTGGTTCATGCAGGCAGAGTGATGGACGTGGGTGTCGACCTTTCTCACGTTGTAAAAGTCACGGTGAGGCACCCGTTTGCTGTCCGCCGTCTCCTGGTACTCATTGAGCAGGGTGTAGAGGTTGAACTTGCCCTCCAAGTACTGCAGGCGTCGGTATGCAAAGCTCTTGCTGGGACCGTCTGCGGCAACCGACAATATCTTGTCCAGGTCGATATAGAATTGGCGCAGCGTGGGGATGTTAACGATGGGCTCTCCACATGCCGGAGTCGCATAGACCTGATAAACGCCACTGTCGTCCATGCGGTACTCCATTTCACAGGAACCCGGCAGCGGCAGAACGTCGTTCATATCAAAGTCTTCACCAATGTCTTGCCCAGGCTTCCGCTTCTTGTGAACCTTAGTCGCAAGGTCGGGGTCGGCCCCCAAGACCATACTATTGGTCATGCTTGCTGGCTGCGAACCGCTTGCCACGGCCCTCTCCTTGGCCTCGATCCAGGCCGGCTCGGGAGGCGGAGGATAGATGTTCCAGTTTGGATCATCTTTGGGATTGTCACCCGGGTTCTGCAACGATAGCTCAAGGTACTTGTGACGAATCTCGAGCAGGTCCCGAACACTCTTAAAGATGGAGCTCAGCTCTGCCGTGACGGAGGGGTCGGCATCGTTGAACGTGGCACTGCCGATGCCCGGCGGCGCATTGACTCCAGGTAGCACCGGCACGGCGGGGTTGCTAGTCGGTGCCTCGGGCTGGCTGTACTTGGACGAGCCTAAGCCCTGTAGCTGGTGCGACAGCTGGTTGACAAGCGTGTTGTTGTTAATGCCGAACGTGCCACTGTTTCGTTGCAGGCCAGCATCCAAGCTGGGCATGTTGCTAGAAAAATGTTCGATACTCTTTTTGGCCGAAAGCGCAGGCGAGCCCAGCGAGGTGGGGTCATGCTGGCCCGGCAGTTGATGGCCGTGCATCAGATCTTCACCCCCGCTGCCCGCCCGCCCCGAGATGACAGGGCTGCCTTCACCCCAGTTCTGTCGCTGGCGCTGGTAGAAGAGTTTGGCGTCGGTCTGGGTCAGGTGGCGCTCAGCCACGGGGTCGTAGAAGGTGGTCTTGCGCTGCAAGTCGCGGGGAAGCATGCCCTCCTCCAGCTCTACGTTGTCCTCATCAGCCATTGGCCCCGCGCCATCACCGGCGGGGACGTCGCCCTCAGCCTCGGACACCTCGTGAGATTCCACTCCGTTGGATGGCTCCTCATCGTCGGAGAACTGCATTGGCGTAGCTGCCAACTTGTTAGGCGAGCTAGACCCCGAGAGCGGATCATCGGTGACGGAGAGGTCTAGATAGGCGAGGGACTAGCGCGGTTAGTGGGATGTTGAGCCCTGGAAACGAAGGGCCATGAAAGAGCGCCTCTCACCGGGCATTGTGACGAGGAAGTAATTTGATCCGAGACGCTCGAATGTAACTTGGGCCTTCTTACCCAGAAACAGCGCGAGCGTGTGCGAATTGATTTGTATATAGTAGGATGCACCGCCGTCACGTGGAACCCAACAGAACAATCGCAGTCACACCGATCACTTGGAAGAAGAAAAAGAAGAAAAAAGACTTTTTTTTCTTTCTTGGAACTCGCCCGATTTGGTTCGCCGCGTAATACTTCGTACTTTTAGCAGTGCTTGGTACAACCCATATGTGGATTGTGAGGTTACAGCACCAGTGTTTTAGCGCCGATGATTTCTTCTTTGAATCACCGCCGTGGTCTTGGCTGCCATGACTCCCAGTTTCACCCCACCTCGAACCACAGAGCTGGTATGACGCACCCACTGCAGGAACAGCATTTCTGGCGCCTCAGCTAATTCTAACATACAGTAGCTGAACACTTTGAGCCAAGATCCAGGTACACAAGCTGGATCCCCTCCCCCACAATGGAACGAAGCTATCAGACGAACCTGCAGACGCAGGTAAAACCAATATTTAAAAAAATAATGCATCCCGCAACTGCGTATCAAATCAGGTTTATTCTATAGCACGGCTCAATCTATTTTGATCACTTCTCTGGCATACATTGTCTATCCCACCTTGATCTGACTTCCCGCCCGAGGTCTCTGCGATGGCTGCACCTTGCGAGCTTTGGGGCCGCCACCTCCGCTTCCGCCCATTGAATACAGTGCGCCAGACGCAAACACAATCACAGCGCCGGCCAAAGTGCCTGGTGCGAGCCTGTTTCCAAAGAGCCAGATGCTGAGCAGCAGGCTCACCAGCTTGCGGATGTTGAGCACAATGGTGACCGTAAGGGCAGAGGATGCCGCAGCCAGAAGATTGACGCCCCGGATGCATGCGTACTGCGTCAGCACGTTGAGAACCAGGTATACTATCTGGCTGGGCACTCGGACCTGCTCCAGATTCTTTTGCAGTTGCGCCAGTGGCGGGTTTTCCAGCCCAGTATCTCCGATAAAGCTGCGAAAGGGTGTTTTGAGCGTCAGCGGCTCGCTGGCTGCCAGCTTCATAAACTGCCTATATAGAGACGGCATGAAGGGTATGAAGAGCGGCAGTGACAGAATGTGAGAGTAGAAAAGGTTCTCCTGCCATTGCGGTCCGTACTTGCGGTACGTCTCCTCCGTGTACAGTCCCATAATGGCCGACATGACCTGTGCCGAGAAGAGTATGCTGAGTCCGATTGTGAAGCTGCGGGTGCTGCTGCCAGTGCCACCCTCATCGTGCTCGTTCGCTCCGGCTGCTGCATCCTTGGTCTGGGCATCAGACCACGCCGCCAATACAACCCCTATCGTCAAGAGGAGGACGGCCAAGACCTGAATACGGGGGTATCGCTTGCCGTACAGGAACCCCGCAATCATTGTAGTGATACTTCCGCCTGAACGGAGAATGATGTGGACAGGGACTGATATGTCGTAGCTGAAGGCATGGTTGTTGAGGACGTTGATGCCGAAAAATAGTATGATGTTGAAAAGCCACCGCTTGAGCGGTACTTTGTTGGCCTTGATAAAGAATGGTGGCCTCCGGCGATCAAATTGCGACACGTATCCCGTCACTGCAACAAAGAGGAACTGGACAAAAGTAAGGAGCGTTCCTGTAGTTAAAGACGATTGACTCTGTCAGCATCACTCTCAGTTCGCGTGCGCCGTCACTTTGCATCCAACAGGTTGGCGACAATTTGTATTCCATACCACTGGCGGGTTCGACCTTGATGATGGCCTCAAGAGCAAAGACGTTTGAGCAGCAGCCTCCGAAGATCAAGCTCAGCATAACCCCAACTGCAAACCATTGCGGAATGGTCTCGATGAAGATGCGACCGGCCAAGGCCATCATGCGCGAGTAGAGCGGACGGTCATCGTCGATTCCGTACATCTCGGCCTTTTCGAGCAGCGGCGCTGCGTTGATCACACGCGGCGTGGGTGGCCCGCTGTTCACGGGTTTCGGGATCGCATGGTTGCTCTTCTGCAAGGTCTGACGGCGTCTGACATTCGCGCGGGCCGTCATGAGGGCGGCTGAGGGGGTGCGATGCGAGGGAGGGGAGGGGAACTGCAGCAGGCGTGCGTTGTGCGCGGCGGGCGAGCGGCGAAGCGAGGCGGGCAAAAAGTCCCCGGCCCCCTGGGACTCGTAGGTATGGTACCTGTCCTTCCCTTTCCCAGTTGAATAGAAGGAATGGAAATCCTGTTGAAAATCAGGGGTTCAGTTCAGCAGCTGAGTGTTTCCAGTGGGTGACAGCCAATCAGAAGGGCAAGGTGGTGGTAGCTTTGTCTTGGCTTGAGATTGTCTGCATTTGGGGCTTGTTTGAATTAAAGGGAAACCTCGTCTCTAGCCTAGACTAGAACTAGACTAGAACTAGTTGCGGTTTTGGAATTTGTAAAATGTCTGGGGGAAAAAAGAGAAGGGGAAAAAAAGCCGAAAACTGCCCTCAGCCGGAATTAACCAGGAAATGCAGCAGAATCAGAGCAGGGTATAGGCAGTACTTACGGCAGCTTTTTTGGTGAATGTTGATCCGTGACAGCCCTACCAGGACTGGTAAGCATGCGATGACACGATCGCGAGAGCACACACACAAGTTCTGATTCTGGAGTGGGGCAGAGTGGCGCGCAAGCATGTGCTAGTCGAATCGAAAGATTTGCAGACGGAACAACCTCCTTACTTACTACCTTATTATGAACTGTATGATAAAGGACGGAGGCAGGTTTGCAGGCAAGGGTTCTTTGCAAAAGTCGAAGGAATAGGATACCAATCGCGCGAAAACAAAAGGTAACAGAGAACAGGCAGCGGGCAGATGCATAAAGAGAAAGAGTCAGCACACACGTGTCCGTGTCGTGATCCCTGGTCTGGTCGTGGTGGGTGGTATTTTAATTGCCTGGATCTGCGAATATAGAATGGAACTGGGCTTTGGCATCCATGGACGACAGCCAGTCGGAGCTTGGGCTTTCTTTACTACGTGGTAGTTTCTAGCTAAGGTACCACACTTGGGTAACGTAATTGTACCTTGGGTACCTGAGCTGAGGTGCCTGATTTTGATTTATTTTTATTTCTCCAAGCCTGCCCATCGGGTGAATATTAGACGAGCTGGCGCCTACGACGTACGTCAGTCGAGATGAAGTCACTGGATCCGAGCTGTGGTGTTTAAGAGGGACGCACCAACCGTGCTCATGTTAATTGATGCCTTGGATGCCTCTAGATAAGTACTACTTACAAAGAGTGAGTGCGTTGCTGCACAAAAATACCGGCCGATCTTGATATGCGGACAAGTGGCATTGGATGCCCTCCCTGCATACTCGGCGGCATTTGCCTTTTTCCTTCCCTTCCACACATCAATCAGTCCCCGCCCTTGCACCTTCCCATCCAAGATAGAATAGTGTTGTGCGGC
Organism: Pyricularia sp. CBS 133598; assembly: GCA_004337975.1. NCBI lineage: Eukaryota > Fungi > Ascomycota > Sordariomycetes > Magnaporthales > Pyriculariaceae > Pyricularia > Pyricularia sp. CBS 133598. Next base: position 325,521 of record RRCJ01000016.1, read on the forward strand.
AAAATCGCGGCGCTGCATTCAAGTGGATACTGGGAATACCCGACCAGCGCAAGGGTTCTTGGGAGAGAAAAATCTCTGAGGTATTAACTCATGGTCCACTTTCAAGAGGCACGAGCGAGCGGGAGTAACCTTGAAAAGATCGAGAGGGAAAACCATCATCCCCGCACCTCGACATCTCAGGTACAGATTTTATCAAATCGCAGGCGGCGCGACGGTGCCTCATTCTTCGGGCCCGAGGCCCATGGCAAAGCGCGACGCAGAGAATTTGAACGGCGGGGCAACGCGTGCCGAAAAAGCGCGACGATTGTCTCTCGCTACCCTTGGACCGTTGCTTGGCTTGCTTGGCTTGCTTGGCTTGCTTGGCTACCTAGCAAGCTGGTACCAAGTAGGTACATCAAGGACTTTTGACTTTTACCTCTTTCTTCATAGCTCTGCAGATAAAGGGTCACCAGACCATAACAGACCAGACCGGCTCCGTGGTCTTCTTCTTATTTCTCTCATTACAGCTTCTTCAACAAATCAACCTAGTTTGTGAGTGTGTGGGAACCGCTCGGCAGGCGGGAGAAGAAGCCGCTCTCCCGACCCGAGCGCAACCACCACACGGCACACAAGTCTGCGATCTAATTTAGACCAATGCCATGATCCCTGATCCGGGTTTGTACCATACAGGCAGGTAACTACAACCTGTTGTTAAATTGACGCAACGTTGCCTTTTGGTGGCATTCAGTGTATGTGGGTGGTAATATCAACGCCATCCACTAACCTTGACCCATAGAACGAACTTGAAACGGGATGAAATAGTTCGCTATTAAGATTTTAAGATATTGTATTGTCGGAGGCACTGCCAGCTTCAAATCTTTGCTCTATGTTTGAGTTTTCACATATTTTCGCTGATGCATATTTATATACCAGAGAACCAATGGCCATTGCTCCCTCTGTGCCGGCAGACCCTGCAAATGATCCTTTGCTCGTCGCACTAACAAAAGATTACACTCTTCAGACCACCAGAACAGCGCCGACAGCAGCAACGCCCACAACAGCCCTCATAGCCTGAGCCAATTGGCCTGTCGCTGCCCCTTTCACCGGCACCGTAGTTGCCGCCGCGGCAGACCCACTGGGCGCATCGCTTCGCGTTGGCGCCGGCGTGATCTGGTCAGCCTTTGCAGAGTCCGTCTTTGTCGAGGTTCCTGTCTGCGCCGCCGCCGACGGGCCGGACACAGACCCTGTCTTTGCGGTGCTGGGCCGGCTGTCTTCTGTCGTCTTGGCCGCATCGCTCGTGCTGGTATGCGACGAGGCTTCGGCCGAAGTCGATTGCATCTTGGCCTTGAAGCAGGGCAATGTCCCCTTGGTCGTTACGCAAGCCGCGCTGCCCGTATAGGCGGGACAGCACGGGTTGTTGGTCTTGGGAGGCGCCCGGCCGCCACCGCAGTCAAGCACGGGGCAAAGCTCGCCGGTGTCGAGGTCATAGAACTGGACGATCTTGTCTTCGCAGGTCGTGTATGACCTGTTTTGGCAGTCCACGGCCAGGCCGAGGTTGGCCAGGAAAAGGGCCGAGAGGATTGCGGTGGTTGTGATGTGCATCTTGACGAGTGAGTACCAGGTATGTGTAAGAGGATTAAAGATAGTAATTACTGGCCCTTTCTATAACGAATGTGTGACTGTGAGCTTGGAGAGAAAGAAAGAGATATCTGCTTGGAACTGCACAGCTGAGAACGGCTGATTGCGCCAAGATATAGAAAAATTCTACGACGCCAAGTTTCAGGGTGCTGACAGGCAATTTGCCTACTTTGGTTCGGAGCCATTCAATGCTTGTCTCTGTCAAATTGTCAATGCAAGGGATTTCGTACTCAGATTTCCTGACCAGGCCGTCAGCGGAGATACAGCCCTGCTGTGCCGGACATGACAAATACATTCAAGCTGTTTCCCCTGCCTAAGCCCTAACTAAAATGGTTGGTTTCCCCTAATTTGTTGTCCGCTAGATCGAAGATGCCGACCTAGTCTTGGATCCGTGGCGCGACATTTCGTACTAAAAGCTGACGAGTCACCTTGTTTACCTCGCATTCCAGGCAACTATAGGGGCAGCAATAATACGGATCGACACGACTTTGTTTTGGCGGAAACCGTTATATTTGAGGGCATGGTTCTTCAATCACTCATCTATGCTAGATACTATGCTTTATTACTATAGTATGCCGGGATGCTAAAACTTGACGGCGTGTAAACCAAAGCCTCAATACCGATGGCGCACATAAAACAGACGCCCGGCCCCCCAGCACTACAAAATCCTGTAAATCCACCTTCTCCGGCCCAGTAATAACCATTATCCCAGGAAACCATGAGAATATGTTGCTCGAGCAAGGGGCGTATCTCCGAGGATCACCATATGTGTATCCCGTTGGGCAGAGCAGCACATGCATCGAAGATCCCGCATCCGTCCAACGATGAACGATTCCTGTTTTGCGACTGTGGCAACTTCGAAGCCAACCTGGATCTACTGACTGCCAGAGCCCAAGATCTCCTACACACTGTCTGATGAGGTGCTTTGTGGGGTGATAGCCTCACCGGTTGGAGAGTCTTGGTTCTGACGATCATTATCGTCATCGCCAGGGCCGTCGGAGCTGACACCACGTTCGCGATCCTTCTCCTGTTCTACCTTGATCAACGAAATCTCCATATCTGTTGGATCTGTAGCGGGCTCTGAAAATTCCATAAGTTGCTCGTCGGCAGCTTCGGCAATGACGGCAGCTTCAGTTGCCTCTGCCTCGGCCGCTGCTTCTGCCTCAGCCTCGACATCCCTCTGCTTCTTGTAGTCGAGGTGGTCGAGAACCTGATCAATCTCTTCTTGCAGCTCCTCAGCGATGACCCTGCGCGAAAATTTCAGAGTTTTCTCGTCTGTGGAAGACAAAAGCCGAACCCAGAGGTCCTGCAACTTCTCCGCCAACTTCTTCAAAAACTGGGTGTCCTCGTTCACGGCAGCGAACTTCTGGTCCGCCCGCATCTCACTCTTTGACCTGTCCACCTGCTCCATCAGCTGCTTGATCATGGCGATGTAGGGCTCAAAGACCTTGTCAGCCAAGTCCTCCTCAGGTTCGGGCTCAGGCTCCTCTTCCTCCTCCGCAGCCTCCTCGTCGGGTATCTCATCCTCGGCCTCTACCGTCGGGTCGGTCCGGTCGGTGTACCAGGTGAACAGCAGACGCTTAAAGATGTCGTAGTCGTCCCTCGCGGGCGGAACCTTGGTGAGGATGTCCCGGGCCTTTTCCCACGAGTGCGGGTGCACAATGTTGAGGGCATGCAAGAGGACGAAGCGGATTGCGGTGCAGTCCGCAAGCGCTCCCAGCGCATCCTTCGCCATGGCGTAGTTTAGAGTTTGCTGGGGGGAAACGGCGACGTCTTGGACAGGCTGTATACTTTCCACGGGCCGGCTGTGGACGCTCGAGGCCACATGGCTCGCCACTGGGTTGTCGATTATCACCACGTCGTCGTCATCGCCGGCGATCTCAGTGGCATAGTTCCTGGGCTGGGTAGGGCTAATCTCCAGCTTGACGGCCTGAACAGGCGACGGAAAGGTCCCGGGCATAATATCCTCAGGCAGGACTTCAACTAGGTCGTCATCATAGTAGCCAGTCCCTTCCGACTGGGCTTCGGTAGGACCGTTAGGCTGCGTCTTTGGTTGCTCAGTGCTTTCATCGTCAACGTATACCACTGTGCGGAAAACGTCCTCTGGAAAACCTTCCTGTAGCTCAAAGTCTGCATTGACTAGAAATGGCTGGTCATCAACATCCCCAGTGCGCGCCCGCTTTGCCGCAGGGCCATCTTGCGACAACTCTTCATCACCCTGACGCTTGGCCTCGTTGCTTGGAGAGTCAATATTCTCAACGTTCTTCTCGTTTTGCCGATGGAGAGGTGAGCCAGAGCCGTTGGGCTGGACCGCTTCAGCGTTATTCTCGAGAGTGGCCATTTTGAGTCGGGCACTTGACAGCAAGCGGCTCGAGAATGGCTTTTTGAACTTGTGGCCAAGGGGAGTTCAATGTGAAGGCAGAAATGGTATTGGTCAGTTTTGATGTTTCGAAATAATAGCCAGTTCTCAATCAGATATGAAGGCCAAGTGGAACACGCAGTGAGTTTCTGACACTTGAATGTCAGTTCCCAAAACACGGAAAGCTACCGCATAATGGATATCATATTAGGGGTGCTTTACCTGGTGGCGGATGGTGAGATGTGTAAGTGGCAAAGTGTAATTCAGAAAGAGATTGTAACTGGACAGGTGGCGGGAACTTGGAACGATATTCGCAAAGCTGAACTAGATAGATCGTACTGCTAATTTTGAGAACCAGCTCAGAATCTTTGAAGCAATGTCTGAAGCCGGTGAGAGAAGTGTCGAAAGGTTCTGGTGGTTCGTGTCGAGTGAGTAGAATCAGTTTTGAGTTAGTCGCCAAACGTCATAAACTGGTCGTTTGGATTTTAATTCTGAGCAAAGAGTGATGGGAAACTGATATAAAGATGGCTCTCCCTGGTAGCGGGATGATGGGGATCTGAACTAACAGGCCAAACTCCTGTTATACTTGATATCTAAATATCCTGCTTGCAGGCCTAGAATGGAGCTGGGGGAGACTTTGATGAGAGATCCTCCGTGAATGCAACGCACAACTTGGCTCTGTTTGTGCTTCTAGAATTGGGATTCCTCCTCTCCGAACGTAGGATAATCCATAAGATTTCTAGAAAGTTTCGATATCGATTTACCAAACAATCCACACGATTGGGCAACAACCGAGTGGGTTGATCCCATACATATTCATGTCAATACACGCCTCGTAATGCCTACTTGCCGTCACGTTTGCTTTTATCCTCCGTCTCCTCACAACTAGTATTTACTTCAGTGTCTAGCAACACATTTGCCATTATTTTACCTAGCTGGTTATTTGAGCATTTGTACGCCTAATATTCCAAAACAAGCTCGGTATCCTGATAAATACGACATAAGTAGGAGTCAAAAGCTCAGGGATGAAACTGACTGCTTTTTGAAAGGACTCTTTCTTTCGGGCCGGCTTAGTATTTGGACTCCCCTCAATCTGGACTTGAATATCTAGCTTCATAAACAGTCAGGACTTTGACATAACTTATATATCATCGCAATGGTCTCAGGGCCAGCATTTGTGGCAGTCCTCATAGAAAGCCTACATAGCCCGGATGCATTATTCTGGGCTCAAACCAGACCTCATTTCCACTCGAGCCGCAGCGTATCTTCACCAATCACCATATCTACATTATTAAACCCAGCAGCTCGGTAAAGCGCCGTGGCAGTTTTGTTGGTAAAGTACACACCCACGGCCACAACACACAGTCGTCCCTCTGCTTCGGCTGACTTTCTGGCCCAGCACAGCGCCTCCTTGAGCAAAGCGACAGCAATGCCCCTGCGGCGAGCCTCCGGCAGAGTGAAGACGGCATTCACTTCCCAGAGCGCAGTGTTCTCGATATCACCTTTCCCCTGAACGACTCTAAGTAGTGTCAAGGTGGAAAGGACTTTGACCTGGGCAGTATCGGCCGCATCGATATCATCGCGGCGGGCTATAAAAGTTGTCGCGGCTGGGTTGTGTAGACGCGTCAGCCACTCAGCGCCGCCAAAAGCAGGCTCGCGTTCGAATGTCGAGGAAAATGCTGCAAAGTGTGGCAACAGTAGAGTACACAGCAGGTGCCTGTTAGTGATTGTTGCGAGACACACGCTTTTCCTTTACTCGATGTGACCGATCAACGGTACAAAGCATAGAACACACCTTTTCGCTCAAGTTGAAGGGAAGCGAGATGAAAGGGTTTGACGCTTGTTAAGTACAGCTCCTCTCCTTGTGCGTTTCGCGGGATGATGTCTATAGACTACTTCATCTTGCTTTTCCAGGTTGACACTATGAAATAGGCGCTAAAGATGGACAACTGGCTTAGCTTCTTTAGCAAATACTTGGTGTAACGAATGCATGCCAGCAACTATGACACGGATCAAGGCTTTGTTGGACTTTTTGAATTACCGGCTATAGGAATCTAGGAATGCCTTCTGAATCCCTGACGCTCTATGGTCTTATGGTCAATGTATTTTCTTTTCTCGCATTTGAAGTGTAATGCTTTTTGCAACTACAACTCAACCATGAATTCGTAGGGAAAAGTGACGAATACAAAACTAGAACTAGAATATATTAAATATGTGTCATGTGAGAGTTACTGCATGCCGAATGACAGGAATCATTTCATCCAAACGGTCTACCCTGACTGCTACACACAGACTGTAGATTTTATACATTGCGTGCAAGCTACAGTCTGCGCAGCTCGCGCACCTAATTATCTCAAGTAAAATTTCCGTAATATTTCGCAACTGGAAATGCTCACTAGCTCGATCAAGATAGCCGGCAAAATCCAAACAAAGAATTCCAAACCTGTCGTAATCGTCGTGAGGCCGCCATACGTTTGGCAAGCGGCTGCAGAAAAAAAGAAGAAGAAGAAAAGAACTAAGAGAGAAATCCCAACGTATATGGCAGTTCTCGAAGCCCAAACTCCCCTTTCCGAAAGAATATGTACGGTTCCCATCACAAGATGCCCATCACTCCCAGCCCAACACCCAGAAGCAACGCTGGAGGCGGTGTGGGCCTAGCCGGGCCGGCATTGGCGCTCCCCACAAAGAATTGCCCATTGTTGACGGTGCCTTGGCTGCTGCAAACGGTCGGCTGGATTCCAAAGCAGGCCTGGCTGCTCAGCGAGCCACAGATACTCGTCGCCGAGCTCGGGCCCAAGTTCTGCCTCGAGACGCCGATCGTGGTGCCTGCTCCTCCCGGGACGATGATGGTGACGCCGTTGCCGCCGGCCTGGCCGTTGTTGTTGAGCTGCGAGGTGCAGACGTCGTAGTTTCGGCTGCACTGCGATACCGCCGTCTCGCAGGCCGCCTTGTTAGAGAAGCTGGTCGTTATGTAGGCAAAGGGGAAGAATTGATTCGGGACGAAGGAGGCGCTCGGGGCTGGCGGTCGGAAGCTCGCTGGTGCTGTGCCTGTGCATACCGCTCTGTTTGTGTTTTTGTGCGCGTGCGCCACCATCTGTCAGATTGCTACTCCGTACATGGCTCTGCTGGACTTGATCATTTACATCAAGTAAGACGGGCATTGCGTTCCAAACTTACCCTTGAGGACAACACGCCGGCTGGTTGGCCGCATCGAGTGAGCAGATGAGCCCGTTGCCGCAGCAGATATTGTTGAATTGAGGACCCCGGTCCGCGCAGCTATAGGTGTTCTCGACGCAACCGTTTTGCCGCTTCTCGTGTAACGAAACGAGCGCGAGCGGCGGCCCGGGATACGGCGTTGCCGCCGGCATAAAAGGTTGCTGCGATGCCACGATCGAGGGTAGCGCCAGGGCCTGGATGAGGGCCAGACCCCGGAGCGACATTTGCAGCCACATTCCAGGCGGGCAGAGAAAGAGAGTCTTAATTGATGTTTTGCGCGAAGGGAGATGGCTACTGAGTAGCTGACTACAGAGACACCCTTGGCGCGGAGTAAAAGTTGACCTGTCTTGCTTGGCTATCCGTCACGGTTTCCGGCGGTTGGTTTTTTGCTGTCGTGCGCCGCTACGAGCCCATACCCAGGCAACAACGAAATTAAAATGATCGTCGGGTCGATGGGGAAATCTTTTGTGGTACTTCGTAGGTGGCGCAGATCAGGTACGAGGAAGCAAAAGGTAGGCGAGCAAAGGCAATGAATGTAAGGCAGGGAAACAGGGTAGCGCAAATAAGTCGCAGTCTGCCGGATAAGCTTGTACAAAAGGCCGAGTTTGCGAATTGGTTGCTTGGGATTTGCCAAGCATCACTCCACATAAACGGCTTTCATGCAACAGGGCCGCCCAAGTCCTCCACAACCCTCGGCTTGCTACTTTTGATTAGTTCCCGTCGGTGTGCATCTTCTTGCAGATGTTGAAGCTAGCCAGGTGGCATACTACAAATCATGTACACGTAGTGTGGATAAAATTTGGCTATTATTTACTACTATTGGTGCCATTTGAGCTCCTGAAAATCTTTACCGACACACAAACTCTTCAGAGACATATACTGCCATTTCCAGATGTTGAGTAATGAAAAGTTTCCAGAAACCATCTCGGGGTGATGTCATTTGCAGTCGGCACAGCAACCACGCTAGGCGACCAGGGCGCCCCAAGCTTCAGGTTCCGTATCCTGCTGTGCCAGCTGTAAGCTTAAGCGGGGTCCTTCGTGGGAGCTTTTCTACGGCCCAGTACCAAGGTATGGCTTGAGCGGGGTTGGATTTGAACTCACAAGGCGGAACTTCCTTACACCTTGATCTTTATCTCATTTGTATAAACAGTTCGCTCCGGCAATTCTGTAGTCTTTTTTATTTTTGTGTTATTATCTAGATTCATAAGACACTTCATGTAAGCCCTGCAGCTGCAAAGGTGACAAACAACAGACGGTCTCTGATTTGCATTCGAGGGTGTCCCCGGCTGCCATTGACCATTGCTCGAGCACCCAATATACTTGGTCCCCTTGTTTCTTCTCGTCATGGACGAGGTGCAATCCATCAACCATCACATACGACCATACCCACTGGAATATACGGGATCCCGTCCGCTCTCCCCTAGTCAAACCAGTGAGGGCAGTCTTAACTGCGAGAGAGCGATGGGAGCCGTTCGACCTACATCCCCAGCCAATAGATACCCACCATTTCGCGCCCCGCCCCACCCCTGTCCAGAATCCATGAATAAATGCTCCTGGCCGCCACCGATTCCTCGCCGTCGTGAGAACGGTTGCCCGTTTTCTGGCCATGCGCGATCATGGCCATAGGACGCTCGATGTCCTCCAGAGAATGGGAGGGGGACCTGCGTCTCGCCGCCCTTTTTCTGAGGATGGCGAGAGCCCGTCACCCTCCTCTCTTCTCGTTCGCAGCCCATTACCGATTGTTTTGCTTCCATCAGCCATCAGCCATCAGCCAGCAGTGCAATGGAGATTCAATGCGCGGATTTTCCCATCATAACGACGCGGCCTGTCCAGTCCTATAAGGACTCGCAACTCGGGGAACGGGTCGCGCAGTTTGCTTCGAAGTATGCCTCGGCTTTGACCTCAAATAAGCCGTTGCGGGAGAAGCCACGCGCGGATTGTGACAAGTATCGCGATTCACAGGAGCAAGTAATGAAACATTGGAGAGGGTAGGCTAGTCTTATTTTCGCCTATTTTGATATAGAAGGCTTTTGCACTACCCAGGTTTGCTTTTTCAACTTGCTAATTCTAGGATATTCTTTGACGAACAGATTTTTCCATGATGTCGTGCACAAGCTTCAGCCAGACGTTGATCCGGAAGATATCTGGCTTGATCTGTGTCGGGGAGGCCTCCCAGCATGCACAGCGATGGATTACTGCAAATGGTTCCTCGAAGACTATATTGCCCAATCCGCGCGAGAAGTGTGGTCCGATGAGTCCGACGACATGGATATCGAACGGTCGATAAAAAGGAATCTAAGCGTTTCGGCTATATGGAGAACTTTAGTAACAGCGGTCGATAACACGATCCTTTATCGGAAAAGGCAAACCGTCGACGGCGAAGAGGCGCATCGATGGACCCTCATGTATTCTGATAGCCAGAAGAAGCGGGGATCGGGACCAGTAGCCGATATTTCGAATGTGAGTTCCATATGGGGTTTGAAGTTTGTCATATGCTTCCATTCGCCAGTATTAACGCAGGCCTTGACCAGTGGATAAAAACGGATTTGACTGTTGAGTACGATCTCGTTCAGGAGCAAACATTCAAGAAGGTCGGGGCGACTTCTGTGGATGCCCTCGTCCTATTGAGGGCGCTGTGGGTGAGCGCAGAACACATTCCTTGCAGCCGCCAGGATCGAGTCGACTTCCACAAGGCATTCCTCGTGATGCGCACAGGCGGTTTTCGCCCTGGCTGTGTTGTAAAACTAAAATACAAGCAAGTCGAGGTGGACCTAGTTCGACACCCAGGGTTGCCAGCCAGTACGAAGATGGTTCCTCGCGTAAATATCACGATTTTACAAAACAAAAGGAGACGAAGTCAAGCTGGCAAATCGCAGGACGAGAAGTGGGTAGATCCAGCCCCTTGTTACGTTTTTATCGCTTCTCAAAAATGCTAACTACTTGCACACTATAATTTAGGGTTGAATTCCCAGTGTTTCCTGCAAAAGATCCCTTGGTCTGCCTCTCAACACTGTTAATTACACAGGCAATTTACGACCAAGCTTTTGCCACCTCAACGACTTCCCTCGATGACCTAACACGACCCAGGAACGATCATTACGTCAAAATGCGCTGGAAGAAGGAGATGCTGGATCGGGAAATAATTCAGATAGATTATGCCACCTTTCTCAGGGGGTTTCACCGTTTGGTTCTTGTGGCTGGTGCTCGCGAAAAAATAAGGCCGTATGCATTGCGAGTCGGTGCAGGCGCCGACCTCGACAGTAAGTGCCACTCTATCCGGGTCTGGATTTGGATCGCTGTACGAACCAATGCTGACTGAAATTTTAGAGGCTCTCACCTCTGCCCAGCGAAACTATGTGCTATCAAACTCTACCTCGATATTCGAAAAAAACTATCAGCCAAGGGCCGTAAGCTTTGACCTGATGAAGATCACATTCGGGGACCATGCTGGAGGTGACGAGACCGAGGAACTGTTGAAGCTTACGCACAACATGTCATTCACGTGGAACAAAAATGCACCGATATACCCTACCCAGGAAGATGTCGCTTCCTTCGAACAGAAGCCCCGCATACGCGCTTACCGTGCCGAGTATGCCAGGCTCAAAGTTGATCCCTCGCCAGAGGCCCAAAAGCAGGCAAACCGTGTGCAGTCGCGTATAAGCAAATCGATAGACATATTGTGCAAGCTGAGAGTAGCGCGGAGGAGAAAGGAATTCTGGGAGGATTCAGACGGACGCAACGCAGATGGAAAAAGAACAGACGATATGCCAAATCAACACATCAACCCGCGGAAAGCACGGCATCAAGATTCAATGACAGCCGCCACGCAGATTGGACAAATACTGTGCCAAGATGAAGTCGGATCCACAGAGTTCAGCAATTCGCTGCTCAACTTTCTCCGCTGTGAAGACGATAGCATTGCGACACTTTGTGAGGGGCTCGAGTCACCACAGGCACCAATGCCTACCTGTCTCCTATGCAAAACCACTTTTACAGACAGGAGAAACATGATACGACACAACGTTAATAAGCATCAAGCTCAATTTGAGAAGCCTTTCGACTGTCCCAGTTGCAAAAATCCTTGTACCATCCAGGGTGCTGACGACTGGTATCAGCACGTCTTTTATTTCCACGGCAAGCAGAACGCTGCAAGATGGCCGCTTGTGAAGAAAGAAGCCGACACGGCCTCGACGCTACTCACATGCGACCGACTAGCTGGTTCAAAACATATATGTTGCTTATGTGGCCGTGATTACAACTCGAAGAAGAATCTAACACGGCACAACTTAGAAACGCACCACCGGGAAGGACGGTTTGACAAGCTTTTCGACTGTCCTGCATGCAGCATTATCAACAATGAAAAAAGGGAAATAAACAATGCCGCAGAATGGAGCAGCCACGTCGCAAGGGTTCACGGCGAGCATAACGCCCCGGCGCTGCCAAAAAGCAATATTGGCTTCAAACGGAACCGGGATGGGTGCAAAAAGAGTGACAAGCCAGAGTTAGAGGGGAAAGATGCGAACCACAACGTACAAACGGTGGTCCCCAGAAAGAAAAGGCGAACCGATAAGGGCCAATTGGAAATATACAAAGGCAAAAAAGCCTTGTGCCTGCTTTGCGGATGGATCACGGCTCCTGGACGGTTCTTCTCCACGCATCTTGGCAAAAAGCACGGAAAGCAGTTTGAGTCACCATTTTCTTGCCCAAGATGTTTGGAGTCGGGTCGCGAAGTGCGCATTTCTTGCCGGTTTGGTTGGACGTGTCACGTGTCGAAGGAACACGGTGGGGACAACGGCGCTATGCTTGTTGATGCTGGTGAAAGCAACGACGGAGTCGGCCGCCGTTTGAAGTCGGATGTTGAGATGCCCAAGCAGGCTGAGGCTATATCGGGTGGCAAGGGAGCTTTGCTTGAGCCAGGCATCCCGGATACCCTCATTGATCCCGTTATTTGATACGATATGGCCTGCCAGCACAAAATTTTAAATTAGTTTTGGATGGTTTAGGGTCGTCTCTTCAAACTACCTATATGTACGGGCCCAATTTTGGTCTGATTGCGAACCATTCCTCACATTCAACGTGCAAGCAACTTTACATCTTGCTCCAGATATTTGTATTGCAACTATTTTAACAGAAGGTTATCACCCATGGTTACCACTTTCCCCCCATTTGCTACACCCATGCAAAAGTACTTAAATTGGCATGGGAGCCCGCCATGCGCAGTCCAAGGACTATTCTACTCACGCAATGATATGAGCCCTCCGATAATGGCAAATGAATGCTACAGATTGGCGTGCCGGATTTACTGCCAGCCGTGGCCAACACCACCTTACGTGATACAGGACAGGGCTCGGTTTTAGGTACTCGCACGCGTTTGGCACTTCGTGCCTTCTTCACCTCCTTTTTACCTTAGCTTAGATATTCGAACAGAATCACCCTATATTGTAGCCGTATCTCTTTGGATGCGCCATTCGTGAAAATGACCGCGTAGTTACAAGAATTTTACCGAATTGACATTAGGAGGAGTTAATGGTGGATACCAGAGCGCTCGTAAATTGGATGCTCTGCCTCATCATCTCCCGAAAAAATGATTGGGTAACTTGAATGCAGCTGCATAATCCGAAATGACCTGCGTTAAGGATGTTGGTGTCGGTGGCATTGGGGCTTCGCTTGAGCAATGCATCACGGGTACTGTCATAAATCCGTTTCTTGGGGATGTCTAAGTAATACGGCGCGCCGTTGATTCTACTATCAGAACCTAATTTCATGTGCAAGGTGTTCATCACATGCCCAATAAATTAATATATCCAATTCTCGAACGTTGTTGCTATCAGTGATACCCCGCCACGCCCTTACAATAACTGCACGCTGCATCCTCAACTCATTACCGTTGCTGTGTGGGGGTAAAGCTCTCGCCCTGAAGCTGCTTTTGTCATGGGTGACATTGCAAACCCAACAGCGAGTGTGCACCACTGAAGGACGGTGGAATCCAGTTTAGGCATGCAGGCACAGGCGGCTGCCCATACAGTTTTTGTACTGTGCGTTGTGAGCTATCGCGGGGACCTCAAACAGTAAATAACGCCAGCCAGCCTGTAGTAGGTTACAAACAAACGATGGGGCATACCCAACGGTCACCAATCGAATAGGACCGCCCTGTTGAGCAGAGGGTGAGCAGAGGGTGAGCAGAGAGTGAGCAGAGGGTGAGCAGAGGGTGAGCAGAGGGTGAGCAGCCTGAGTGGGGGAGCAGACGGGCAAAGGGCGCGCAGGCATAGTAGGAGGCCCCGATCCTGGTTCCAGGTCACGAAACGTAGATGGTTGCGGTCAAGCCAAACTTCGGGCGGGCTCCATGTTCACGACCTCTACGTAAGTGTTTGTGAATTCATGCCCGAAATGCTTGCGTCTGGAGGGTGGCCGTCATTTGTGACCTGGTGAGGGGAAGTGGTGCCATTTCGAGAGCAGTAGGTGTGTCTGGCCGACGTCGCCATTGGACTGGAATTCTAGACTACCACCCTCCAAATGCGCCTGACAGACTCTTATGCCAACACCACACTCCCGCATGGATGCAGCAAAACACGAACAATTAATTCTTAACCTTTCCACGGCGCTGTGGAATGATATTAGTTTTTTTATTTGTTGAAACTCGTGGGGAATCTTGATTGGAGACACAGATAGTGGGGAGCATAATCTTTCTCCATTCATTGCCGCCAACAGCCTTGACTGCTGTTGCACACACAACACATATCCGGATGGCCGCATCCCGCCTAAATAGGCAGATTACAGCAACTGTGTTGGCATCATGAAGTTGCAACAGAAACTACCCAATCGTTCTATCTTGCAGCCCCATTCAGCGTCGATCTCGCTTGATTTAGCAAGCCAACTCCATCTTATCTAAATGCTGGCGTGCTTGCCTCATCGCCAACATGCATCTTTGGGGCTGGCGTGTCCAACTTGAATGACCAATGGACTGCTTTAGCCCCGGTCGTAGATGTTGATTCTCTATCTTCGTTTTTTTCGAAGCCAAGTGTCGAAGAGCAGCAAGGTTTCCTATATAAGGGACTGACCTGTCATACACTAAGGCGCAGCTTTTAAGGGACAAAATTCTGCGGGCATATAAGCCTCAAATTTGAGAATACACTCAGTTTACTCCAGTACATATATTACTGTATTATTGTCGAAGTTATTAGTTCACTTGCCGTCGTCATGAGTTCACCAGCTGTCCCGGCAAATCTCACCCATTATCATCAGCCCGAAACTCTTCTACACCAGCTTATTTCCTCTATTAACAAAATTTCCCAGGATGAGAGCTTTCAGCAGCTACAGATCATCCTCGAAGACCATGGGATTGTTCAAGAGAAGCTCCGCGCCACAGACAGTGCGTATAGAAAAAATTTGGAGGAGCTGGCTAAACTGACTGCGGAACAAAAAGCCGAAAAGGAACGATTGACGAAGAAGATTTTGGAGCAGAACGCGGAGACCAACAAGGCCTTGGAGGACAAAATGACAGTCCATAGAAAATTCGAGGCACAGAAAACCATAAACGCGGACTTGGAATCAACGATTAAATCACTCGAGCAGGAGCTAAGCCGAGTGGTTGCACACAGCAAGAAGCATGAGGAATCCGTTGACAAACACAAGACCATCCTTGAGAAGCAAAAGGAGCAGATAGCAGCCGCAAAAAAAGAAGTCGCTACAGCAACGAACAAGTTGAAGATGGCTAGCGACCAACTGGTCGTAAAGTCCGACGCCCTGAAAGAAACGAAAAGAAAACTAGGGTTGTTTCAATCCTACACGGTGAAACTAACGCCACTTGAACGTGAACGAGGTTATATGTAGGTTTTGTTCTGAATCTGTTAAATATTAAATGACCGAATTCTAACGCTTTTGAACCAGCCCTGAGATGCTTGCCTCTCTGTTTAAAGATGCATCGACACTGTTCGAGGAGTTTCTGGGCATTGACTTTGACATAGACTGCCTACAGGAGTTGAGATCCTGGGAACGCGTTAGGGATCATGCAGCCACACAACATTCGTTCCCACTCCCGGCCTCAAATTCGGCCCCTGCAAAGAAAATGAGGGTCAATATGGGCTTGTCCATCTATTCCAGGGCACTGGCTAAACATGTCTTTCGGTCAAACTACCTCTTCCCTGATGCTGAGGAAGTATTAGAAGCTTTGCATGCGAAAGACACCCTCCAAGGCACGCTTGTTCGGGCTGTGCTACTTCAAGTGTTGCCCGGTATGCAAAAGAAGCGTCAAGGGACTTTTGCCAAAATTGTCGTCGATGAAGTGTGCGAGGTTGTGACTGGCTTGATGTCGGGCGACCTCCAAAAGAAGTTCAGAGGGCGCCTTGAGCAACTTACAATCACGCTGTGCGGCAATTGGGAGGCTGTACAAAGGGTTCACGAAAGAATTCGGCCTTCCTTTGCCTTATCGGAAGATGATTGGAAGATATTACCGGTTTGGTCAGATTCATCTCCAATACCGAATGGTGCTCCACGGCGATCCAGAGAGGATAAGGATGGTCAGTCAGGACAACAGGACCCAAATCTGTCGACCATTTCAACGGACGATATTGCCAGGGTTGTGTGGCCAGCTTTCCTTGCTACCGACGAAGAAGGCACATCGGAACTAATCTCTTTCGGGTATGTGATATCACGTGACGACGTCCAGAGGGCCGCGAATGAGGACATGCCGAAAAGGGCCATGCGGAAAGCAAAACGCGACGGCGACCCCGGAGGAGAGAGAAGGCGACGAGATTCAGCTGTTTTTGTTTCCCATGGACCTTCCGATTTGCCAAAAATCGTATAGGCTTCGCAGTTGGCCAGAGACAGGACAAGGTTGATGGGGGTCGGTCAATAGCGGCAAAACTGAATTGTATTTCGTTCTTTGTAATGATCCTCTTCCTACTCCAGATTGATATTTAACACACTTTCGACGTCCGAAGTTGGAGCAAGTGAAAGTAGTTGATCGATTTGTAAAATCAGCAGGTGAAACTATAAGAATTGAAACTATCACAGGATGTCTTGCCGTGGTCTGGCGTGCTTTCTTCGTGCGAAAAGTACCAAACATAACGATCGACTAGAGTAATGTATCAAAAACGCTGACACTAGCCAATCCAACAGAGTGAATGTCCGCAACCGATTAACTGTCTTTAACGGATGTGCCTTTGAGGACATCAAATGCGGCCCTAAAGCTCGCGATGTCCTGTGCGAGCCTCTCCCTCTCTATCCTCACAAGGCTGCTTTCACCAGCGATCTGCTCCAATTGAGCCTCTCCTAGACCATGCACGAACTTGGAGTTGAAAACGTTCAACGGACCGCTTTCAGCGTAAAGCAAATCGTGGTGTACGACGTGTAAGGATATGTTGTCAATAAAGCGCTTCATGGAAACCTTGTAGTAGCTTTCGAGGACGTCGTGAATATATTCCTGCATATTTTCGGCATTGCTCTGATTGTAAGTTGCTATGCTTTGGAGTTGATCCTCGGTAAGCGTGTGGGCGATCTTTTCTGAATGCCATTCTCCCAAACTTTCGGATGCCACGCCGGCGACTTTTCTGATATTGGAAACAAGTCGGCTTCCTTGGTTCTTTGATAGGTTGTCGTTGAAGTAATCGTTCAACGTCCATGGGGGGCACCCACGCTCCATTTTCAGCAGGAGCTTTGCGTGCTCTTCAGCACTAGCAAAGGAAATACCAACGTGATCACGAATGAAGATTTCACACAGCTCTTCTTCGACTTGGGAGTCCGGGCAGATTGCCTTGATGGCATCTTTGAGAAAGCTTTCAACCAGACGGCTGGCAATCCAAATATACATTTTCGTGAGTGCTTGCCAATTTTTGGACTGCTCCATGAATACAGTTGCAAGTAGCGATCCGTTGAACTGGCCAGGTGAGCAGTGTTAGCTTAGTGCCGACTATTTGTAGGATAGCAACAGGTAGGTGTTGGCTTGCCGTGCCTAGTTCAGCACTCCGGCTGTTGGTGTAAACTTTGCGGATATACTCCATGATGCTTTCGTCACTCTCGAAAGAGTTTTCCACTGCACCGAAGGCGCTATTTAGAGGATTGCAGTCGTTTGATGCAGAGAGTTCATTGACGATCGGAAACACCTTTGATAATTCGATAGAAGGATTAATTGGATTGTTGCTTTCAGACGTGAGACGCCCAGGCTCATCGACCAAGACTTTCTTCCCCTTTTCCTTTGGCAATACGATCGGCCCAGAATCCTTCCTATTGGTGAATGCTCGAGTGTGGCCGTATGCACATATCCCAGCTGAAAACTGCTCGTCGAGCTCCACAATGCGAGTGATGAGCCTGTGAGACTCCTTGCTAAAAAATTCGACATGCTGTGTGTAGTTGCCATTTAGTGCGTCACGAGTGATGGACTGAAATTGGTCGCACAAGCTACCTAGATAGGCTCGCTGTGAGTTGGAGTCAGATCTCGGGGGCCCCATGGCACGCTCCTTATCTGACAGCGTCCGCAGCTCTTCTTCGACTTCGGACCTAAGCTTTTTGAATTCGCTTTTGACCAGATCGGCCAGAAGGGCGCGAACTTGGGCTTTGAGCGCTTCGGTTCCCGTCTTGCCGGTCCGCTTCAAGTCCGACCATGGCTCCGCAGAGAAGAAAGCTGTTTCTTTTCTTTGGCCTTCCTCCAATGTCATGCCGGCGTCGTCTGGACCACGGTTTTTGACGATGTAGTAGCCCAATGTCAATTCACCTCTTTTACCTTTAACGTGGTCAATTGCAATCTGCTTTATGGTAGTTTCGATCGCAAGGTCTGGCTTGGTCAAGACGGCCATGGTCCTCTTCATGTTAGGGTCAACCTTCTTGGCTAGCCTCAAGATCTCCTGGGTTGCTGGGTCGACGTTGGCTGGAACTATGGCGAGGATACTGGCATGTCACGTCGTTTCAGTCTGTATTAGCGAGCGCATGACTGGATTGCAAGAAGAAATGTGGCTGGTGACATACATGGTTCTAAAATCTTTCATATAGGTCATTACCATGTTTCTAACCAGGACAATGTCGCTTTCAGTAGTTAGGCCTGGCCAGAATGCCGGGTAGTTAGAATAATCTCGCTCAGGCTTAGGTTTTTGGAACGGATGACTACGACGGGTAGACTCACCAAGCGTTTCTGTGCGGAATATGCCAGGGACGTCGATTACGGTAAAGTGCTCTTGCTATGCCCCATTAGCATGTGGTACCTGCATAACAGTTGCGCAACAGTGATGGAAAACTTACTTTGGGACTGGAGATTTCGACCTTCAGCAGATGTTGGCTGAAAGCATTCCCAGGATCGAGCTCGCCCGGACCACGCCGACCTGAGCTAATACCAAGCTCTTGATTGACGTCTCTGAAAACTTCGCCGAGCTTAACGTTATCCATCTCCACCGATGTGTTCCAAGTGCGAGAAAAGCGCTTGAGCCTGGCAACCTCATCCTGGTTTGCATCCTCGTGGGGGACGATGGTCACAGTGACGGATTCAAAATCTTCACGGCGGCAGGTAATTTGAGTTGCGTAGCGAGTGCACAATTCTGCATCCCGTGGGAATGCGAAGCCAGTGATGCCCTCGAGGACAGAGCTTTTGCCGGAGCTTTGGTCACCGACGACGACAAGCTATGTACGAGCCAAGACTATCGTCAGAAATTATGAAAACAGCAGCGAATGTGTATGGTACAATTAGGCGTAATAGGAGTTATACCTGTGGAAGGGAAACCCGGCTGCCGATGAGTTCGCGCAGTTTATCGACTTTGTCCAATGTGGCCGAATTCCCACGCTCGCCGAATCCGCCATTAACGCCATTGAAAAAGCCAGAATTCATATCGCGCAAAGGAGTAAAATATAGCTGCTTAGGCTGGATATTGGAAAAGCTATGGTCTTCCAGGCTTTGAAGGGATAGGGCTCGAGATAATGGGCTGGGACAAAAAGCTGAAAGTCATATAAACGAATATGACAATAGAAAATGAGAGAAAATTGCCCAGATTTATAAGTTTAGCGGAAGCTGATCTCAGTAAAGACCATGTCGATAGGCGTTGCTGAAACAGTGCCTTGCTGCTCTATAGTGAAGGCAATCTAATCAGAAAGTGTCCAAGAGGTGTCCGCATGCGCCGAATTCCTGTAAGCTTCCAGCAAAATCATCCCACGGAATCTATTTCTCCTTCTCGGGTAACTCTCCATATATCAAAGCTGATTTGTTGGATGATTTACTCTGAAGGCCAATGCAGATGGGCCACGCAGCTGCTTATCTCAATCACGCAGACAGCAACCAATCCTCGCGTTCAGCTACAACATGGTGAGTCATCGATCCGTGTATCTATGCCCTTTTGGTAATATTCAGTGTTATGAAGGCTCTTCGTTGGCGGGTACCGGTCCCAACGCAAAAGGACGATTTCGTGTTTTAATAAGATCTATGACTCTGGCATCATCCCATGGCATTTCCCGGAGTCAACAGTCAACCACAGCAACTGTCAATTTCTTGTGGATTCATTGTTCTCAAATAGCTTTGTTAGCTGACTATCGATATGCAAGGTCGTTTGTGTACCGTCCAAGGCCAATGTCTTCATCAAGGGGTTGTCAAACTACTTTGCTAAATTTCTCAATAGTTGTAACTACGAAGCGCGGACAAAGGCATGTTCTGTATTCCGGAATTATGCAATATCGTGCTGCCAGGTAGCCTATATGAGAATCCTGCACAAGAGGAGGCAAACTCCGTGTATCAGTTACTTCAGATTATTAATGCTGATCTTTTCCAAGCCGGCAATGATAAAACAGTGGCTGAATGTTCACGATCAGCTCGTGCAACTCCTATGCAAACCTGGCCGCTTACCATGCGAGCCCCAGCCTTTAAGTGCAGTCCGTCACGTCATACATCTCATCACCAATTGTAACTATATCTACTTATCTTAATCGCGCAATTTTGCTCATGTAGTCGGCCAGGATAATAAACAAGACGAAGGAGTGGCAAATGCTTGGTAGTGGACAACGGAAGTATTTGTTTAACGGGGGACATATATCTATTTTCCCATATGCACCGCTTATTAAATTTCCTGGCTGGAATGGTATTGATGTACCCTGTACAATAAGCTTTTCTACTGGTTACCAAGGGAGCCACGCGCATCCTGGATGTCTTCTTTATTTTTCTGGCTGTGACCGTATACGCAGTTCAGGAGCAATCACGTCACTATCACCTCACATTAGCGGTGGCTGCACTGCGGGAGGCCTCCCGTATACCACCTTGATTGGAGACAAAAAAGGCATTGCAGGTTCCTATCCCTCTGCATGTCTAACTTCAGAGGCCTCAAGAAATTCCCAATAGTGCTCAGATATAGCGTTGGCGCAAAAAAATGGCTGCATTCCACTGGGCTTTCCGGTCGAAAAAACATTCCACGAGCTAGTGTTACAACTGACCAGCACTAAAACACGGTTTGAAGAAAAAGAGCCCGAAAGGCTTCCCCAAATAAATACTCCCAGGTCGGAGGATTGCCCAAATCCTGCAGATCCGCGGATCTAACCCATGTCGTCCTGCAACCTCATCGACCTTGCCAGTCTTCCTAGGGTTGACAACCTCCCTAACATCTTTTAATTTTGAACGCATTGGAAATTTCTCAATCCACGTTACTAGAGCCTTGTTGGGACCTGTCCGTTAAAGTCAGGGCCAGAAAAGCCATCTTCTCTTAACGCGGTCAAGGCGGTGGGTGACACCAGTGTTGGTTTGGTAAACTGAGTGACCTCATCCCTGTGTCACTGTCCAGATTGCGGCACTAGCCAATACCAAGTTGTGGCAGCCAAGCCCAGGTGTAGTGAGGCATTTCAAGATACCTGTCGAGGGCGACAAACATAATCGCAAACATCTATGGGAAATTCCATCTGCCATCATTGCTTTGGCCCATCTAGCTGGATCACTTCATAAGTCCCTTTCGGTTGTCAAAGTTTTACGTGCTTATCTTGTTCTCGTTCTAATTTCTTCTTTTCGCCATCCCTTTTCCACTACTCAAAATCGCTATTCTACCTAGTTGTATACCTATTATTTTTCCACGCCATTTTGATCCCTTTGGAGATCATGGCGTTCAATATTTACATCCTCCCTCGCATGTCTGAAACAGTCCTTGGGGATGATGTCTTCGCTCGAGCATCGAGCAAGCCCTTCGTCCATACGTCTGCGGGTTTGAATATGTGTATATATAACCCGATTTCCATTCCATGTAGCCTTGTAGATTGATTCCTGCCATCGCACCCTCCAAATTCGATTTCCTTGCCATCTTTCAGAGCAATGCATATGTACGGAATCTTTTTGGCGTGTTTCGGGAAAAAGAAGCCGCGAGGCCAGTTTATCGTTGGTTTGCCTGTTTCTTGTCGTTGTTCCAACGCACTTTGATCCCTCCTATTCATGTTTATTAACGAAAGCCTGGATACAGTCTGCTCCGGCCGACGCCCACAAACCGGAATTTCGCATCCCGGGCTTAAGCGAGGACGAGTTAGTGACCCCCTGTCCCTCAATATTATTACAAATGTTGACAAAGCATCACCTGCCTTATATATAGCTTGCGTTCGCTTCGAGATGTCGCCCACAAACGTCACCTCGCCACTCAGAATTTGCGACTGGAAATAGCAAGGGTGGCGAAGCAGTCTTTGGAGGGTCAGAAATAGCTTAGATTTACACTTGATAGTTTTCAACCTTTCTTGGATTTTGGATCAGTTCGGCGGGTTACTGAGCACCCGTTCTGCCTCGGCTTTAGTTATTCAGGCATTAGCGGTCAGTGTCCACTTGTTAGCGGTTAAGGCACGGCTGTTAGGTGGTTAGGGTTTGATGTTAGCGTTCGGGGACTCGGTTTATTTATTCGGAATGTGAACCAAAAAAATATCGCAATACGTAGATTTGAGATATTGGCACTAGAAAATGGGTAATCGAGAACGTAAACCTATGGATATTGGTACTTTTAACTTTGTTCAGGCTATAAAGGTATTTTCCGTTCAATAGAAAGAGCTGTATCAAAGTTGCACACGATGAATTCTGTGCTGTAATCTGCTGGACACTACTATCACAATTCTAGATATGAAGAACACGATGTCTCGCCATCGCAGACATCAAACTCGAGACTAGGCTCCAGAAGAGGCACAAGGCCCGGATCGCTACTTCGGTCCAGCGCAGGATGATGGGAGATGGCTTGTCCGATTTCCCTCCCAAATTAGCTGAAGGCCAAATTTTGGAATCCAGAGATGAGATTATCGCGTTTTCCCTGCCGACAATGGCCTTGAATACATCCTTCGCAAAGTTTGTCCATATGTGGGGGACTACTTTTGGCTTGATAGAGTGGTGTTTCCTGCCGAACACCTGCCCATTTTTTGAGTCGATAAGATACTCTCTCGACATAGCGGGCTTCGTCGAGCTTCATGATCCCGAGGCTGTTGCATTTTTTGCAATGCTGGTTGTAGACGATGGCATTGTACCGATTATCATCAAATGCCATTATTCGAATCGCCACTAGGCCACTACCCCAGACTTTGAAGCATGCCCGATTGGAACATCTGAACTCGCCAGATACATTTGTGTCGTAATCATTGGTACATGGTCCGTCCTGCTGTGCGTTGTTTTCCCAAGCTGGACATATGTCCTTGCCGACTGCATCGACGATTTGAGGATGAAGCAACGGAAACATCAGTGACGTTGTGATTCTTTTCTGTTGTCGGCGATCGGTTCTTTTCTTCATTTTTGGTAAATAATTGACGGGTACTGAGGCAATTGATACCTGAGCAAAAGATTGATATTAAGCGATCTGATCAAGATGAAAGCGGAGATACCCGCAGGCAGCAATATCTCCAGATAACCGTCTTTATAGTCAAGGAAGCGGTGGAACGGCTTGGGGTTTTGGGAAAGAAATGCAAATATCAAATTGAGTTCGGAGGGATGCACTCTTATTTGTACCAGAGCCTAAATACTATGATCTTCAGCTAATTTGGTTCGCAGCGAATTGGTTAACATGTATTTGTAAGTGATATAGGTTTGTAAATTATGAAAGTTACAACTTGCAGCATGCAAGCATGGTTGTACAATCTCGTCATCGATTTAATATACAGCAAATCCTCTGCGAATAAAAGACTGGGAAGAGCAAGTGGTGCAACGTGTACAGTCCATTGATCCAAAGTAAACCATTATCGACGGACATTGTGCAAGCCACTGCATGCATCACGGGTTCGTACTATGCGTCGATTCCTTGTCGATTTGCTATTCGTCCAAATGCTTACAATGCGTGTGAGTTTGCTGCAGCAAAAGAGATTGTTGTCACATCACAAACATGTAATTTGCCGCCCTCCCAAGAATACAAGGGGTGCTGGTTAGAGGGCGGATTTGGGAGGGTGACTGGCTCATTATTGTTTCTGGGCACCAAGGAGCAGCCTGTCTACCTCCTTTTGTTAACGTTATGTTAAAGCTGACGGAGCAAATGATCCGAACAAGAGTGGTGACTGTCAATCGTCGCCTAGTGAGTTTGCTATGATAGTTTTGACTCCTAAATTCTGGGAGAATGTGCGCACGGCTGCTTGAGGGTGGCCCGGTCGACTGCGTAACCGGTTGCAAGGCATTAGCCCAAATGTGGCAGGAACTGGGAACACAACGATCAGCACAATTGTTGGAAGGAGCTTTGGCAAATATACTTGGGGTTCAACTGCCAGCGTAGCAGTGATGATAGCTGTGCCCGCGCATAGGACATAGGTCTTGATTCTGCCCTAGTCGAGCGTTGGCTGCAATAAACTCTGCTCTCCAGCCAGAGTTTCCTAAAAGTGATGGGCTCATCGCCAACACAACAGGAGAAAGGGGCGGATGTGAGGGTAAAAGGCTCGGCCGGTAATCCACCAAAGAGGTCTGCTCTGGGGAGTTTGGATATCTTTCCCCCTCGATGGGAAGATTACTGTGCATTTTTCCCATCCAGTAGACGCCGCGCAGCGTCACGCACGCGACGCAATTGCCGTTTCTCTAGAGTCGAGGATGTGGACGGCCGTGTTGTCAACCTGCTCGGACGGTTCGGGTGTGTCCAATAAAATCCACGTTGCAACCACTTCCTACACACCACCCAGATACGCTTGGCGCCGGGCAAATCCATGGTCTTTTTTCAAGTGGAACCTGTCCTCAAGTTCGACCGTCGCCCGCTCAGCGAGCAGCAGCAGGTCGCGGCTTTGCGATAACAACACGGCAGCGGTGACCAGGTTACAAAAGGGCCTGGCACTGTTGGCTGCCTTCGCATTATCTGTGCGGTACCCCGAGTTGAAGCATGTGACGTTGTTTTCCT
This sequence comes from Pyricularia sp. CBS 133598, assembly GCA_004337975.1. Classification (NCBI taxonomy): domain Eukaryota; kingdom Fungi; phylum Ascomycota; class Sordariomycetes; order Magnaporthales; family Pyriculariaceae; genus Pyricularia; species Pyricularia sp. CBS 133598. Next base: position 349,983 of record RRCJ01000016.1, read on the forward strand.
TGGCGTTGGGCCGCTTGGGCTCTTCGGTTGTCTGCGTCGGCTCCGACTCGGTGGTGGTGTTGGCCGTGGTTTACTTGCGGTGGTCTCTTGCTTAGTTGACAGCGTTAACAGCAAGGTGTACCCGAAGAAAAAATCCATCGGCATTTCTAGGAGTAACCTTACAAACCAGGCACCAAGATGACCATGAGATGGTGGCTCCGTGTCAGTGAAATTATCCCAAAGCCAGAGGAATTCAAAACTTTGTGGCATTAAGATTCGGAAAGCCAACGGCCAGTACATCTGTAAATGTTGAGCTGATGCGGGGCACATACAAAAGTTTCCTGGCCATGTAAGCTCACCTCAAGTCCTCGTTTCTATTGCGTACATGTCATACGACTAGCTCCTCACTCAAATCTCCGTTGCGACAGAGTGGAACAGCTGTGCAGCAAAGACAAAGGGCCTTCGCGTCTCTCCCAGCTGCGAAGGTGAGCAGAGAGGAACTTACTTGCTTGGCCTCGCGTGGCGCTATGGCATCGTCCTCCAGCTAGGCTCTATTCTGGTTGATTGAAGTCTTTTCATGACCTTCATCGAGGCCCTGGATTCGACACGCGCAAGCGAGCAAGACAGAAACACTGCTTGCCAGTCACCTTTGGCAGTGGGCGTGACCGCCGCGGTCGGCACTATCCTGCTTGGTGCGCTTTTATTGTACAGCTCTAGATTCTTCCGTTGCAGTAGCATTACCTGGTCAACAGCCTATCCTAGCAACTTCTTTTCTAATTGCCGTAGCGGCAGCTTCAATTGTTATCCGGAAGAAAGCCTGGGAGAAAATCGCCATTTTTCGCTTTAATAGTATAGGCTCAGGCGCGTACTACAAATTTTGGAAAAGATTGCTAAGGCCAAGCTAAGCCAAGGAGATCTTGAGAAAGGAACGAGAAAAAAACCATGAAAAACTTTTCCACTGTCGCTCGCGTCAGATTTTTTCCGCTGTTATTACCAATCAAGTTCGCTTCAATATTTGTATACTCTAAAATTAATCGAAACACGCCCTTGCCACTTTACGATCATTTAACAGCTACATATTCCATTGCGCAGCCCCGCCTGTGTGATCTTGCGCGTAAACGCGAACCCAAACCATACGCGACCGCTGGAGAATATCAGACGCGTATCTGTGGCTGGCGCTCAGATGCAGCCTGCCAAACGGAGGATATACGGTTCGTAACTCAGGCCTAGCATCTGCTAACAGATTATGCAGCGCTAGCCATTTCTTCAGGGCATTTCGCGCAGAATCAAATAATTAGTCACTACTCGTACAGCCCGTAACCTCTGGCAGGTCTTAAATCCGAGCCCACTGCGCTAACGGAATCCGGAATCCTGCCACACACTCTTACCTGGATTCAGGAATAGCTTGAGCCCCGTTTAATGCCAGCTTCCAGGCTTTCCGAACCTCTCAACTTACTGGATACGGAAGGCTGGACACGCGAAACAATTCGGAAAGCAATCGTGATCAAAACTTATTAAGAACATTGCATTCTCCGGTTCAAATGGGGGTAGGTTCCTCATACATGTTCTAAAATGCAACGTTCAATTACAAAAAAACACTTATCGCGGAAGGATGCCCAGATAAGGAGAACTGTGGTTCAAAAATTGCATCAACTTGAATGCAACGGGTTCGACGTCTGGTCGTATATGAAAAAGGGCGATAATATCTTCGTTTACCACTCGGCGAATCGAGCAGGGCCCCCATCGTCCACTGATTTGGTAAGATTAACAATATCCCTGCGGTGAATGTTTGTTAACAGCAGTCTAGATTGAGGAAAAGCCGACGACTATGGGATGCAATGCGAACAGTTTCGAAGCCTCCGAAAAGAATGATACCAGCGAAATGTTCCAGAACAAATCCAAGGACTCGGTGGCGGGAAGTGCTGACAACAGTTTGCCTAGTTTACGATGTGGATCCTCCACCCTGAAAGATTGCATTCCGGTGAGTTTAATTCACGAAATGGGGACCGTAACTTGATCTGATATAATTATTCATAGAAGAAAATAAAGATCGTTTTTAAAAAAAAAGATCGAACGTGGCTAGTTTAGGCGTTAGACCTGGGGCTTCTTACCTACTGGGAAACTTATGTATTTTAAGTTATTAGCATAAACCCATTTGAAAAGAATATTTTTAAAGGCTATAATCTTTCCAGTCCATACACATAGTCTTGTTAATGCCCTCGCGTAATGGCGCTTCCGAGCTTGAGGAGTGGATGCAGATCCCTGGATACACCCGCCATTTACTGAACGGTATTACAAAAGATGCTGGACATATTATACATTAAATGTGCCCTCAAATAGCTGGCTACGATTTCTCATAAATGAGCGACGTAAGCTTGAAAATACTGTATTTTTTGCACGCAGGTTGGTGGCTGGCTGAGACCTGGGGTTGTCGGAAAACGGTGTCCAGCACGTACTCTTCGTCGTTCCCCCTCGTGTTATTGCGTTCAAAGGTTCGAAGGTATTTGAGAAGGGACAGTCGCGGGTTAGGCGTAGGATGGTAGGTTGCAAAGCGCTTTTTTAATGCAGTGAACCGGCCAGCAGCCAGCCCTGGACTGTATTTTTAGATGAACGAAAAGGTTAATGTGCCTGAGGGACTGGAAAAGTTTAGGGGCGGAAGTATATAAACAATTATAAGAGCAATCCCCGTTTCCTATGCCAAGCTCCGACCGTAGGCACCTCGCGGGCTTATTATTTGTAAACCAATTTCGCTATCAGCAGCTGGACGACAGGATGTTTATAAAAGTTTGAGCTGGTTGCTGCGGGGAGGTCTATTCAGATGCATGGCAGCGGAAAGTGTTTGATGTTATCGATGCTAAAAAGAGCGTGTGTCCTATGACCGACCCTCCACAGCAGACCGAAGACATTATGAACACGCAGGAGGAAGTTCGGTTGGTTATCAATAAACGATAAGGTGCCTTATCCTACTGTCAAATCAGACTTACTCCCAGATACGGCTGTTTCTTTCCACGTGAAGGACACGTCCAGACTCATTATCCAGACCATCAATCTCGGCGGGCTCGAAGAATCTAGAGAGCCTCACTCTGAGTTTCGAAGCAAAGAAACACCAGTTGGGATTGGGTCATGCCCAGACCTGTTATGAATAAATTCATGCGGCCTCCGAACCACGGTTTTGTGCCCTCCTGCCGCAGCCCATGACAGCGGCGTTAGGCCATCTCCATCCTTCGCATCGACGTCGACCTTGCCTGTATCCAGCAGCACCCGAACCACCCCTTTATGCCCAAAATACGACGCTAAAATGAGATTTGTAGCATTTTGTGGGAAGGAGTAGTGAGCCTGAAGATAAATTTTAGCCCAAGCTGCATAATGGTTCGAGTTTGGATCACAAATCTTTAATGCCAAAGATAAACCGGCAGTATTTTCGATATTAGCTTCGCGCAAGTGAAAGCCCCACTGCCTGGCGGAATAGTCCAACAACTCAGTCAACCCATCTTTTTCTGTTCGGAGGGTAAGATAAACCGTACAGGACTCCGCAAGAACCGCATGTGCTTGGTAGATATCCAACATATGCGCCCATGTTCTGGTAATAGGAGGACCCGACAGGCAAACTGCGATAGGGAGGAGAAATTCCCTCGCCGTCTGATGGAGAAAGTAGACCCTTTTGTCGTGCACCGCAATAAATAACCCACACCACTCTCGAAGACTTTTTTTGAAGTTTTCGTCGGATTCCATATCGAGATTTCCTTGTGTATTTATATTTAAATCGACTGCAATTTGCATTTCGCGAAGGGTAAGCGGGCGGTATGCAGCGAGGAGGATGAGAACAGCTTTCCTGGCTTTTGTTCGATTTTTGGATCGGCTCAAAATCTTTTCGTACGCCTCATTCACCGTGGCGGGTAAAGCTTGAATAACAAAGTCAATCCCTCCTGAGGTCTGCTTAAAAGGGGTGCTTTTTAGGCGGTCCAAAACGAGATACAACCAGAGATATGTACGATGCTTTGTCCCTTTGAGGCGTTCTTCTAGGTGTTTTTTGAGGGTTGTATCCAACTTGAGATGACCAACATGATGTTCGATAACTGCATTAATCTCCTCGCTAATCGTTTCCGGATCATCCTCGCCCTTAATTCGGATGTTGGGAAAGGAATCTTCGAGTTTTTGAATGTCGTGAATCGTTCCTTGGTAGGGCCGACTGGTCAAAAGGATTTTCAAGCTTTTTGGTCTGCCTTTTTGGAAATGTTCGTGGATAAATCGTGACAAGGTTTCCATGTTGCGCTCATCTTGACGGCATTCGTCCAGACCGTCAAGAACAATCAGAACAGTTCCGGCCTCTGGATCTGCGCTAGCACTCTCAAGAATATTCCAGAGAGCAGTGACATTGTCGGCAAGCTTTGCTCCGTCCTGCTTGTATCTTGCCAGGGCATGCCGCATTAGCTGAGGGCGCAGGCAAAGCAATTGGTGGACTAAGGCACACAGAGCCAGCTCAATCGTGTTCTGGTCAGGGTCCCTAAAAAGAAGTAACATATTGCAGCTTCTTTGAATAACCTGAAGTCGAATTTGGAGTCGATAAGGTATTTTGCGAGGCGGATTTTCCGCACTCTGGATCGCCCGAGACCAGCAGTGGACCAGATTCGGCCGCTAACCATGATTGATAGCTCTCATGGTTGAGGAACCAAGAACACGTATCTGATACGCGGTTTTGGACGCGCTCTTTGTACCAAACATAGTCTCCTCGTCTCAAAGCTTGCAAACACTTGTCTTCTTCTGACTCCCTCGTTATTTGGACGAGCTCGTCTAGTGCTGCCTTGGTTGCGTTAGAATTCATTTCCTGGGACCTTTCGTCGACATCGCGCACTAACCCTTTGAATTTTTGGATCATTTCCTCCCAAGAGTCCCATTTCGCAATATCTCTCACGAAGGTGCTGAATCGACTCCTGAAAAACCGCAATACGCTCTGGGCTTGGAAGTCGATAATTGCCTTGTAAAGCTCGATGAAGAGTTCTCGTAGACGGGTTTTCGCCCCTGTTGGGAAAACGGAGGGAATTTTCTTCCCGCTTTGTGCGTTGTTGCGTCTTTCGGAGTCTGGAGACATTACCATGCGAGTCGTCGAGATAAACTTTACTTCCAAATAATTGACTTGCCTAGAGCTATTATAACGTTTCTCGTTGTGGCCTTTCCCCAATTCTAAAACTACCCGCTAAGTTCAATACACCGAATGGAAACCGCGACGTCTAATATAACTTTTGACGGAAAAAATGGAGATCGTTTTTTTTAAAAAAAAAAAAAAAAATCGAACGCAGTTAATCGCTAGATCTGGAGCTCAAGAGAAGTTGCCGCGGCATATGCTAGATGTGGCCTCCGATTTTAGAGCTGCCTGTTTCTGTAGGTAAACTTGATTTGCTTTTTGAATTAGCTTTTGGAATGGAATTGCATCTTACCTGGAGGCATATGACGACCTGCAGCTCCAAGCAGCCCAGACGAACGAACCATAGTGGTCCGACGTCATACGTTCCAAGATGCAGGGGTTTCCCGACCCGGGCGTGGAAGACCCGAAAATATGGGGTCTTTTGCTGAAGAAAACGTATCTTATCCACAAGTCGGCACCATGTCACGGTCGGCCAATCATATCATTCAGTTGGCTTAACCGCTGTGCTGAAGCACAAAATTAGGATGCAGAAACTCCCAGTTCTGCACTGTTCTCACAGGATATCCAGCCAATCATGAACGGGAACTTAGACCCATGCGCCCCGCATGGTCTGTGACAAAAATCGGTCGTTTGCGTTATTTCTGACAAGCTGCTGTAGCTTACCCATGTAGGGGCGGGCCCTGACCGCTGCGGCCCGCTCAAGACCATGTGTCCATTGGTCCAGTGCGCGTGAGGAGCATGAGGTGAAATAACCATCCCACCAATCCCAGGTTTCACCTGAGCGTTTACGACCTGCTTTTCAACGTTCATCGACAAAAACTCCCTCTTACAAGATCGGAGACGGCGGTAGCATAACCCGCCCGACTTTTAATTTCCACCAGGGGTATAACCAAAGTAATGGCGATAGGTAGAGCAAATTGGCGACCACTTTAGCGAAAAAAATCCTTGGAAAAAGTGTAGACAGCCAGAATAAAATCTCTGGCATCGCCTGCATTGGAACAACGCTTGCCGGTTACAATGTCCTTGGCGTAACTTGCGCGCCAGGAATGCAGGGTTTCGTTATCTAAGGGATTGGTTTTAGGTCAGCTCAACTCCAACCTATCTATGGATGTTAACGGGTGCACTGATCCCTTCATTTGACCTATGCTGCTTTTTCTTGAGCTATCTATACTTCTATACGTGTAGTAGTGAAGTCAAAGGGAAAGGTTCCGATTACGGAAACATGTCATTCACCAGTAGTTTCCTCAACTGTAACGCAGCGCATAATCGTGGCTAATAATAGTGGACGATTCGTTGGATACAGCCATTACGGATTGTGTGTATGCCAAGAAGACGCGCGCGCTTAACTGACCGGAGTCTGCCAACTTTACTGGGCGTTTCCACGGAACGCACTCTAGCTGTATATAAGATACAGAAGGCGCTTCTTCTCGCTATAATAAATGCAAAGCCTTGCAACCCATTCCTAATTAATTAATTATTCCAAGTCCCAGTATGTTGTCACCAAGGAAACGATTGATGCGCACACCTTCAAAACCGACAGCGATAAAACGGTCAAAAAGAAATATACTTATATTGGGACATTTTAACGTCAGTCTCGACAAGAATTGGTATGCATTTTGGATAAAGCAGCGACTCAAGGATCTGCCTCCATCTTTATTAGAAATCGAGGTTTCTGGGGTGCCTTTAGGCAGGCCCGGTAGCTATGAGCGACTGGCTCAAGCTATCGATCAATTCGCCCTCCGGATGGAAGGCACCAGTGTTGACGACATCATCGAGCACCTATGCGAAACAAATGTTTTACGAAAAGATCAGCACGCTTCTTCAACATCTTACCGAGTCCTCGTTTTTGCTTGCCTAGGTTGGCAAAGCATGTTGTTTCTACCCGCTTTCAATGTCTGCTCATTTGCGGAACTGGCCATTTATTACGACGATAACCAGCCCAATTCTGGATTGGTATTTGACACATTCAGGGTCCCCAGCCATCTTTCGGACCGACCCTTGTCGATATTATTGAAAGCCTTCGGCCACATCCTCCCTGCAGGACCAACAAGAGCATTGTCATTACCCACCGAGACATTAAAATCTGTGGCATCGTGGAAAGCATTGTGGCCGGAAGAAATTAATGTTTATTTACTCCAAGTACTTCTGCGCGTGCGTTTGCGTTGGGTGGATTGCTTGGCTCTGCACCTGGATTACGACAAATCGACTCAAACCCTATGTCTCTTTGCATATCCGTCTATGTGTGCCTCTATGCTAGACTCCCATGGCACGATTTTTGCATTTGCCAGCATCGAGACAAATGCCGCCGACCCTCGTGCCGACAGAGGAGAAATCGATTGCTTTTTACGGGAGGTTCTCCTTTCATACCGACTCCTTTTCGGACAGTGCCCGAAATCTAGAAGACTTTTTCGATCCATTGGTCCCTCGGCACAAATATTTCAATACGGGCCAGACACGTTGCTGCAGCAGCTTTGCACAAACAAGCAGCTTTCACAGGCCGGTATGGGCTGGGTGCCAGACGACCGTGCTGTGTATTACGCGTCAAAAGACTTCAGCATTCTGCGCGATCGGGTCGAGTTGATAAGCAATGAGTTGGAAAAGGTCAGGCCTAGGTCTATGGGGGATCTCGTTCACGACAAAAGGGATGCAGTGCAATATTGGACATTTTGGTCGATCTCCATCATCGGCGGCATAAGTATTGTTCTAAGCCTCACTCAAATCATTCTACAGTGCCTGCAATTGGCGCAGGATAACAGTTAATGGTGGCGCAAGCAATAAAACTGGTCAGCTTTGGCAGCTGCGGGGCAGTTAGCATGTGGATGCTCTTCTAGCCAACCCCGCCACACACGTCAGCAGAAAAAGCGCCTAACCATAGTGACATGGTATATAATAACCCCGCCCGTAGGGATGGATATATTTGTATTTATCTCAAGGCTCGGATTCTCGAACCTCTTCTTGAACTACTAAAATTCTCCTTGTATACGCTCGCAAATTCCATGCACACCGTTGGACGATGACTGTTAAGCATATCGTATTGTTTCAATTTAAAGCCGATGCTCGGCCAGAAGCTATACAGGAAGTATGTCCCCATTGGCCTTGCCAACACGGAAACCGTATGAGCAATGCAACTTACTGAAAACACTCTAGGTATGCTCCAATATGGTCGCTTTAAAGGACAATTGTCTGCATCCGGCGTCCCAAATGCCGTACATCAAATCGATGTCCGGAGGCAAGGATAACTCACCCGAAAACCTTCAGGTATGTTTCTTCGGGCCACATATGTTCGACTAAATTCTGACGGCTTTTGGTAGAACGGCATCCAATATGCTTTTGTCGCTGAATTCGAAAGCCTGGAGGACAGAGACTACTATGTGGCAAAGGACCCGACGCACCAATCTTTCGTGAAAAACGCTGGGCAGATTATCGAAAAAGCAATTGTCGTGGACTACACCATCGGTGCTTTCTAAAGTGGGATCCTGGGCGTTGCGCACCACCCACTGGAATACTAAACTAAATTGTATGCTTGTAGTCTACCATAGCATCCAGCTCACGAGGTTCATATAAGCCTGGTCGCTGTCATCGAAGGTTTGGCCATGTTTTAGTGCTTGATATGCTGTTTTGGCTTGACGCTTCAGATCCTCGCACAAGTCTTGCCTGGTACCAATTTTCCCTTCCTCTTTTGCGAGAAACCAGAAAGCTCGAGCTTGATGCGGCTTGATCTCCTTCATGCCTACATCCATTTGAGTGATTTCTCGAAGGAGTTTTGCAGACAAAACATGCTCGCCGTCCTCGCTCAGCATCAGCGCAAGGTGGAACAAGGAATCTGCCACCCTAGGACCACCGTTTTCTCCGAAAATTCCTCTGCGAATGCTGATGGCTCGGGATGCGAGCTCTCGACCGGTGGATCTCTCCTCAAGGGCCCAGAGGATCCTGGCCAGCAGCATGACATCGCCACTGTGTTTCGGATAGCGCGATTGCTCAATCTCTTGTTGCGAGAGACTTTGGAGTTTCCAGCACTTTTGTAGGGCCTGGAGTGCCTCCGAGGGTCGGCAGTCACGCAGACAGGCCATCGCACGAATCGCATCGGTGCGTGCCATATGTTGAGGGTCGTGTGCGAGATGGATCGCGGTCGCTCGCTCAATAAAATCGAATGCATTAGGCATATCCCCGATTTCTGTATAGCTGCATGCGATTGAATCATATACATCAGCAATTTGCGGAGAATTAGCCTCTTCGGTCCTAAGACGGATAGAGAGTGCCTTGGTATATGCTTTAAGAGCAGCGTGTGGTTGAGCAATGTCCAGTAAAATATGGCCTAGAATACGATGTGCTTGCGCCATAGTTGAGCTGGAATCATCGTTATGGATATGTATTCCAAACTCGATAAAGGCTTGCGCGAGGTAAGGCTGCTCCTTCTCCCAAAGATATCTGCCTCATTAATTAGTGACACAAACGATTAGACGCGGGATAGGGGTAAAGAGGTGCATACGTTCCAGCTCGGAAGACGAGCTCGGCCCAAATGCCAGGATTCTCAGGGCGAAGACCGTGGTCTTTCGTCAATTTCATCAACTGGCTAATATGAGGAAGCACAATTCCACATGTTTCCCAGTCTTTGTAGCCGTGTCCCTGGTACGGCCCGCGGCAGTTCCAAATATTTGGGAAGTCAGAAGAGAGCATCTCTATCACTCGGCCCATATAAAAAAGCCTCTGATCTGGGGAAAGTCGGGTGAAGACCGTCTGCTGCACTAATCTGTGCATACATAGTGCCTTCGAGGCAGATACTCGTGTCACAAGTGACTTTCTTGTAAGTTCAATCACAGCGTCTCCAAACCTATGTCGAGTTAGCATATGCACATTGACAAAGGTGTTAGACTTACTCAAAATCATCCAGAAGAAATTCCCAAGCAGGATCGTTAAGCCGCACTTTGGTCTGATTGATTAAATGCTCAGAAACGTGGTCCGGATCGAAGAATGCTAGTACATTATGCAATATTTTGGCTTGTTCCGATAGCTGCTCCAGCGAAAGGTTCCAGACCGTGCTGACCGTATGTTCATATGCATCAATGGCTCGGGTCCTAGCGAATACCTTTTCCGCTGATTTCTTGAGTTTGGGAAGGACCTCGCTAAACAAAAAGTCCCTGTCTCTGATGAAAGCAGCGACCTGCTCCATTGCCAATGGCAACCCGCCTAGCAATTCACATAATTCCACGGCCGCAGTCACATCACACTCCTGAGACGGACGCTTTCCTGAAAGTGCGTAGATCATTTCCGTTGCTGGTTCGAGAGCGAAACATTCAAGCCGGAGAATTTTCTTGGATCGCCTGGATGCCACCGAAGGAGACCGGGTAGTGATGATGACCGATGCATGCGAGCTTGCCGGCCAAATTTGCTCTAGGATATCCACGTCATCGACATTGTCAAAGACCAACAGGAAGTTTTTGCCGCACGTGTTGAGCCAGTCTTTGAGGCGCTGCACCACTTGGCTATTGTCCATTTGGTCATGTTCCTCAGCCAGGCCAAGTTTCGTCGTGAAAGCCGATAGGGCTTGTACAAGCTTGATCTGCGATTCTGCCGGGACCCAAGCTATCAGGTCATAGATTCCCAAGGATGTGTTGGCATATTGTAGTGCTAATTGAGTTTTCCCAACGCCACCAATGCCATGAATCGAAATGGCCCGCATTTCCTGCCGGTTTTTCTCAGGGCCCAGTGTCTCTTTGAGGATGCCCATTTGACTTTCTCGTCCAAAAAAGCGCAGGTTCAGTCCATGAGGGATACTGTGGCACGGCAGCCTCACGCTAGGGTCTTTCGACTTTGTGTTTTGGATGATGGCTACTGTCTCCGCGGTCCTCGATTCCCTCGATAGCCTTATCATGTCCACGACTTCATCTATTCTCCGAGAGAACTTTTCAAGGTTTGTTTTCGTTTGAGCAAATCTCTGATTGAAAGATAGCCAAGCAGGACTTCGCCCGATGTTAGGATTGTTGCGGAAGGTCGTGACAGCGTAAGCACAAAACACAATGATTTCGCTGTACATATCGAGTAAAGCTTTCTCTAACGCGTCTGTCATTGGTAGTTCTTTCTCGTACTTTTGAATTCGAGGCAGAGTTCGCTGCAGCTCGCCCAACATCTCGACTAGTTCCGCGAGTACAGGCTGTGCGTTCTTCTTGCTGTCAATTTCTGTCTAATGTTAAATGGGAAGTTTTTACATACCATTAAAATGAGACGGATGGAGCCCCAAAGAAGCACGGCCACTTTTCCGTCCATTCCAAAAGCCCAGGCTATGATAGCGGCGAAGTCACTCAGCCCCAAAAGGACTGGTTTCAATTCTTTCAAAGCTCTCGCCCAGGAGATGGATGGTTCGGTGTTCGGTGGCACGATAGCCTCGATTCCGTTAAGTAAGTCTTCGGGTGTCTGTACAGTCCAGAGATGGTTTTCGATAGCTGCATCTTTGATCCCCCCTTTCCGGGTTTCGGCGAAATACCGCTCCAGAGCTGTTTTCCAAATGGGACTGGAATCTGCCTGTGGTTCCGCCGCCGCCATATCTGCCGTTTTCTCAATATTGACCATGGTGAGGCGGCCAAGGATTCGGGTTGTTGTACATAAATCACTGTTGTCAAACCACGGACAGCTGGAGAAATATAAATAACTGTGAAAAGCGCGGGGTAACTAGTTTTCTGGCCCAGTGTTTTTCCAGGTATGGCCCCTCCCACTCAAAATTGACCAAGATAACAAGACTTTAAAGATACCAGCAGTGCGGGGAGATGACGAGCACATCACACATTTGCTCGTCCCTGTGTTCAAAAACAACTATCCTGGCAATTAACTCTCTTGGCAGCCTACTTGACATGATTTTAAAAGGTAGTGGCTACGAGCTTGGCATCGACACTAACTTCAAAACAGTACTCGCGAACCTCTCGCTTGGCCTTCCCGCATCATAAGATACCAAGAGATGGAGGAGACTAAACAATCCAGCCTAAGCGTCTGGCTGACGGTATAATTTAGAAATTCAATAACAGTCCAAATCTCAAGTCAACTAGCATACTTTTCGAAAGAACATCCAAGTCGCTCGGAAATTAGCAACTCTTGGGGGCCTGGTGGTTTTGCTTTTGTCATTTGACAACAATGCTGAATTGCGCATCGCAACGACAAAATAGTCGGGCGTTGAATCTCCATTGCGCCAATCTCTTTAACCATTTCTATTGAGAAAAGAAGCCGGTGATGGGGTTGCGGAAGAGACAAAGGGGGGATGGCGCGACGGCCACCTTTCAGATGGCGAGCTGCATGCACCCTCTGTCCATGGAATCTGAGCGTTCCATGGCCATGGCAATCACCGGTGACCCGAAAGCGGGAAAGACGTCTTCAGTAGCGGCGAGGGCTTTGCTTTCGTCTCGACGCTTTGAAACCCCACACCACTTTTATGGGATTTAAGGTTGCATTGCTCGCTGCTGACAGCACCAAGTATTTTCTTGGCAGCGGTGACAAAGCCAATCAGCCTAGGTTTTATGTCACAATGTTGAACTTTCGATGTGCTGAGAACGTAGTTCAGCCAGCGGTAGGCTTGGACGACCTGGGGCTTGCCGATTTCACCATCACCGGAGGCGGTGTCAGAACACTGATACATTTCAAGGAAGGGGAAAACAGTCCCCGGAAAGTCGAACATGCATATGCCAATTCCTTTCTGGGGCTAGCCCTTCGCTCTGTGCGACCGCCATTGTCTGTAGAAGACACAGTGGCTATGTACATTCTCTTAGTCCGATCGCGTGAGTCGGGATACGACGGCCTGCGAAGCCATGTGGCTCTTCCAGCATCTTCTTTGCTGAGCATGAATTGGAGGTTTGCGCGGGCACTTCACTTTCAAGCCGTTTGCGAGATTCTCGACATGGTGTAGATGTGGACGGCTGGGGCGGGGTGGGGAATTGCTGTGCTTGGCTGTCCTCGCTGGACGTATCCACTAGGATGAGAGAAGAACCATTATTGGTACCCAGATTGCCGGGCTCGCCGGGTTGCGTACGCAGTAGGGCGTGAATTGTCGCCAAACACAGGCCCACACGACCTGTGGTTTGGAGCAACGAACATCACCATATCCACAATATATGTGATAGTAACTATTGTTGGTCACATTTAACCTCCCAACGCCCGGTGCAAAAGCCTTGATTTAAACAACTCCCTGCCCCCGAAGTTCAAAGACTTGTTTCCGTAGATTTGAGCGGTGCAAAACGCCCGAACACTTTTCAGGCGAATGAATAATTAACTTCACTACGAACTCGTCATTTCCGGTGTATCAGCAACTATACAATGGCAGAAAGACATGATAATAATGGCAACCGTAAGTCAGGGCATTCTGAAAGCATATAAAATTAGGACAATCAGATGCGAGTGGGTTTGCATCTGTGTCATTGCCTCGCTGACTGGTACTCTTAGTCAATGACCGCATCCCGTTCCAGGCACAGCCAAAATCAAAATTTCCCAACCCATCTTGTCTGAACGGCATTGCAACACGCCCGCCAACTTCTCCAGCAGCAAAAGTAAAACACTGCGGCAGGCTCATCACAGACTACGGGACCGCCTATGTTGACCGCAAGGTCCGTACTCGTCGAAAGACATATGCAGCCCAACGCGAAAAGGTTCCAGGGGCGAAGCGCCAGAAAAAGAAGAAACAGTCTACCAAACTTCTCCCTGGGGGTTTGTATCATGGTCGCTGGAGGCCTGGAATCTACTGGCCTGTGGTCATTCTCTCTTGGGACGATGCGAGGGTTGACATGAAAGACCTGCCCAAAAGCGACTGCTTCGATGTTGACAACGGGAAGATCGTGGGATGGGCACCTGGTTATGAAAACGGAGGTAGCCTAGCATATGATCGGTGGTTTCCCGTTATATACCTCGACAAAGATTATTGTATTGGTTGGATGCATGCGAGAGACTTCTTCGACTTTGACCAGAAACAAGGTTATTCCAAGGTGCGCGAACAGTATGCCAACCTTACCAAGCATAAGCCAAGAAATTGTCAAGCAGAACCTAGTACAGTAGTTGGTGGGGAGTTCCAGGTTGATTCAAAATCTTGGTGGGCCACTGTTTTGGAGGGATAAGATATGCCTGTACAGTAACGAAATAAAAAACACGCTTTCCAATAGCCGTTTAACAGTGAAATTGGCTGAAAAATTCAACTTGAGGTCGATAAGCCTCTTTTCAGGGCGTAAAAATGGATCAATGCAATGGCGAGGAACATGCGACGAATGAAGAGGTAAATATAGAAGTTAATCGTTATCTTTGAAGGATGAAGGCGCAACCACGCTGGCGAAGCCACTTTGCGTAGTAGCTGCAGCGTACACAGTGTTATTGTTGACAACAGCAATAATCCACGTAAACGTTGACATTGTGTTCAGCAAGACTGATAATCCCTCAAGATGAGAGGCTGGTGAAGCTGTGATGCAGGCAGGTAATTATGGGTTTAATCGCACAGCGAGGACTGGCTAGTGCGTATGCGTAACAGAACCATGGCTGCGACTTTGCACCTGCAATGTCTGTTTGGTTGCCCTTTTCCAAGAGTTGAAGTATTATCATTAACTATCCTACATAGTAAGGTCACCGAGACAATTTGCCGCGCAGCGTGAATGGCCTTGGTTACAGGCCGGAGTCCTGGCGGAGCGCGTTAGGCTATTGGCGGAAGAGTAGAGGGGCTTCAGGGTAGCATTTTCCCGACCGCTTGCGCCGCGGAAACTACCTGGATCAATGCTTGTAACTGCTACAGCCTAGGTTAATAAAAAACGGTCCACTACAAGTCGAGCTAAGTAGTTTGCTGACCCACTTACACTGTTGCAGTGGATCTGCAACCAAACGGCAAGGGGGCACTTGCAGCTACTTCGAAATACTTTGCAGATGAGGACTAGAGCCAACAGCGGATTTTTGCTATTATTATGCAGCCAAATCTAGATTTTGTCAAGTAGACTTACCTAGGCCGTTCCGACATTCTAAAGATTGAATGTCTGTACCGAAAGCGGAAGATAAATTTGGTCCAAATTGTATTGGGTGCATTTATTTATGTTCGCGCTAGCTAGTAAGCCAACCACTCTAAATCCGAATCGAGCGCTTGAACAATTGCAGCTGTACTTTTTTGTGAGGCCAGTTATGTGGCGGTAACAATAGCGGAGCTGGAAAGGTAAAAAGTTCTGCAGTGAAGAACGAAATCTCGTCATCCCTAATACATGCTGGCGAGCTGGAGAGGTTGAGGATCATTGAGAACGAGAATAAATCCATTGCGTTCGATTCCGCTACTGCGATTGAAGCTAGACAAAAAAATGCATCCAACGGCTCCATAAGGAAACTGGGCAAATCGTTTATGGGGCTGACTTTGAAGTCCCAGGTAGCTGCAGCTAATCCTAAAACCTGGTTCCTGAAAACAAGTAACACAATGCTTAAAGTGCCAGAACCGGGTAAGCGGCTTCGGGAAACGCGTTCAACTATAAACATATAGACTTAATCTTCATTTTCCATACCTAAATCCTCAAACTAAACCCGACTTGATAATGTTTGTTTTTCTACCGCCTGAGCTTCTGGGTGCAATTTTGGTGTTTCTGCCTGTTCGAGACATCAAAAATTGTCGGTTCGTCCACAGTCGGCTCGCTTACGTAGGGTTTCCATATTTGACCCAAAAACTCTTTATCAGCAACTTTTGCCCCAAATCGATTCGAAACATTGCGCAATCTCCATACGGTTCACTAAGTCAAACAAAAGAGCTTGTTTTATATAATGGAGTATGGAAAGGTCGCTGTTTGAGCCCAGAATTATATTTGCGGAACCTTCTATTCTATTTACCGTCATTGCAATGCATCGAACTGTCGCACGAATATATCAAGAGGTATCCGCAAACGCATGCGAAGGCCCTTTTTCCGTTGTATACCGTTGGAAACAGCTTTACAACAGTTCTCCGCGCAATAGAAGACTCGTCCAAAGCCAGGAAGCTCATAATTACGGGTGTCCTGGATACTCGTCACATCCAAATCGAAAAAGATCTCACCTGCATTACACACCTTTCCATCAATGCCCTTCAACTACCAGACAAATTCGCCCTGCAATTTCTAACACATTTTCCAAATCTCGAGCGTCTCTCTATCCAGTCATCTCACCACTGGATTAAAAGCATACGGATGTCACACTTGCGTTGGAGTGCGCTGAAGTGGCTGAAGCTAAATAGCTTTTGCGTTTCAGAAGATGACCTTTTGAATTTCATCATACATAATCAGTTACTAGAGCAGTTGATATTAGAGGATATGTGCGTCGACGCTGGATCCTGGACATCTTTCTGCCTCCGTCTGCATGCAATAAGCAGAGATATTGCAGTTTTGTTCGAGGGACTTTTTTCCAGCCGGCCTCTTCAGCGACTGGGACCGATAATCTCAGGACGAAAGCTCCAAGACCTTGCATCAGAAACTCCATTTTCAGTGGAAGTGCGTGGCTGAAATGCCCCTCAGTATAAACAAGAGAAAGAGCAACTGGGAAGCCGTATGAATCTTTTAAGTACTTTGGAGAATGCGCTGGTCTGTCGGATGCCCAGGTACCTCCCACTCGAGTTTCTCCGCATATACTCGTGTGAGCGACCTGGGATATCTGGGCGCTTGGAGTCGTGTTGCTATACCAGCTTGGCAGAAGTGGCGCCCGAAATAAGCAAGGATTAGGTAGCCAGAAACTGAGATGCAGTTAGCCACAAACTCTGGTCCTCCACGTCCTTGATTACCGTTTTAAAAGGCCGATAACGTGTTTAATAGAATCCTTCTAACTGTCTACGAGACTATAACTGTTCCCACTGTGGCGCGAAAGATGCCGCGGTCATCTTCAAGCTTGGAAATACGGTCCAATAGAAACTTTCGCTGATTTTGTACTGTAGAGCCTTCGAGAGCAATAGACATGACCTCAGCATCACTCATTCCCACAACGACTGGGGAGGGAAAACATGGTCGAGGCCGCGAAGAATTTGGCGTTCGATCACCTGTGTGGTAGCATTTGCAATAAAAGCTTTCTGTTGGACCTGTTTATAAAAATAAATTAGAATAACTTCTGTGACGTTTTCGATGACATGAAACGTGTTTACCTTGTAAATGGCCAACAAACATTCTATTGCCTCTTCGCAGCTGAACTCTTCCATATCGGCATTGGCTTTCGTGCAAATTGTGAATACCAGCCCAGCTACGATATCTACATCAAATCTATCATAATGTAATCCTCGGCTGCAATTCATGCTTGCATGGTGCTCAAAATAACCAGGTTTGCCGGCTTTGAGGTGGGATTTGAGCTTATCTTGGCGGCTTTTGTGGAGATTGTCATTGTAGTAATTATTGTAATTGATAGGAAACCCCTTGAGGTCTTCAAAGAGCTTCCTAAGTTCCTCGTGCACTGCCGCTTTGCGCCGCTGGAGGCGGTTCTTGACGATGGAAGACCTTTTCCTCTGCTATTAGTAACAAAACAATCAGAAACACTTGATAGCGTGGAACTAACCAGATGCGAGACGTAACATCCTCCGCGCCTTTCTTATCGAGAAGACGTGAGAGAAAATTCTCACAAATATCACAGATCAGATCGACGTGAGCATTGGCCAGTTCAGCCCACGGCTGTGATTGTTCCCAGAAAAGCTCTGCGATGACGTGAGGATTGAAGCTGCCAAATAGCTCCGTTCCCCGTAAGCGTAACACTACTGCCTTGACCCAGCTGTAAGCTTCGGCTTTTGACATTCTCTTTGGGCCCTTGTTGGATTTTCCAGAACCCTCCTCGGTTATGTCGATGGGCTTCAGTTCCCCAGGAGCGACTCTAGAAATCTGGTATTTGTGCCCTTTAGTCCGGATATCTTCTGAAAACTTATCGTGCCAGTGTTGGACGGCTGCGTAAGCCGAGCAATGGTGCTCTTCTTGCATGGAGAAAATGTGCTCAAGGGGTTTTACTAAGTGAACAATAGAATATAAAACATCCTGAACAACACTAAAGGAGCACGGCTGTCTCGGAATGTGTGAGATAGCTACAACAAGCCGTTGCTATATAAGGGCAGCATGAGCCTTTCTCGAATCCTCTAAGGAGGACAGCATTGTGCCTTTATGAAGTTAAGAAAAAGGACTATGTATCAGAAATCCGTTACGTCGGCACATGCGAAAGAGGTAAGGGATTAAAATCTAAACTTAAAGAGGGAACATGCCTTTTTAATCAACCTTTTGTACCTCTAATGTGCTGTCCGTTGGGAACCGTCAACGTGGTTCACATCTGTTTTGTGTCTCAATCCATTCCTGGACCAAATCCGAAAACCCTAGGTAGGTAGCATAAAACAAGTAGCTAGATGTTTCCACGTCCCCGATATATTGTATCATTTGCGATTCAGAAACGCACGTATCGAATTGCTTTCTCCAGTGCTCCCAAGTCGTTTCCCCTGACAGAAAAACAACTTCATCAGCCGCAGTAAGATGTCGTAGTGAGGAGCATCACTTTTGACATGCTGATACCAGAAGTATCCAGCGTATTCTTGTGTTATCCGAGGCACGTTTCTTGGATTGATTTTGGAGCGATGGAGAAGGCCGTTACAGCCTGTGGGTCGCCTTTGTATCTCCCAATTGAGGTTCTCGACCTTGACAAGCTCCGAAATGATCAATGCAAGAGTTAGTTGTTTTGCATATTATTAATTTTGCAGTAACCCCATCTTGTAATAGTGACAATGAAGGGTTTCCTCCAGATGCTGATGACAAGAACCTGCCTTAGCGAGAACACAGCTTGGAGGAAACCCGGGTATGAGGTGGACACATTCCAACCCCCAAAAATTGCGAGACGTATCCAGTAAACTGGAGTGAGAACTCCGGAGTCCCTGGTTTTGGGATCAATCAGAGCCCGCAGGCCAGCAATATCTTGAAAAGTACAAAAATGATTTGGTGCTGCCCCAATGTATCCATTCATTGCTCGGCAAACTAAACAACCATCAGAGATGGCGTCTTATGCCAGAAGCAGCGCAAATAACGAAAGGGCTAGTAGGGACCTGACGCACTATACCGGCCAGTTCGATGCATACGAATCCCCCTTGCACCATATCTTGCCTAGATTCACTGAAAGCCCACATCGTCAGCGGTGTACTGTCATCTACGTTGACAAGAACGTTCAGATTAGTATTCGCTCCCCGTCACAGCGAAAGCGAATCCATGAATGGGAGCGTTTAAGATTCGAGGCGCGCAGGTGGGGCGAGAAACACAGCCACCGCGAACCAACGCTACTGAGTGGTCCGCAAGAACGGGCATCCTGTCAGTGTTCTGTCAAAACAGCAGCGTGATTTTTGGAGCGGATCACTAACACCTGCGCACAGCATACATCCGACCAATAACCTCTCCAAACACAGTGGTTTTGCCGCGAGCCACCAGAACCAAACAGCTGCGGTGGGCAGACTCACGAGAGGAGCAAAACAGTCGCATCGCGGGTAGGCCCCAGAAACATTATGGGGGTTTTCAGATAACGCCCAGAGGCGACAAAGCAGTTGCACTAAAATCGTGTCTGAAACGAAACCAAACTAATCACAGGGATAGGGAAGGATATTGCGATGAGTTGTCAGGCTTTGTTTCCAAACTCTCCATTGATGGCTAGTGATGTGGGATAGGTCCTTTGTGTATATTTATCCCGTAGCAATTGCTGGCGTATAGTTGCGATAGCGATACTGGGGCGGCAAGCGTTCCGCTCACTTGCACATTGTCGTCGCAGGCCGTGCATCTTCAGCCCAGATCAGAGGCGCAAGTTTGTTTTGTTATTTCGATGAATGATAACTGTACTTTACTGAAAATGGGACTGCATAAACGTCAGCTGCTGTTGCGCCTAAGCCCCTGAAACTTTAATGCACTCTGCTGCTTCCGGTCAGCGACTAAGGCACGACGGACAAACTAATGATTGATTAATTTGGACAAACATTATCTAGAGATTCTGCTATTTGTTTCCTCATATTTTCGAGAACAGGTAGTACAGTAGCACATCTGGCTAAAACGCTCCGGAAATTCTCCGCAATATCTACTTGGTCCTGAAGCTTCTTCTCTAACAAACTTTGCGTGCCCCGTAAATTTCGATTTTCTTCTTCCAGATCACTTCGGTGGTCACGTTCTGTAGCTAGTTCTCCCGCTACCGCTCGCAGTTGGTCAGAAAGTTGTGCATTTTCATCTTGAAGTTGGCTGATAAGCGAGCTCGGCTTCTGCAAATAATGTTATCATCGTCTTCTTTTGAATACCCACGGGTTGCTTACCTGAGCATTTAGGCTGGGAGATTCTGACGCTTTAATCGCTTCAAACGATTTCCCGACCTCCTCACGAAGTAGCCGCAATGCGTTGACGGAATGGTCACTCAAACTCTTGGAAAATATCTTAGAATATTTTTCCTCGTTGCCTGGAAGAACTTGCCATGCGTACAGATCGGATCCTCGCGGCATAAGGCGGACGTCAGCAGGTTTGACTTGAAGTTCGAGACTCTCAGCTTAAAATTGTTAGCCTCGCACAAGTTGATAGGTTAAATTCGACTCACATATATGATCAGCCAATCTTTTGCGACAGTCGTCTCTAATCCGCCGGCGTTCAGTATTACTTTGACGTACAGGAGGCATATCTTTTGTCATGAAATGCGGTCTTGATCTATCTACTGGTACCAGCTGGATTCGGGAATAACAAAATTCGGGACAACCCAGTGTATGTAACTAGTACCGCAACAATGAGTTGCCCCTGGCAGCCCTGTCAGCGCAACTGCTTCCCGACTACCAGTACTGGCTCCCCTGCCTACCATGGCTACCAGTACCGACTCCGTGTGACGGTACTGGTATGAGACAAAAGACTGCCCCACCGGCTAGCAGTACTGTCTTGGTACTGGTTTCGCAGGATGATGCGCTGACCAGTACCGTTATGGTACTGGTAGCCAGGGTCTGAGAAGGTACCAGTCTCAGGTGGGGCAATTTACACCCTGGTACCATTATCCTGGACTTTGCCCTAGGATAGATACCAGTACTCAGCGAGGTCATATTACCAGTATCCTGGATTTGGGTGCACTGTTTGGTACTGGTATTCTCAGCGCGGTCGCGAGGCTGAGTCCACAGTACTGGTACCCACCATGGGAGCGACCCTGTATCATATCTGGTACTGGTACCATCAGACGCACGGCCCAATAACTTGTTCGATACTGGTACCAGAAAATTGTTATCCATAAACTTGCCCAAAGTTGACAGAAGTGTGTCCTTCTGTTCGAACCGGTCAGGGAGCTGGTGAACTAGGTCGTATTGAACAATTCCGTGGCTGATGATAACATCACCCAGCACAATCTCTTCCTTGACATTCCCTTTACCAATCTTAAAAGGAACCGCACCGCACACACCGACAACCAGTGCTAGGCGGATGTTTGGGAAGCTTATGCGGCAATTAGATGCCACAGCCGCTGAGTTGACTGTTCCCATCCCAGGCATATGCGCCAGGACGACATTGTGGCCTGCGATATAGCCTGTCGAATAGGTATTGGGATCGCCCTTTGCTTTGCCGTATCCCCTGACTCCATCTTCGTACCACTGGCAGTCATCCAGGACTTCTAGACCCTCAACCGCATCCGCCTCGAGGGGAAGAGCGCATATGATGACGATTTCGAAATCGTTTCGCGTTCGCGGGCGGCTAGGTGTATCAGTAGGGGCAGCTACAGAGTCAAAGTAAGTAAGTGACTTTCGAGGGGGCGATAAGGTACGATGTTGTGTAGATTGGGTTGGACGATTCGCGTCACGTACCGTGCCGCTGAACAATAGATTCATCCGCGCGCGGTCTCTTGGTTGTAGGGGTTTCAAAGGAGTTTGACCTTTGTCTCTTCGATGAGTCTTTACCGGTCGCCATCTCACTAAGCGGAGAGTGGGGAGAGGTGAGCACAACTTCATTGAGACAACCCCTCAGCTGAGATCAGTCATCAGCAAAAACTTTTCTTGTTGCTGCTGATTTGGTAAGACTGGCTTGGCTGGTAACTGCATCATGTGCACCCGTATGCACATAGCCGCCGAGGCGTACTCAAGGACTTCATTGAGCGGCTGTGAAATGCCAAGACGATCCACTTTTGGCGGAGGGCCAATCCCAGGACAAAGAGCAAAGAGATTGTCCCATGTTGTTAATTCGACTATAGGGTCATTCGGATAATCTAGCTCTCTCGTTGATCCTTAAGCCCGATGATTAGGCCTCTTGCTGCCGCAGCGACGTTTGTTTACTCCATAACCTCTAGATATAATGATCATCATAGAACCAGACGACGAGTAGTGGTTAAGGCTATCGTAAAGTCTTAGTTGTAGTCGAATTGACTGACTCTCTGTTCCAGCAACTTGATGCGGCCACCGTGGGCCCTAGGTTGATAATTACCAGCTTCCCTGCCGCAGACGAGGTTGTAAAATTTGGTCCGCCGTTTGGCCTCGTTCATGCTGCCGATGGCCAGTAGTCGCTCGCCATTTAGCGCCAGCTCTCCTTGGCACGTAGATGCTAGACCAACGTTTCGAACCACATGTCGTCCGTTTGGTAGGCTGCGTCTGCCGTACGGCGCCACAGTCAGCGCCAGCCACGGATACGCCGTCTGATATTCTCCAGCGGTCGCGTATGATTTGTTCGTGTTTACGCGCAAGATCACCCAGGCGGGGCCAGAGTAATGTAGTATGTAGCTGTCGAATGATCGTAAAATGGCAAGGGCGTGTATCAATTAATTGTAACGTGCTTCATCAGTACCTTGCGCACTTTTCGACCACAACACCACTTCAAACTTCAATTACAACGCCAGCATTGCTCAATTCGACTCGAATCAATCGCAACTATATACATCAGACGTTTCTTCATCCTCCTGACATGTGCGTGCATTATGTCCTGTTTTTCCGCATATGCCACAGCGACGTTTTGTCGCCGGTTGCACGCTACCCCTTCTCCATTTTCACCTTCATCATAAATCGGACCCTCAGTCCAACAAGATTCGAATCTCTTGTACATTAGCAGATCCTTCCAATCGGACACGTGTTTTTTTGGCCCTCCGTCGCTTGCTCGTCAAGATTTTCGCACAAAGCTCTTTGAAAGTCATTAGGCGCGAGAGAAACGCGTCTTTAGTTCTGTACGTCGCTGGACAAAGCGATAAGACCATTGCGGCCACATCAGCGATCTGAGGCGGAAACCCTCGGGAATCCAAGTCCAATATGTATTGAACAATTGTCTCCTCTTCGCTGTCTGTCAATCTTTGAACTCCTGGCCGACGGTCGGCTAAAGAAGAGCGACCGTTTATTTTGCTGCGGATAGTTGATTCGGGCACGTTGAGTACTTAGCGTCTCCCGTCCAACTGGCAAGGTTGGAAGGGCTTTTCAATGTTGTGCTCAATGGGTCATCACTAAGAGAATATGGTCGAGTTTTGTCGAACGGCGAAGCCAAGAAATGTGACAGCCATGTAGTGAACGTGACTATTCTGCTTGGCTTACAGCCTTTTCTCGCGTCGCCGCTGAAACTTGCAGCAAAGGCGTTCGCTGCCCCGGCAATGGTATTGACGTTGCTCCAAAAGTGCTCTCTGGCCCAGAACTGTCGATGGCAAAAGGCTCGGCCTCCGTTGTTGCTGGACCTTCTTGTGAAACCGTTGTGCCTAAAGTAGACATAGAATCGCTCGGTGATATTGAGGATACAGAGACCACTGAGGCCGAAGCCGAGCCCGAAGCCTCAATATTCTGTAATTTTGTCTCAAGGATTGTATTCGGGATTCCCAATGCAGCTAAGACGTCGGGCTCGTGTAGCAAAACTTTTGGCTTTCGTAAATGCAGAAAATGCACATTCGGCGCCTGTCACATGCTTCAGGTTCATCTTCTTGACGAGTCCTTGATGTCGTACGATGAAGGCTCTTTTCTTTTTTGCTGGTTGGTTCTTAGAACACCTCGGTCAACATACCTATTGGCTAATATCTTCAAAAAATAAAAAATAAAAAATACACTAACTGGATGCACTTAGCTTTACGAGTGAGCGATTTGTTTTTCGATGCGGTTAATTCCACAGAGTATCATCTGAAATTTACAGATATCGTTCAGCCAGAGAGGAGTAACTGCATTAAAGCCGGAATAGGGCGAATTTATGAACGCGTCTTAATTACATTGGGTACACTGGCTGCATCAAAAAGTCGCGACTCAACTGAATATCGTTGCACATTCCCACTCAATGCGGTGGGGTACTATCTAATGCACAGCAAACAGCAGGATCTTGTCGTACGATGCAGCCACGCCACTAATGGAATGTCAAAATCCATGTTTACTCGTACACCGTACCTGTTCCAGGTCCATATTCTTTTGGCAAAGGATAGCTCATTTCCTAAACGTAAAATTTCTGGTTAAGCTTGCGACTGGCCTGATTGATAAACGAGGACTTACTATGGTCCTTGGGGATGGCGGCCAGTTTGTTTCCCCAGAATTGAATGTGAAGTATCGATTATTCTGTTCTATGACGAAATAAATACGAGCTCCACACAATCGTAGGTCCTCGAGCTTTCGAAATATGGTATTCCGACGTTTTCTGATCTTGTTCTGTAAAAGAGTTTGTGATTTTGGAGTTGAAAAACTGCGAATACTGGGCATTGGATGGTCGGCTTCGCTATCAACAAAATAGAAAAAGTCTGGGCGCAAACTTATGGAGGCTACTCTTGAAACAGTTGTGGGCCATTATTGATATTAAGTCTGGAAATCTAAGTAGAAATAGAAGGAATTTAGGTTAATTCGCGACGCGTCCTGATTCCAGGTTCCAGGCGCTAGTAAGCGATCGCCTGACCTACCTTATCAGCCCCGGTTGAGGGCGCCGCAAACCAGGGCAGCCGCAAGCACAGTGTGGGAAGTCGAGCAGAAATGAGCAACCTGAGTGAGCGCCTGAGCGCCTGAGCAGCCTGAGCAGCCTGAGCAGAGGGTGAGCAGAGGGTGAGCAGCAGGAGTGAGTGTGTCCTGAGTGAGTTAATTGATAGGCTGTTACCACTGCCAAGAAACGGCCAAGGAACTAACTCTGGTGCTGTTAACAGCGAGCAGTGCAACCTGAATCTCAAGGTGGCGTGGGGTTTAGAAACGTGATTGAGACGGTACAGCAGAGGCTTGGCTGGGAGCATGGGCAAAGACGACGCCCAACCCAACAGTCAATTGACTTTATGGTTGGGTGATACCCCTCCTCTACGCACAGCGTAAACAGCATACAATTTTCTAATGCAAGGAAAAATTGCTCCCTAACGAGACTGCATTAACACGAAGTTTACCAATGTTCCTAGTTCTACCTATTTTGGAAGATATGCCCGTATGTTCGCCGTTTGGCAGGCTGCGTTTGCTGTGCGGCTTTACAATGACACCAGCCACAAATACACCGTTTTACATTCTCGCTTACCCGCATCTGCTTTTCCAGGCTGACATAACATGATCGCCTATCGCATAACCATATGCGCAGCCTTTGAGGCAATGTGGCGGGCGGGGTAATGTCGTTCGGTAAGGCTGGACGAAACTCGTTTTGCAAATTCTTAAAGTTCCTAAATAACCCCAGGTATCTTGCGATGATGAGGAGACTCCTCGCAGCTCAGGTCAACTTACTGGCCAAGCAGATTTGACCAGAGTTCCATGTCGGACCCAAGGACAGTACCAGACATTATCGGCGCCTTTAGGCGGCACTGGCAAGTGGCCACCGCAGACAGCAACCTCACTTTGCATGGCTTTCGGAGGTTCAAGACGGCGCATCTTCTGAACCTGCGCTTCCTAGAGGACGAAATCGCTCAACTTGATCACGCCATATATCAAACCGCCCTCAACATGGAAATTGAGCCTCTTGGTTCCGACAGGTTAGGCCTTGAAAACTGCAGGCGGGATAACAACGTGCCACTACCAGAGAACACTATCAACCGCGACATAGTCATCAAGCTAAGAGATCTGTTGCAGAGTTATGGTGGGTAACTGTCTTCGTATTGCTCCGGGGAACTAGCATAACTGACCGTGTGACAGACGATGCGCTTATTGCCTTCAACCAAATTATGGCCATGGAGACCTTTTCGCTCATTGACGACACGAAGCAATCAAGTCTACGGACGGAGCTTACGTTGGGGGAGATATACAAAACCAGAATGCTGCGTGCAGACCTTGATTCTAGATCACATACCGACCCCTTCCAGAGACAGATACACAAATGGCTTCGAGCTTTCCATTTCAAAAGACAGATAAAGAACGCTACTGGACAAGCAGAATCACCGCTGCCGCGTCCATCGAAGAGTCCGTTTTACCGCAACAGCATCCTCATTTCCGAGATTTTTGGTAGAGTGATTACAATTTTGATCACTCTCTTGTTTCTTATACTTCCGTTGGCCCTTTTGTCTCAAGAAGTTAACAAGAGGAGACAGCTTATCATTGTTTCAGTCTTTATCTTGTTTTTTTTGCTTTGGTTGTCGCAATGGGCCTGAAGATGCCCAGTTATCAAATAATGGCGGTGTGTGCAGCGTATGCTGCTGTGCTATCTACTTTTGTGTCTTGACCGTTGTACGACGTTAGGATTAAGGGAAGAAGGCATATGGGAAGCCGAGGGGGGTTGTGTATTCATCTGTACTGAAAAGACTATTTGCTGTTACACCTGTAGGCTTCGGCAGCTACCGTTTGCTAGCCAAGTAATCCCATTAATAATTGCCTTCCCAAAATACCGCTATCCGCGGATCTAAATTTTTGCCTCTAGTGTTTCCCGGTGCATCTGCTCTGCCTCGTCGTATTTCCCCTGACTGTCAAGCACCAATGCCAGGTTGTTCATGCTGTCGAGTGTGTCCGGGTTTTCTGGGCCCAGCACCTTTTCCCTAAGCGCCAATGTTTCCCGGTACATCTGCTCTGCCTCCTCGTATTTCCCCTGACTGTCAAACACCAATGCCAAATTATTCATGCTGTCGAGTGTTAACGGGTGTTCTGGGCCTAGCACCTTTTCTATAAGCGCCAACGTTTCCCGGTGCATCTGCTCTGCCTCCTCGTATTTCCCCTGATTGTCAAGCACCGATGCCAGGTTGTTCATGCTGGTAAGCGTCGACGGGTTTTCTGGGCCCAGCACCTTTTCCATAAGCGCCAATGTCTCCCGGTACATCTGCTCTGCTTCGTCGTATTTCCCCTGATTGTCAAGCACCAATGCCAGGTTGTTCATGCTGCTAAGCGTCGACGGGTTTTCTGGGCCCAGCACCTTTTCCATAAGCGCCAACGTTTCCCGGTGCATCTGCTCTGCCTCCTCGTATTTCCCCTGATTGTCAAGCACCGATGCCAGGTTGTTCATGCTGGTAAGCGTCGACGGGTTTTCTGGGCCCAGCACCTTTTCCATAAGCGCCAATGTCTCCCGGTACATCTGCTCTGCTTCGTCGTATTTCCCCTGATTGTCAAGCACCGATGCCAGGTTGTTCATGCTGTTGAGTGTCGACGGGTGTTCTGGGCCCAGCACCTTTTCCCTAAGCGCCAATGTTTCCCGGTACATCTGCTCTGCTTCGTCGTATTTCCCCTGTTTGTTAAGCACCGATGCCAGGTTGTTCATGCTAGTAAGCGTCGACGGGTTTTCTGGGCCCAGCACCTTTTTGTAAAGCGCCAACGTTTCCCGGTGCATTTGCTCTGCCTCGTCGTATTTCCCCTGACTGTTAAGCACCGATGCCCGGTTGTTCATGCTAGTAAGCGTCGACGGGTGTTCTGGGCCCAGCATCTTTTTACAAAGCTCCAACTCTTCCCGGTGCATCTGCTCTGCCTCTTTATATTTTCCAACCGAGGCGTATACCTCTGCAACATTATGCTGAAGCATCCCCAATCTTTCCTTTTCCCTACAATCACCCCGGAATTCCAACACCGCTTGCGCATGCGGCAAATAGGAACTCCATACGTCTCGGTTTTCATGCGTCGGCCATGGAAACCTTTCCGAAAGCTGGCACACTACCTCTGTCACTTGCTGACTTTGATCTCCCTGCGTTTGAATCCAGTTCCTAGTGGCAAGATGCACAAGCCGATGTATGTCGAATCGATCGAATGTCCCACGATCCAATATAAATGCATACCCTCTCAAAACGCTAACAGCCTCGCCTTTGTCCCAATCTTCTCGCCCATCAGGTAGCAACGATATTGGGATGTCCTTTTCTGCAAAATATGCCATTGTCCGAAGATAGGATGCTGCCAATGGCGCATTACGCGCAATTTGCTCAAATGATATAAGCCACGTTGTAGCTATCGCGTTGGCCGTGTTTTCGTACCGGTCTTGTTCCCCGAAGTTTCTGCTGAGCATGGCGATCATATTCCGATCGCTTGCTTTGCAAATCTCCAAATACTTAGCAATTGTCACATACTTATTTAACCCCATGTACGCCGAAGCTTGCCTGATCGCCAACGGCAGGTGAACGAGGTACTCCAATAATTTATATGTCGATTTACCGTCCCCTATTTGGCTCGTTTGGAGGCTTTGGTGCAACAATTGCCGTGATTCGTCGTCATTTAACTGACCCAGATCGAACTCGCCCTTCCCAGGTTGGAGGTGGGCCGCTATTTGGCTGTTTCGGGTCGTAAAAAGAATAGAGCCTTCGAGGCTAAAAGGCAGATGGGATATCAATTGGCCGTCGGTCAGAAGCTGTTGATCATCGACATTATCAATGATAAGAAGCCACGGCCCCGCGTCGCTTCGACTAAGAGCAGCTTTGACAAGCATTTTGACGTCGGCGTCGTCGTCCTCTATTCCTTGTATTTCCAACGCTCGCCCGATTTCTCGGCAAGCGTTGTCGAACATGGTCATATCCACAGCCGGCACCCAAAAGACGGAGCAGTCGGGGTATGCGGCGCGCACACGGTAGGCGACCTCAATGGCGACCTGCGTTTTGCCGATACCGCCGAGACCATGGATAACTGTGCGTTGGCAGGCGTCTGGGTGCATTATAGGGGGAAGCCTTGCTAAAAGCCGGAGTAGGATATCTTCTCGGCCTACAAAGCTTTCGTTTCTGCTAAATCTCACAAGGAAATGGGATTTCGGTTTTGCTGCAGGCCGTGTTAGTTAACATTAAATTAACGTCGAACAAAATAAATATTTTATTCGACTAGCTAAACGCAAACTAACCTTCGACAGTCAAATTGCAAACGTTCCTTGGCGGAATTTTGCTAAGCAGCTCCCGAGCAAATATAGCTGCATTCCCCGCCGCATACGATCTCCAGACGTAATTTTTGTGCGAATCGGCGTAATCCGAAATACCACGGATGACCAGACACGGCCGCCCGGCATCCACCCCCGCCGCCTCCATTTCGACGCAGAGAGCACCGTTGCACAGCTCTCGGATCTGATCCCGCCGCTCGCCATTTTGCACTACCGCGTTTCCAGTCGCAATCCTCCCCCTGTGGAAAATAAAGCCGGTCGCTTCTTCTTCTGTTCTTTCAGGTCGCTGGACAAGCTGCTCATCGTTACAGCTGGCACATTTATCCCCGTAGGTACCGTTATGTCGGTATGAGGCATTGAAAAGCTGATCTCGCTGAAGGCCGGGGAAAGTAAACTTTCGCTTATGTTTCGATCGAAGCAACCGCTCTCGATGCACCTCAAAAGTGCTTCGATCCATATCGTGGTCCGATGCAAGTTTTCCTAGCGCATTTAGAAGCACCTGATCGGGCCGATTGATCGTCCCCAGGATTTCGAACTTTCCATCCGTGTACCACCTCCCCGAATCGTAATAAACGCAAGCGGGCCCTCCGTCGCCGGGCCAGCCGACCACCACGTCCCCAAGATGCACGTCTTCGGTCGGGTCGTCCGAGGGCTGGGCGCGGGGTATCCCGCCACCGATGCCGACAAGAACGGCCATGCGAATTGAAAAAAACGTCTTAAACATTGAGCCCGCGACGCGACCGGCGTTGACGTTGCCGGTCATTCCTGGTGCGCAAGTTGCAATGACGACATTGTGGCCGGCAAGGGCTCCGCATGTGTAAACGTTGTCGTCGTAGGCGGTATCGTAGTCGGGCGCGTCGTGCTCCTCGTCGAGCATCAGGCGCGACGGCAGCAGCTCAAGGTCAGATACGGGTGCGATCCATGCCACGTGGTAGTCTGTCGACTGTAGCTTTTTGGGTGGCATTTTGGTATGCGGGCGGTATTTGCTATATGTTGCTGTCCAAGGAAAGCGACAGATAATCCTTTGCCAGAAAAGGCCTGCGTAACGGGTAGCGTGGTCGAAGAGCTCTCCAGTGATTTTTATTTCGTCGCTGGAAACAATCCAGCCGCTGGCCGGGCTAGCCCCTAAACGAGGCAGCTTTTGGTCAGGCTGGCACAGGCAGCCCGAAGGCGGAGATGTGCCCGCCAAGCAGAGCGACACAGTTGGTTCACACTGACAATACCCCGACAAGGGTAATTTTTAGGACTGACTTCAGCAAAATGGTGGAGCAATATGAACAAACCCCCTAGGCCCGTTTTAATATCTCTCACATCCATGGCGATTGCTTGTCTCTTTTCTTTGTAAGCTCAAAGTATTGGATCAGGACTAGCTTACTATTAAGGAGGGTGGCTAAACGTATGAAAAAGGTAAATCAAGCAATTTGTCTAACTATGCGAGAGATTTGTGAATACAAAGAGGTTTAAACATCGGCGACGGTGCACATATGCTAATTGGAACATAATTAACAAATTATCGTTGCATTACACACACACACACATATCTATTCGCTAGATTTTAACCCCTCCAGTCTCCACTATAGTGGGGAGGTGAAGAAGCCAACGTTGCAGTTTTTGCTAGGTGTGGGTAGTTAATATGGAGTAAGAGTAGATTTTTGTTGCACACAGCCCTGCCTACAGTCATCGCTCGCCTCAGGTGCCTGACCCTATTTAATCCACTATGTTAATTAAGCCCAAGTTACGTTTTACGACTCGAGACGACAATGTGGTTGCCAAGAAACTAGAACTGCTGCCAATGCCGACTGTCATGCTGCATCGGCTTGGACTGCAGCCGGTCGTCGGGAGCGAAAGGCTCCTGGGTGAAAGATGGAGCCTAGGTAAGATCGCTACCTAGTGGCAGGATGCTCCTTTTCTCATGGCGTGGTATTCGGCATGGAGTTAACCACGTTGCATTAATGGACTACTTTCCGATGGCTTGGGCAGGAAAAGGAGGGGTAATTCGCTGGTGTGCTGACAGCCTTTAGCGACCAGATTTTCCACTCTCTAGCTGGCCGGCCAAGTCTGTCCAAGAAGCAGAGGTGCACTCCATTGGGCGATACCCACCATGCCTTGTTAGAATATAATACAGATAGCCTTTCCAGTGTCTGCAATGGTTGGCAATGGGGCATCAATCAGACTTTTGGCGGCGATAGAGTCGCTGGGCAGCTGCGTTCAAAATTGCGAAATTACATTTCGTTCACCTCTTGTTATCGCCTTTTGTTTCCTGCCAAAAAAAAACTATCACTCCATTAGAAAGAATATACGTTTGACTCGTTTACCAAGATGCCACCCAAGCTACAGTCGACAGACTACCACGTCGCCTGGATCGCACCCGTATCTGACCTTGAGCTGCTGCCGTCGCGCCTGATGCTCGACGAGGAGCACGACGTGCCCGACTACGATACCGCCTACGACGACAACGTCTACACATGCGGAGCCCTTGCCGGCCACAATGTCGTCATCGCAACTTGCGCACCAGGAATGACCGGCAACGTCAACGCCGGTCGCGTCACGGGCTCAATGTTCAAGACGTTTTCTTCAATTCGCATGGCCGTTCTTGTCGGCATCGGTGGCGGGATACCCCGCGCCCAGCCCTCGGACGACCCGACCGAAGACGTGCATCTTGGGGACGTGGTGGTCGGCTGGCCCGGCGACGGAGGGCCCGCTTGCGTTTATTACGATTCGGGGAGGTGGCACACGGATGGAAAGTTCGAAATCCTGGGGACGATCAATCGGCCCGATCAGGTGCTTTTAAATGCGCTAGGAAAACTTGCATCGGACCACGATATGGACGGAAGCACTTTTGAGGTGCATCGAGAGCGGTTGCTTCGATCGAAACAT
This sequence comes from Pyricularia sp. CBS 133598, assembly GCA_004337975.1. Taxonomy (NCBI): domain Eukaryota; kingdom Fungi; phylum Ascomycota; class Sordariomycetes; order Magnaporthales; family Pyriculariaceae; genus Pyricularia; species Pyricularia sp. CBS 133598. The sequence goes on from RRCJ01000016.1 coordinate 382,086, forward strand.
AAGCGAAAGTTTACTTTCCCCGGCCTTCAGCGAGATCAGCTTTTCAATGCCTCATACCGACATAACGGTACCTACGGGGATAAATGCGCCAGCTGTAACGTTGAGCAGCTTGTCCAGCGACCTGAAAGAACGGAAGAAGAAGCGGCCGGCTTTGTTTTCCACAGGGGGAGGATTGCGACTGGAAACGCGGTAGTGCAAAATGGCGAGCGGCGGGATCAGATCCGAGATCAGTGCAACGGTGCTCTTTGCGTCGAGATGGAGGCGGCGGGGGTGGATGCCGGGCGGCCGTGTCTGGTCATCCGTGGTATTTCGGATTACGCCGATTCGCACAAAAATGACGTCTGGAGATCGTATGCGGCGGGGAATGCAGCTATATTTGCTCGGGAGCTGCTTAGCAAAATTCCGCCAAGGAACGTTTGCAATTTGACTGTCGAAGGTTAGTTTACATTTAAATGGTCAAATGCAATACGTATTTCGCTCCCTTATATTTGTTTTTTTTTTAAAAAAAAAGAATTTAAATTAACACGGCTTGCAGCAAAACCGAAATCCCATTTCCTTGTGAGATTTAGCAGAAACGAAAGTTTTATAGGCCGAGAAGATATCCTACTCCGGCTTTTAGCAAGGCTTCCCCCTACAACGCACCCAGACGCCTGTCAACGCACAGTCATCCATGGTCTCGGCGGTATCGGCAAAACGCAGGTCGCCATTGAGGTCGCCTACCGTGTGCGCGCCGCATACCCCGACTGCTCCGTCTTTTGGGTGCCGGCTGTGGATATGACCATGTTCGACAACGCTTGCCGAGAAATCGGGCGAGCGTTGGAAATACAAGGAATAGAGGACGACGACGCCGACGTCAAAATGCTTGTCAAAGCTGCTCTTAGTCGAAGCGACGCGGGGCCGTGGCTTCTTATCATTGATAATGTCGATGATCAACAGCTTCTGACCGACGGCCAATTGATATCCCATCTGCCTTTTAGCCTCGAAGGCTCTATTCTTTTTACGACCCGAAACAGCCAAATAGCGGCCCACCTCCAACCTGGGAAGGGCGAGTTCGATCTGGGTCAGTTAAATGACGACGAATCACGGCAATTGTTGCACCAAAGCCTCCAAACGAGCCAAATAGGGGACGGTAAATCGACATATAAATTATTGGAGTACCTCGTTCGCCTGCCGTTGGCGATCAGGCAAGCTTCGGCGTATATGGGGTTGAATAAGTATGTGACAGTTGCTAAATATTTGGAGATTTGCAAAGCAAGCGATCGGAATATAATTGCCATGCTCAGCAGAAACTTTGGGGAACAAGACCGGTACGAAAACACGGCCAACGCGATAGCTACAACGTGGCTTATATCATTTGAGCAGATTGCGCGTGATGCGCCATTGGCAGCATCCTATCTTCGGACAATGGCATATTTTGCAGAAAAGGACATCCCAATAGCGTTGCTACCTGATGGGCGAGAAGATTGGGACAAAGGCGAGGCTGTTAGCGTTCTGAGAGGGTATGCGTTTATATTGGATCGTGGAACAGGGGATCGGTTCGACATGCATCGGCTTGTTCATCTTGCCACTAGGAACTGGATTCAAACGCGGGGAGATCAAAGTCGGCAAGTGATAGAGGTAGTGTGCCAGCTTTCGGAAAGGTTTCCATGGCCGACGCATGAAAACCGAGACGTATGGAGTTCCTATTTGCCGCATGCGCAAGCGGTGTTGGAATTCCGGGGTGATTGTAAGGAAAAGGAAAGATTAGGGATGCTTCAGCATAATGTTGCAGAGGTATACGCCTCGGTTGGAAAATATAGGGAGGCAGAGCAGATGCACCGGGAAACATTGGCGCTAAGGGAAAAGGTGCTGGGCCCAGAACACCCGTCAACACTCGACAGCATGAACAACCTGACATCGGTGCTTAACGATCAGGGGAAATACGAGGAGGCAGAGCAGATGCACCGGGAAACATTGGCGCTAAGGGAAAAGGTGCTGGGCCCAGAACACCCGTCGACGCTTAGCAGCATAAACAACCTGGCATTGGTGCTTAACAGTCAGGGGAAATACGAGGAGGCAGAGCAAATGCACCGGGAAACATTGGCGCTAAGGGAAAAGGTGCTGGGCCCAGAACACCCGGATACACTCGACAGCATAAATAACCTGGCATTGGTGCTTGACAGTCAGGGGAAATACGAGGAGGCAGAGCAGATGCACCGGAAAACATTGGCGCTAAGGGAAAAGGTGCTGGGCCCAGAAAACCCGTCGACACTCAGCAGCATAAATAACCTGGCATTGGAGCTTAACAATCAGGGGAAATACGACGAGGCAGAGCAGATGCAACGGAAAACATTAGCGCTTTACAAAAAGGTGCTGGGCCCAGAACACCCGGTGACACTTACCAGCATAAATAACCTGGCATTGGTGCTTAACAGTCAGGGGAAACACGACGAGGCAGAGCAAATGCACCGGGAAACATTGGCGCTTAAGAAAAAGGTGCTGGGCCCAGAACACCCGTCGACGCTTAGCAGCATAAACAACCTGGCATTGGTGCTTGACAATCAGGGGAAGTACGAGGAAGCAGAGCAGATGCACCGGGAAACATTGGCGCTTAGGGAAAAGGTGCTGGGCCCAGAATACCCGTCGACACTCGACAGTATGAACAACCTGGCATTGGTGCTTGACAGTCAGGGGAAATACGAGGAGGCAGAGCAAATGCACCGGAAAACATTAGCGCTTTACAAAAAGGTGCTGGGCCCGGAACACCCGGACACATTCGACAGCATGAACAACCTGGCATTGGTGCTTAACAATCAGGGGAAATACGAGGAGGCAGAGCAGATGCACCGGGAAGAGTTGGAGCTTTGTAAAAAGGTGCTGGGCCAAGAACACCCGTCGACGCTTACCAGCATGAATAACCTGGCATTGGTGCTTAACAAACAGGGGAAATACGACGAAGCAGAGCAGATGCACCGGGAAACATTGGCGCTTAGGGAAAAGGTGCTGGGCCCTGAACACCCAAACACACTCAAAAGCATGAACAACCTGGCATTGGTGCTTGACAATCAGGAAAAATACGAGGAGGCAGAGCAGATGCAGCGGGAAACACTAGAGGCAAGAATTTAGATCCGCAGATAACGGTATTTTGGGATGGCAATTATTAATGGGATTGCTTGGCTAGCAAACCGCAGCTGCCAAAGCCTACAGGTTTAACAGCAAATACGCTTTTCAGTACAGATGAATGCACCACTCCCTACTGACGCTTCCTACTAATCATAGAAATACAGTTGCAATTGTTCAAACTCGGCCTCCTATAACCTTCAACCAGTGCGCATCGTTGCCCGCGGCGCATGATATCGTGCTGGTGCAAGCCAATTACCCGCACACATTAAGCACCTGACATCCAGTTGCTCGTAAACAGGGCAAAAGTTGATAGTAAGTGCGTGTATTTGATTCCTTAGTATGAAACGGACAAGCCTTGATGTCTTAAACAGGGAGTAAGAACAAAAATCATCGGAAGCTCGGATAGGAGTTTATATGTTGGACTTTTTGGCCTCTGGTCGAGTGTCAACCGTAAGCGTTGCCTACATATCTTGGCATCAGTTTCTCGACAATCAACCGTATTGCTAAAAGATAGCGAGGTACGACCATTTCGTATGAGATCATGGTTTTTTCCTCAATCGAACCTGCGACAACCTGCTGCGAATGACCCAAGGGTTATGAATGAGAATCTATATTGCAGTCCCATCATAATTCAACATCTTTGGATAATTCTTTCCAAGCACAATGATAGAGAACCATTTTTTGAGCGTCTGGCGTCACATTTTCAATCCGAGGAAGCAGCAGACGTTAAATGGAAAGCCCCACGTGCTGAGAAAGTGGAGGGTGGAAAGGGGTTGTTGTGGACTGCATCGGTCGCGCCTGGCATTCGCGCCGTGTCGCAACCCGGGAAAGCAAATGATCAACTGGTGTTATCGCCTTAACGCGTGGTGATTGGCCAGAAATGAAGAGGAGTCAAACTCGTGTTCATTGTTCTTATTCGTCTTCGATGTACTTGCACTGGCGCGCACGGATAAAAAGTAGTCGCCCTAGGGCGACTACCTTTGGTCCGTGCGTTTGGCGCTGTGCAATGGAAAAAAGCGCAATAGAACGGCTTCGTTTGTCAGCCATACCCATGACAATCGAGAGTCTGTAAGGAATATTGCTAGTTTCCCCATGCTGCACCGGTCGTTGATGATCTTGAAAAATTTGCTAGATTGAAATAGCCCGACAAAATGGCAAACCTGAACAGCTTTCTTGATGACGCGCCTGAATACATTCGCTGTAACAAAGAAGTGATTGCGTGGCTTTCAGAGAAACTGGAAACGCTAGGATCAGCAAAGAAAATCGAAAGGCTAGAGGCTGAAATTGAGAAGCTCAAAGGTAGCCGGTCCAACGAAGAGAATCTTCGAAAGCAAGCCAACGACTGGAAAGCCAAGTACGAAAGCTTGCACAGAGCAGTCACGATTCCAAAGCATGAGCATTCTGAGGATAATGCCGAGCTTATCGAGAAAACCAGACAACAGCTGCTCAAGCAGTACGATGAAGAGATTGGACGTCGGGCCGAGAACGAGCAACGGCAAGCACAGCAGGTCATAGAGCAAGCCAAAAAGATCGAGAGATTGCAGGCTGAAAACGCAAAATACAGACAAGTACTCGAAAAGGCCAAAAAACAAGGTATGTTGACGTTTGGCAAGCCACCAGACAAAAAAGCTAACCAGGCCCAGCTTTCCATCCCTCTCCACCGGGGAAGGTGACGTCGACCAGTGGCAATGTTTGCGATGGCCTTACTGGGTATAATATAAAGTCGTTAACGGTGAGCAACGAAAAGCAAAGTGGAATTCCAAACAATTCCCGCAGCACTTGCAGCAGCCTATCCAGCGATCAGGGCAATGCGCATTCAGACGCGGCGGTCAAAATCGCTGTATCAACCCTTGATGCCGAATTGTCCGAATCCCACACAAAAAATTCGATCGACGTTGAATCTTTGCAGCTGCCGAGGCGGCGCCCGGGCCTCAAATTCCCCCAATTCGGAGGGTCCTGTGAAGCAAGGCTTGGTCAGATGATTGACTGGGGTACACTATCTTTCCCCAAACGCAAGGCCGAGGTCAGGTACTTCAACCCCGATACGTTTATCGGGGCTGGTGTCTTTTACCAGCTATGTCGCATGGATTCCTGTCGCATCATTGAGTACGGAAAAGACCGGTCCATCAATGGTAAATTCCGGAAGCACGCCGGCGTTACCATTATCCTTTGCCATGTCGCAGCTGGAAACCAATTGTCGTTCATACAGCCTGACCATTTCGTTGTCGCTATTGTCGACTCCGGAGAGAAGGCAGTGCAACATTTGCAAAAAGAAAGGGTTCAAAAAGACCGAAAATCGGGGAGCCTGTCCTGCTGGGGAATGGAAAACGCCCTGGTAAACAAGCTAAAAACCGATATTGAACAAACCTGGAACTTAAATTTGAATGTTTCTCAGAAGGAGGTAAGGGGTCCTGACGACAATATGGTGAACATGTTTCTAACTCGACGTAGTTTGACTATGCCGGCAATACTTGTTTACTTCAATGCGTAACAGCGGTACGATCATATTTCGGCAAACATACCCCACAAGAAGGCGACCAATACTCTATTCGATTATTTTACCTCGAGCGACTGCTGGAGGAATGGGTCCGTGAAGAAAACGAGTCTGGTACGTCAAAAAACTCGCAAAACAAACTTCAAAGTCGGACTCCACCAGCAGCCATCGCGCTAGCTGAACCATCTTCCCATCCCAACGTATGCGGGGTGGAATATCGGCAGGTTCCTTGCCAGGGTGGCGAATTTGTGCTGCTTCTTCCAAACCCTGAACAATATCGGGACCTGAAAGAAAGAAGGAATGGTAGCCCTTTGCTTTTCACTGTCGCCGAGAAACTCGGAGCACGAAATCAGGGCGCATTCGTTATCGAAATCCCCACAGCCTCTCGACCGGAACTTCCCGAACAAAGACCTCAGCAAGCACAGTGCACAACCTACGTCCCGGAAAAGCTGGACGGCTTTTGGCGGCTCTTCACTAAAAAAGAAAAATCAAGCCTTCCTCTTTTACCTGCCAATCCACAGAAGGTTGGCTGTTTGGACGCCGCCACCAAGGCGTACGAAAACCTCGTTGCGGAATCATTCAAGCAAAAGAAAAGCTTGGAGGGTGTTGCTTATCAGACGGACATCCCAGCAGAGACCAGCAACGAACGGGATTGTGCTTATTTGCCTCCAGAAAGTCCTATTTGGCCAATCCGAGGCAACAAGCTACCTCGAACAGGTATACCGGGACTCCATACTCCGACATGCTACCGAGGGACCCCTTTCGCTCCGTTTGCATGGCATCACGAAGACTTTGAGCTGGGCGCGATCAATTATCTTCATTATGGGCAGAAAATATGGTTTGTCACGCACCCAGGGTTCTTTGACAAAGCATCCGCAACGTTTAAAGAAGCCCTAAACATCGACCAAGATCACAGCCAATTTCTGCGACATAAGGCGGTACATGGCGGTGTTCAGTATCTACGGAACAAAGACATACCGACGATAGGTTTTATGCAAGAAGCCGGGCAAATAGTCGTCGTTTACCCACGCGCCTACCACTCGGGATTTGGTGCGACGGCGACAGTCGCTGAAGCGGTCAACTATGCCGATCTGCAATACGTTCTTCCGCAAGATTACAGGCCGTGTCACAAGAAATGCCAGGTGTCAGACCCGATCACCGCTGACTTAGTGTTCCCCGAGAACAATTGTGAGCGGACCGCTACCCTACGCCGCAATCCCAAGCCAGTTGCGACTTTGCGCCCCGCGCCGACTTCTCAAAATCCTCGTGGAAGTCATCCAAAAAGGAAACATGTACCAGAGCCGATAAGAACGCCTAGTGAACGGCCTATATCGAACGGAAAGGAGAAGCAGAACGAGGCACAAGAGGAGCCATCAAATGAGCCCCCAGCGAAACGACAAAGAGACCTACCCTCTCTTGAGGACATGGCAAATGAGGTCATAAATGCAGAAGAGTGGGCCAAGAGCCACATCATGGCATGTATTGACAACTCAGATCTCAATTTGCCCAACAAGACCATGGAAAAAAAGGCAGATCAATATCTGGCCCTTAGCGCACGTTGGGCAAAGCATGCGCCGTTTAGTAGAATGGTAGCCTTAATATTGGAGACCCACGCGGTTGAGCTGATGTACTATGAATCATTTGGCACTTTATTCGACGAAAACAGAGTTTTGCGGCGATTACCAAGCAAAATTGTTGACAAGTCTCTCGACAGCCTGATCGAAAAACCAACCGATTTCGCGTTCAAAACCAGGTTAGGAAGACGCCGTACCTTTTTAAAACTTGGCCTGGAATACCTACTATTTATACCTGTTGCTGGGGAGAAAAGGATGGCTGGTTTTCAAGACTTTGAACGGTTAACAGACCAACAGATCCAATCATTGCGCAAACTTATCAAGAACTCTGCAAACGCCGATACCATTGCAAAAGTCGGCGAAAGATTTCGACGCAGCATCATCGAAGGTGACATCTCGGTTTGGAAGAATATTGGGCACGATGAAATTCAAGATATGAACTTGGAGGAGATATCACGCCGGACCTTTTCGCTCGAAACAGAGTAGGTGGAAGCCTAGAAAGCTGTTTCCCGTTGGGCAATAATTCAAATTTCGTATTCTTCCTGATGGCGAGACCCGCAGGAGTGGTGTTAGTAACCTTCCAGATTCTGGTTAAACTGCCCAGTTAATATCTACAACCAGGGCAACCTCTTGTACATTATATTAGGTGACTGAAACCAAAATTTTGTTGGGTCAACAGGTCTCATAATTCTTCCAACGTAGAAGCTGCTCACACTGTATATATCCCATATCCCTTCGTCTCTAGATGGTAAAAATACATTTGCATCCCAATATTTCCATCAGTATATGTTCTAAACGAAACAGCCAGATGCCCGGAAAGTAGTTACCCCCTCGAAGGATGCTGTCTTTCCTGGGCGCATGGGTTCTCAGGTCGCCAGCAATCCACCTCCCCAAACTCCCCGCAAAACAACCAGCTTATCAGTTTCAATTAATGGAAACGGTTCAAAAGAAAGTAGCAGGGCAGTAGATTCAATGGAGGGATCGACATGGCAGCAAATCAAGTTTATGGGACAACAGATTAGCTGAACACGTAAATGGCTAGTAAAGGAGAGGAGTTCGATTTGGTTGGCCCCGCTGGGCAGGTGCTGGTCTCTTAATACACCTTAGGCGGCAACGAAACTCATTTTTTTGTGTCTAATCACTTTGCAGCATCAACAGACATACAACGTCTCCAAAATCTCCCCATAAATCAAAACTTAGGCAGCCTAGCTCATTCTATTCTTTCAGTTTCCTGCTATCTTCCTTTTTCCCTCCATTGGATTTACCGCGTTGATTCGTTTCTCTAAGATGGTCTGCTAAGCAATGTCCGCTGAAACAGCTCCAGTGATTCGCCGTTTGTCTCAATCTCCTTAATTAATTTTCAGCACAGTCGGCTCCGTCATCTCCGGCCTTGATGTTTCTGTCATGCTGAAGGAAATCTTGAAATAGCTGACCAGGCTGTTTCCCCCTTGGCCACACCCCCAATGTCTCCGGCCGATCAGAGAGGGCATACAATTGCAGCCTGCTTATCTTGACTGGAGTTACCATATGAATGAGGGTAAGTCTGCTTAGAGAAACCTAATCGCTGGCATTTCCGCCCAGATTGGTGGTAACTCTGCCCAGCTTCGGGGTGGGTTGCGGCTCTGGGGATGCTTCCAATTAACGACTTGCTTGACTGCGAGGTCGTTCCAACGGGATTTTCTGTCGGCTTGCTTGAACCAGTGAATTTTTTGTCCCGAACCGCTATTGGCTTTGTCACTGAAGCTCAGAGAAATAACGGAGCGAGAGATGGTAGGTTCGGCGGGCGATAGTTCTACCACTCGAGACTCCTGGCGCCCGGTAATCGCCGGGAAGTAACAGCTGGTAACTTTCTGCGCCTCGCCCGCTTCGGTCGTGCTTGAAGTCAAGTTCGGAGAAAGACTGACATGACCGGGTGCCTGATGGTCGGGTTAGATTCCAGTGAAAATTGCTGAAAAGGAATGGTTTTGCCAGTTGGTGTATACTTTGTCGATATTGTTCAGATTTGCCCACGTGTTTGTGGCCAAGTGGGTTGAATGGCTGAGAGTGTGCTGCAGAAGTCCTCAAAACTTGGCATCGAGATTTTCTTTTCGTGCCCGTCATCCCTGACCTCGAGTTTTTGACGTTTTCGGGTTTTCTGATGTACCTCCTCTATCCCTCGCTTAGCTTGACGATCTTTTTCTGTGGCATCAATGTACGCATTTACCGCCCTGGCCAATGATGAAAGCTCCTTTTGGTGTCTCTCGCCAGTGAGTTGGGAACTCTGTATTTCACACTGCTCTTTGGCGTTTAAAGCAACTGCTGGGCGGGAGGTAAATTTCGGAATGGGAGTCTCGTCAGCAGCAATCTCTGAGACGAGCTTCGTCGAAATTGGGGTTGAAGTGGCTCCAAGAACGGCTGCCCTCTTTTTCATTTCTGCATAGCTGCTGTATCCGCAAATGTTTGCGTACTCTCTTTTGGCGTCTCCAAATCTTTGTATTTCTTCTTGTTCGCAGTCCTTGAGAAAGTCGAAACCAACCAGCTCCGAACCTGGTACCCAGCCAACAAACCCTTTTTTGTCGAACCATCGTACAGGGTATTGGCGTTCATTGACATGTTCGCCACCGTCTTCGTACCCGGAAGCCCATTTTAAGGTAGACGGATCAAGTATCGAAAAGCATTCGGGAATTAACCTTTTGGGCAGGTCAGCTGCTATAAGTTGAAGAAACAGAGCCCTAGTCATATTCGGACAGCTTTGGGCAAGCGATGGAGACCAGGGGAGGACCATGACCAAGTAAACGGAGTCTTTCCAATGCGTGGCGTACACTTCTCCCGGGACAGGAGCCCTGGTATTTCTGTCACCATTTGCCATCATAGTACTGCCTGAAGATATCTTCCGGCCTTTCCGCCTTAGTGGGACTCGGCCGTTCAACGATTTCTGTCTCTTCGGCATAAAGACGCAGCTGGTCGAGGATATGATGAGGAAGGAAGGAATGCTTGTAAAACAGGAGGAAAATAGTTGATGGGTATCTTTTGCGGTTAAGAATTAGCGGAGGTAGGCCTCGCTGACCGAACAGATATAAGCTTGCGAGCTGGTGACTTAAATCTCTAGACATAAACCTCGAAAGCTATAGGACTTAATCAATGTACTAAAAAGAGGCTGTAGAGTATGGTTCAGGGGCCGACTCGCTTTACAGAATTCTTGGGTGCAAGTTGTGTTTGCCAAAATGAAGGAGGGAGACGAGATGATAAATTCAAGCTGCAGAAAATCCGACGTTTTGAAGTCAAAAACTTGAACCACAGAAGCTTGAAAGTAGGCTTAAGCAAATTATAACGGTGAACAGATTTAATAGATTTGGGATAACCACAATGACACGACGCGGACGCCAAACGCGATTACTGTTTCCAATGAAAGACGCGGTACACCATAGGTTAGTGGTGACCCGTCTTTTGGGCGTCCTTGCCACACATTATTGGCCGACACCCTCGCAAGCATAATAGCAAGGCAAAGTTCAGTAACGAAAAAAATTGCCACTAGACTGTATACCACTTCAAATGTCATTTTCAGCAATCTTGGCAATCACAATTCTTCAAAACGTTGTAATAGTGTAAGGCCCGTCGGAAGTGAGGTTTGTATCGACCAGGAGTAAAGCATACCAAAGAAGATGAAATTCACAGAAGCAGAAAGCTAATCAGATTGCACACATAATAAAACGCCAGGACTTTTACTTGCGAGATATGGAAATACCTAAAAGAAAATACCAAAAAATGCGTAGGGACACTTTGCCAACCACGATCATAGTGAAAAGCATGTGATTCTACCAAGTCTGCCGAGCTGATGAATTTGTGATGCGCTAACAGTCCGCTTCAATGATATGCACGCGATCACAGTCTATTTAGTCCACTCGACTTGTTACAGGACTAGCCCCCCTGCCCTGTTGTCGTAGGCTGCGCCAATGCTCTCTTCGTTGAAGAATCAGAGTGGCAGGGTAATTACCATTGTCATTTTTAAATAGTAATACTTGATACTGTACAAATAATCTGTGTTCGGTAACATATTCCCGTTTAGTATCCTATAAGACCATCTACGACGCACGCCTGATATTGCTAACATCAAAGCTTCAATATAGTCGTCATCTTTTCCTCTCTCATTACCAAACACCTTACTCAGATGACCCCATATATCTGAGCAGAACGAGCAACAACTTGACCCACCGCTAATGTGACTCTCGATCTTAGTCCGCAACAAACGAAGATCGATAGTCAATTCTCCCACAGATTTATCCAATTCTGGCGCTGCCTATTTGACAGGTTAAGATCTTTTTCCTTGTTACCAACTAATGAACTGAGGTTAGCGCCGACTGTTAATCTTATTCCAGTTCGCTGTTCTTTCCTCTGCACAGAAAATAGACTGTTAGTATTTGCCCAGCAAGAATATCTATCTGTTCACTGATTTCTGTTCCATTCCACCACTTTCGGAAATCAGTCAAAGGTCTTCCCAGTCCTATATTGTGAAACAAGACTAGTAAACTCGAACTCGACACACTCAGTGTTGTTCGGTTTCTCGGCGAAAAGGAATCAACTTACCGCTGGTAATGCAGAGTGGCGCAGCGTAGTGCAGCTCCAATGAACTGGCTTAATCGACAGTTCTTGTGTTTATCACAGACCAAGAAAGGAAAAAAGGGAAGGAACCGGGAAATGGGAACTGTCATAGTTATGGAAGCTTCTGTATGAGTACTATAGGTGTGGGGACTAGCCCCCTGTGTGAAGAGGATGCCACTCGGGCTTTCGTTGGTTCTCAGGTCGTTTTACGCATTCACTGGCCTTGACCACATCAAGACGATCATGGATTGGATCCCCATCCCTGTCCCGGATCTGTCACAAGCTCTCCTCTTCATTCTGTCGCAATGAAACCCGCCGCACTGGACAAGAACTTGACAAAGACAAGATGCAACGCTCCCTAATCGAAAAAATACCATACAAGTTTAGAGGTACATCAAAAATAGCCGGGCTGGACGATCATTTGAAAGCAGGGACCGGCAAAGGGTATTTTTAGGCCGTCCCATAAGACGCACCGCTGTAACAAAGGGACCCCACAGGTACATGGCAGGGCCGGAAGGAAGCCGTATTTCACTACCCACAATTTCGTAAGACAGTTGAAGAGAAGTAATGAGAGCTGTTATTGTTCGGAAGACCGTTTTGATAGCACCTAAAACATTTTGAGCTCTTTTAAGACAGCCTGAACGCACCACCAGGCTTACAGCAGCAGCAGCACATGTCCGTATATAAAGAATACGGATGGCTTTTACATCCTAGAACATACCAAAAAGCCCACCAATTAGTCACCGAGACGTCTCGCCTTATTAACTCATTTTATCATTATTCAACACGTTCGCGTTCGAGTCTGAATGGGGCTGATTGCCGCTGACCACGGCTTGCATCACAATCTCTAAGCTGGAGTCTGGTAGCCGTGACGACTCACAAGGTGTCCAATGGAGATCAGGCAAAGACCAGCGTGCACGACAACGCTCGCAGCCGCCCTTGCCTCTCAACATAGAGAAGAGACCAATCATAAGACGTGACTGATCAGCGGGTCTATTTATATGTTTTGGGATACATAGGGCAGTAATTTAGCACGCGTTGCGGAGGAAGTGATCGTCAAGTGATCATCCTGAAAGGAACGAGCTCTGAAGTAATTGAGCAGCGGGACTGGACTGCGTCTGTCGCGGAACAGACTGCCCATATCCTGACCACTCGCTACTTATTGTTGTCTTGGCTGCATGTGATGAGCATGCTCTGGTCATGTGTTGCCCAGTGCTAGCCTGGGTGGTTTGGAGGCATCCTTTTTTCTGAGCGTTCATTCCAATGCGAGATGAGCCCTTTCGTGGATGCCAAGATGCGCTGCTTGCTTATCCAGGGGTCAGTTAGTGAGCAAAGGGGGAAGGTGGGTGGTATTATTGGGTTTGCATGGCCACCTTTTGTGCTCGTTAATTGACCGTCTGCGAGCAGTGAGGCGAGCCGGAAATTCATTGGCGTTCAGGGGCGTCTGAGGGTCAGCAGATAATGGGAACAATCCAATTACAAACGGGTATAAGCGCGAAGAAGCTGGGCGATGCATGAAGGCAGCTGGAAAGATGTTAAGTTCTTGCAAGTTGCTTCGAAAGGTGGCTGGTTGGTGATGCAGTAAACGGGAAGTGTTCGTGAGGGTGCTGTGGAGACTGACTGCGGATTCAAATATCCGTGATGTGTTACTTAGGCTGTGATCATCTCTCGGATCATGGCTTTAGCTTACTGCCCACTGGGGTATTCCATATCGAGAACCAGAACGACGCGTCTTCATCCAAAATGAGAAGATTGTGACTCACAGAATACACGTCTCAAATGCTGCAAACCTCACATCCGGTCGTTACTTTTGAGGTTTATGGGTGCAGGCCTGCCAATTGGAGTCATTTTGCTTTTTCTGTCCAGCCCCAGGAGGCCGGATGGTAGAATCAGCACTCACAGCGGCAAATATAGTTGCATCTACCGTGCTCCTCCAAAAGCGCAAGCAGGTTTATCATCATTTACACCCTTACAAGGTAGGCACGAGGTCCACAATACCTGCAAGTAAAACGTTCGTTCTCGCGCCACTAGGGTGCTGATGCCCCTCATCACCTGGCGCGATACTATTTCGACGGCAGCATGTAGCCGACCGGCCGATGGTTATTAACTGTACTTCTGAGTTACACAGTTTCACTTCTGATGGAGGCCGCCTTGCTCACCCTTATCTTCCACAGTGATTGGGTACATGTTTTCGTTCGCCTGTAGAGTCTGGCGCGTCGTTATGTTTCTGGATAGACATGCAGCTGCTGATCACTATATCCCTTTTCACGGCTTGCAAGTCGCATCATAGGATAATGGTACTGGATTAATTCATAGGGTGAGAATGATACATGACGCAGGCTTCATGGGCGTGGGCTAAGTGGCTTGCTGTATCACTGTCATCGAGGCTGTGTGGGACTTTTTCAAAGCCTATGATCCAATCATTATTTTTCACACATGCCGTATTTCTGGTCTACTTATCAATATTATAACTTAGGTTCAGTTTTTTTTTATTTTGTATTGAAGCGATGATAATGGTGGGTGGCAAGCGCGTCGTTACGGACGCGCTATGTATCCTTATTGTAGTCGTATTCTATCACCTTGTGGTGGTCTTTTACAAGATAAAAGGTCACCAAATCGCTTTTGTCTGACAGTAAATCTGTGTATGGGTGCTTTGTTTTTTTATTCACCAAAAAACGAGTACTGGACTAGCCCGATCAACACCTCTCTAACTGCACATCCTAAGTATCCTTTGCATGCGCCCATATCCCGCTGTGCTGAGGTGAACAAGCCTTTGATATAGCATATCACCTGTTGGTCCTCCGCCTTGGCCCTGGTTCTTGCTCAAGTCATGCCCCCCATGAAGTCTTATATCAATCCGCTCTCGGTCGTACCTCACACAGGTCGCCATCGGCTCCCAATCATGCCACCAATTTCCTCCTCAACCTACACAGACGAGCTTCGATCGCCAGTCTCTCCTGACTACGACCTCCTTTACATGCCACCTCCACCATCGACTGGAATCACATCACCCCTAATGGCTGACGCCGGCGAGGCGGAGTTTGTGGATGGACGGTTGCTGCAAACCCAGCAACAGGGTCTCCACTCCTCGATAGCCAGCAGCGAGCGTGGAAAAACGCGGCTTCCACCCAATGATTTCTCCAGACATATTCTAAGATGTAAGTACTTGTAAAAAGTGAAAATGGCTTTCACAACAAAGAAACTGACGCGCTACTAGCCCATAACAGGCTAAAGACCATCCAGCGTCGACCTCATACCCGCAAACCGGTAAAGCCAACAAAGCTAGCGCCTGAAGCTGACGATCACCCCAAAAGAATACAAGATTTGGAGAGGCGTATAGCTTTAATAGAGTTAAAGCTGGGAATATCGACTTTTGCTGCACCATCTCAGCTCGGTCGAGTATACCAATCGCATACCGGGAGACAGACATATGACCTAGCATTCTCTCTGTCTCCATATGCAAACAGCAATCAATCTCTCCGACTTCCGTCAATTCGTGAAGTCGCACCAGACAAAGCGGATCTGCACATGAGGAAAGCTCCGAATGAGTATCAGTCTAGAAGCTGTATTGAGGGGCGGAGCAGTAAGATGCTAAGCTTGTCGGATATGTGCACACCACCTAATGAATTTCACGCTGCGACAACTCCAAAAGAAACTCGGGTTAAAAAGGAAAATAGTTGCAAGCCGGCGAAGATTTGTGTGAAGGATACTCGCAACACACGAGATCATCCGATCGTAGTCGAGTAATGGAGTCACCCACTTTTGTCAGCTTCTCTATCAGGTTAAACAGTTCAGTGTTTACGTTTGTTTTTCGCAAGTGGGTACAGCAAATTCACAAAGTAGGATTTTCTTCAAGGAGCATCGGCAAGTCAAGTGTAGCTGAGTCTTCCTTCCCGAATATTGCAGAACGAAATTGCGCACGAAGTATCATGTAATCTCAAAGCTTTTGTAGGTTTCTTTGTAGTAAAGAAATTACTGTGCAATCGCCACCTTCCCCTAACCATCGCCAAGAGTGCCAAATGTAAGGGAAAGTAGTCGCCCGAAGGCAACTAGTTTTGGTCTGGGCGCTACCAGCCAGCTTGATAGCAGGGAATTTTAGCCGTGCGGATGCTCTAACAAGGTACTACCGAATTTGCCATCCCAAAGCCGTTGGATCACGTACAATGTCAACAAAAAAGCTTACTGCGCCCAAGTACGTATCAGACGTAATGCGTCCTCCCGTCGCCCAGCCGCATTCCTAGGTGACGAGGAATTTTTCCCAGAGGCGGAACTCGTGAGCATCAGCTCCAAGCAAGACAGCACATGTGTAGGACTTTCATGCGAGGAAACAAATCAAAAGCCGGCCATCGTCTAGTTTCCCGAGACGACCGGATCCTGATTTTGAGGCAGCAGCAACGTACGCGTGTGATACTCAAGAGCCCAGGTATTGAGGAATTGCGGAATTTTTATGTGCACTCATTATGCTTTTTCAATATAGACAATAGTATGCGGTGGATTTGTATAAGGCGACGAATGATTTGATTTTCAGATAAGGTCATCCATCCATCAAACTTGTTTTCTCCATCCATTAGACACCCACCCACTATCCAGCCCTTGTCTCAAGTTCTGTCCCACCATACTTTTAGCGGTCTTTAACTCCGCGACACGCAAATACATAGCATGCTCCTAACCCCAACTGACATGAGCTGATGTGCTCCTTTGAATATTTATAAGATGAAATTGATTAATACGGGATGGCCATAATCAGAAGAGCATCCGGTTTTGACATCTGTCCCTTAGCTTTCCGCGGCGCTGAGTTCAGTGCTAATGTAATTTACCTTGCTTATTTGTTCACCCGAATTAGCTCTTGGCGCTTGACGTCGTTGACTGCTGGAAGAATAGCTAGACTGCTAGCAAACATTTCAATAAGAAGTGACTGCTACAAACGCATTGTATGCTTGAAAATAGCATCGAAGAGTCCCTCGATTCAGGCCCCCATGTAATTGCGCCGTGTAGTCAAGCAGTTCCTTGCCACCAGTTTTCGGAGGGATCTAGGTAACAGCCAGAGAAGCACGCGCAATAATGCGCAAAACCCCGTATATTTGGGACAGGCTTTGGATTTCCCACATGGTCTGGTCATTCTGCGGTATCAATTGAAGCCACGCATTTTCGAGCAAAGCTAGTAACTTGAGTAAGAACAGGGCCAATATGCGACCCGCCGGGTCTCAGGTTATGTTGGACGCGATGGATGGAGTACACCACCCCGGAAATTGAAAAAAAGAATTAAAAAAATGAAGAGAAAGGTACTTACTTCTTTGCTCGAGGTACTCCGTAAATGGAGTTTGACTCCTCATTCCGGTCACATTGCTTGTCGCCCTGTTATTTGTCGCTATGCTGTGTCATGCTGTGTTACTAGCCCCAGTAGTACTGAAAACATCTTGTGCTACGCATAAACACGGAGAACTTCACAGCCAACGCGGCTCATCCGCCAGCTGGAGGCTCCTTACAATGAGGAATGAGGCAAGCGGGATTGGGAGGGTGGGCAACTCTTCGTGTCGGGGTACAGAGAGACGACCTACCCACATCTTTGTATTCCTGCTAGCGCAATATCTGGAAACGGAGGCGTCAGGGAGTTTCAAGGTAACGAGGCAAGGAACTAGCGCCCAAAAGTTTTGGCTGCAAATAACTGCACTGTAACCTTTCCGCCGTGGAAGAGCCAATGGCGCTCGTGCCCAACTGGCCCACAAGCACAAGTGCGGTGTGATGTACAGCAGCTGGACGCTATGTATCCCTATTGGCCTTTGGTGCAAACGATCCAAGAATAAGCTGTGATTGCCTGCTGCTGCCTAATGGATTGGCGCCAGGTGAAGTAACGTTCCTTACAACTAGCAAACCCTTGCTATAATCACAGCCCGACTCATGGATCATTTAGAGCAACTGCAGCACCCACTTATCGGTTTTTGTTTGTTCTTGGAAAGACTTGTTCTCTCTTCCTTCAAACACTACATCATCCCTAGGTTAAATTTGCTCTTGTTAGCGGAAAGACCAAAAAGCTCCCTATTGGAATCAAAAATATGCTCGACCAACCCACACGTCTCCCCTCACAATATGTGGATATCCCGAGCTCCTTGTCTGCGCACTTAACGAGATATACGGCGAGGAAATTGCGATGTTACAATAATTAGCAACCACACCTGCATACTTGCGTAATTTCTAACCGCCTAAAAATTTACCCATAATAGAAAGCTGTTGCATCTCTTTACAAGAAAAAAGCCGAGCTAAACAGAGCCGCTCATCAGGCGTAGCAGTCGTACTCGCATACAAGGTTTACCCCCTCCAAAAACCTACATGTTTGCAAGGACGCGTTCCCCCAACCTTTTATCGACACAAAAACCGACACAATCAACCAATATCACGGTGGCTAATCGGCCGGGTTTATTGATATCTTGTAAGATATAAAAGCCATCAGATCAGCACACACATCACGGATAATTGTCCATGTCTCTATACTGCCTTTTACCCGCACAGGGGGGACTTTCCAACGTGCCTATGGAATTCTTTACAAGTAAGCTCCTCGAGTTTGTTACGGAAGTTGGTTGACATGGAACTTTCGATGGATAGCGTGACGGAAACTTTGGCCTGAGCAAATTTCATGCGCCCATACGTCGGGTAAGCAACGAAATCAAGGTGTGCTGGGGTGCACATGTTACCATACGTACTCTGCTGTTAGCCTATTCACTTCACCCTTAGATACAGCAGTCTGGGCTGATATGCCAAGGCTTTTGTACCTATGGGAGACAGGCAGTTAATAACGGAGGCATAACATTGTTGTTTTCATACCCCCTTTATGAAGGTCCGACGATTTTCTGACGCGAAAGTGACGCTGCAGATCTCGCGAGGAAGGCAAAATTATGGCCAGAATAACATACTCCGACGCCAGGCCTGTCTTGCAAAGCACAATCGCAAGACTTCAATACCCACCCCAAACATGTTATAGAATCAGTATCGAGCAAGGATTATCAGTGGTGAAAATAAGGTGTGGCCTGTGCTCTTGACGCTTATCTCTGGGAAGTTCAATATTGTGGGCCTTGTCGGCGTTACCGACTTTGGTAACAGCGCCAACAAAGAATAGATGACATAATCAAGTCCCGCCAAGGATACACCCGTGTCGCAAAAGGCGTCTGATCAACCTTGTTACTATTCCATACACTATCAGATTTTAACCATTGGCCTGAACCATTTAAAGCATGGATTCCAAAGAGATTAGACTTTATCAGCCAGGGATTTCAATTATTTACCTGGAATGCAGACAAGTCGCAATACGTATATTTTTAACATTGGCAGGCTGAATTCTTGCAACATGACAGCATTCGTAAAAGAATACGATGTCATTATGCCAAGACTCGGGCGGGCTACCGATTCCAGCGATACCATCAAAGTGCGACCTGGCAAATGAGGCACCGGCTCACGAGAACAATCCTAAATTTACCGCATTGGGACAACAGAAGCTGTGTTCGATAAAACGATGACAAGAACAACTCACAGTTCCAGAGATAAGATTAGGAAATGATTCAGTTAAGGTCTTCTACGTCGTATAGTCCAGCTCCTAACATAACCAAAACTAGCACATTTTTCAGGCGAAGCAAATTGTGTCTAATTGATTTGGAAATGTAGTCTAAAGAGAAAGATCGCAACTATTTTGACGACCGCCGATTACGCTGCTGTTTCCAAGGGGCTTACCCAGCACGGTAATGCCTAGTCATACCTTACTATGTCAAACGGAGGTTCTGAATCCACACCAAAAGACGTTGGGAAAGACTAGGGCCCTGGGTACCTAGTGCGGAGTCGAAGCACCATATCCAATTGTTTAGTAGCTTGACGCTTTGGAAAACCGTTTCTACGACTTCGAAACCTAGACCAGAAGCGAGGAACGTGCGATACGGTGCGGTTGAGAGGGTGCAGTTGAGAGGGTGCAGTCGAGAGGGTGCAGTTGATCCCGGGCGCTCTGCAAGGGGAGGACCTCTCTCTGTCTATGTAGCTACCTCTAACAATCACGGTTATAATGTGACTCATATGATCTGCGGAGTAACATAATGCTTGGTTCCGTCCAAGTTTCGCTGAGGTAGCCGTTGTTGCCGAAAGTGTGCGCGGTTCCTCCACTCGATCTTTTTCAAACACAGGAGTTGGTGTCACGGCCCGGGGTAAGCATAGCACGGAAGCTAGTCTATTGGCATCTATCGACGAAGATTCTACTCTGAGGAGAAGAAAGGAAACAAACAAAGTTCTGAGCTTGACGCGACGTAGATGAAGGTATCACCCTGGTGGGTCGTTGGCCAGGGGTCAGGGTTAGGGTCTGGTCATCTCATGGTCCAAATGTCACACTACCCCCTTCCAAACCTCGTATGTCGACGCAGGAGATCATGCGAGGCTCTTGTCAAGTTAACCATGTCGTCGCTTTTTCCTTTTACCGTTCAACTTACCATGCTCTGCCACATTATCCTCCTGATTCGGTTCGTCCAACTTATCCTCGGCAGCGGCTTTTATCCAGATTGCCAATCGCTTCGGCGGTCCTGCGGCATTTTTATACTTTTTGTGGAAATCGTTAAGGGCTGTCGCTGAATTTTTGAAGTTTTCGGCCGGGTACCACGTGTCGTCTGGCTTACATCCTTACCACGCGACCTGGTATTGCAACGTTTTACTCCGGCCAAATAATCGGGACGCTAAAACTTTATCGACCACAAACTTTGGTTCTCCGTTGATTTTTTCTGGCGGAGGCGGCTTTTTTTTCTGTTGTGGTAATGGGTCCATTGCGGCTTTGCGGAGGCGGTTTGCGTGGAACAAGTTTTTTCCTTTAAACGATTTAGGTACGTCCAGAATATAGCTATATCCTCGTTCTTTTAGAATTTGCTATGGTCCGGTCCATTGTAAATCCAGTTTGGTCGTCGGTGCGGTCGTCGGAAACCCTTTTTTCTTGACGAAAATATAGTCGTTAACTCCAAAATTTACTGGTCGCCGCTTTTTGTTGGTTTGTTTTTTTTGTTTCGCCTGCGTTTTTAGCGCGTTTTGGCGAGCCAACTCTTGGACTTTTTTAATCTGGCGGACGATTTGCAGGGTTTTTCGTTTTTGGTCTGAATTAACGGTCGTGGTTGGCAGGTCGGTGGACAGCGGGTTTCGGGGTTCGGTCCCGAGCACTATTTTTAACGGGTATATACTAAGGCTGGAATGCCACGCGGCGTTGTGGGCAAAATCCAAAGCAGGCAAATGTACGCTCCAACTGGTCTGGTATTTGTCGATATAAAACCGTAGCTTTTGGTCCAGTTTTTGGTTGGTAATTTTTACAGCACTTTGTGTTTGAGGGTGCAGGGCGCTGCCGTGTCGGTGTTTAATACCCGTAAGTTTATTTATCGTCGCCGTAAATTCGGAGATGAACGGCCCGGCGTTGTCGCTAATCCAAACGAAAGGTAGTCCTAGGAAACGGTATAGATATCGGTAATATCGGGAGGCCAGGATTTTTGCTGTGTCGGTCTTTTGTCCTGGGATGGTGGTTATTAGGCGACTGAACTTGCAAACGAACACCCATATATAATCGTATCCGAATTTGTTTTTGGGCATATCCTTTCCGTTAACTGTTATATATTCCCAAACGTAATTCGGTATCGGTAGCGGATGCAATAGGCCCGGGGTTTTGTCGTGTCTGCCTTTATTTCGCTCGCAATCGTGACAGTTTTTAATGTATTTCCGAATGGTTTGACTCATGCCCTCCCAAAAATACTGTTTTTTAATCGTTTGTATCGTTTTGTTTTGTCCTGCGTGGGCGAATATTTTGGGCTCGTGAGCTTTACGGATCAGAGCGGTCCTTAAAAAGATCTGTCCATTTAAAGTCGTTTCCGGGATTACTAGTTTTCCTTGGTGTTGGCCTAGCTTTTGCTTTTCGTTTTTTTGTCGTATTAGGTTTACCAAATCTGCGCCGTTTATCACGTGGCCGTTTGGGTCGGCAATGTTGACGGCGGCCACCGTAGGTATAATTTTCTCAGGTGGGATTAAAGTTATTGTTCGTTCTTCTTTTTCCCGAGCTTTAACTGTTGGAAGGTCTACCGTCTTGCGGGACAGGGTATCGGCGGTTATATTGTATTTGCCGCGGCGGTATTGAAACGTAATGTTGAAATTGGCCAGGAAATCTGCCCAACGCACTTGTCGAGTCGAAAGAAGTCGTTTTGTGGAATAGTAAACTAAAGTTTAGTGGTTTGTAACCACGAAAAAGCTTATCCCTAATAATTTTGGTTCGTAATATTCCAGCGTTTGAACCACTGCCAGCAGCTTTCGGTTTTGGATCGGGTATACGCGTTTTGCTGGGGTTATCGTTTTTGAAAAATATCCCACAGGTTTCCATTTTCCACCCGGTTGCTATTACCAAATTGCTCCGCCGGTCGCGTTGCGTAAAGCGTCGGTTTTTACCTTGGTCGGTCGGCCTGGGGTGAAAAATACCATAACCGGTGCATCGCAGGTTAAACGTTTTATTTCCTCAAATGTTCGCCTCTGTTCTGGTCCCATAACAAATTTGGCGTTTTTCTTCAACAGTCGGTTTAACGGTTTAGCGACGCTGCTGGCATGGTGGTAAAACATTCGGATGTAATTGCACAATCCCAAAAAGGAACGTACGGCTGTTTTGGACGTGAGGTCTTCGAACTTCCAATCGCTAATGGCCTGTAGTTTGTCCGGATCGATACGGACCCAGACCTGCGTCCATAACGATACCAAAATAATCGACCGTGGTAACGTTAAATCGAGATTTTTTAATATTTCCCTGGAGGTCGACCCGGTTTAATCGGTAAATAACCTTTTCTACTTGGTCCCAATGTTTTTTTTCGTTTCCGTCGGAATAAACCAAAATATCGTCGGCGTATGCGCTGGTAAACAAGTCTAAAAGTTTATTTAGCTGAGCGTTGATAAATAACTGCCACCAAGCTGGGCCGACCTTTAGCCCAAAGGGAAGCACCTTTTATTGAAAAATGCCCTGTCGGGTGCGAAAAACAGTGAGGTATTTTAAGCTAACAGTTATACGTAACCGGTTAAACGCTCGAATGATGTCGATTTTCGTAAACCTTTTTGCGTTGCGACAATTAAAAATAGTTCCGTTGACATCCGGGGCTGGTACGAATCGATCTTTCAAAAACTGGTTGATCCATCGGTAGTCGGTGCAAAAACGGCGTTTTTTGGAATGTGGTTTAGGTACGAACAGGACAGGCGCTGGGTCGGCTTGCATACAGGGTTCGATAAACCCAATGCGCAGCAGCTCGTCGACTGTTTCCTTTTCGAGCGGCAGAAATTCCACAGATATTCTGTACGTCGGAGGCGATCCTGTTTTTGGTTTGTCTAGTTCCAAAATTACAACGTGCCCTGGGCGATGTGGAGGCAGGTTGGTTGAAGTTGCTTTCGAAAAGAATCCCTCCAAATGAGCGAGTCGGGATGGTAGTTTGCGTCGGACCAGTTCGATATGGTCGGGGTTTTTATTTTCCGGGAACGGGATCGGTTTTCCTTTGTTGGTTTTCCATTGGTACGAACGGCCGACGGTAGATAGGTTGATGGCGGGTTTTTCGGGTCCAATTTCTAACGTGATGGGCTGCGTGGGTAATGGGCACGATTTCCATCGCTTTTGTCGGGGGTCGGTGTCCAGTTTGTATTGAAGGGCGGCTACATTTATAACGGTTTGGTCCTTACCCAAAACAACCGGGGTCGGTCTGGGTTTTAAAAAGGTTGTTTGGCGCCACGGTCGTCGAAGTATTTGCACCCTTTTGGTTTTTCGTTCGAATGCTCGGTCGCGCCGCTCTGCATCGGTTTGCGCAGCCGGATCGGGTTTGTCCAATATGTTCGGAAGTCTGATGGTTGGCGAGAATTTTGCCAACGACGGTGTCGTTTCAGGCCATGCGAACGTTTGCGTTTTCGGGTGGATCCAAACATCCTGTTCGACTAGCTAATCCTGCCCAATAAACATATTATGTCCACTTTCCGTTACGTAAAACATTTGGTTGCTAAACCGGCGTCCATCGATTTCCAAGGTCGTTTTTAGTTTGTGCGTAATGCGTTCTGCGTCCTGTTTGCGGTAGTCCGACAAAAGTAGCGGGGTTTTTAACCTTTAAAGCCGGGCTTTTAGCCGTTTTGCGGCATATTTAGCGATCGCTGGGCTGATTAAAAGAGAAATGTCTGTTCCGGTGTTATAAAAAGCTTTAACTGATAGTCCTACACTATTAACCTGTATTTGAGTTCGAATGATGAAAGATTTAGGTCGTGGGTTATTATTAATCTGAGCTATCGTAGATATTTGGACCACCGAGGAGGCTTTTGGCGGTTTTACTTTTTTCCCGATCGCTTTTGTTCGTCACTAATGCTGTGGTTGTCCTCAAAATCCAAGGCCCTGATTGTTTTCGTTTTATTGGGGCATTTAAATGATTTGTGTCCTTTTTTCCCGCACGCGAAGCAAGTGTTGGTTTCCCAATAAGCTATCTTTTCAGTTTCTGTCAAACCACGTCCTGTGGCGTCTGTTGTTTTAGGTACTATGTCGTTTTTTTCTCCTTTGTTCGGGTTGCTGGATTCGTAATAGCGTCCTCGATTGCTTTTCCTGTTTTTGTCTGGGCTGTAGGGGTATTTTTCTTTTTTATCTTTACCGCGACTTTTCTGTTTTCGCTTCTTTCGTTCCCGATACGCTCGCTGAGTGCTGTGAGCTGCATCGGCCACCAAATTTGCGAATTTTTCATAAGATATTTTGGGGTCCTTGCTGTCTCGTAATAGCCGGTGATCGAAGTCTGCCGGGATATGTTACCACAGCGTAATTTTGCGTTTTCCTGCTGGTACTCCAATTTTATCGGCGAAAGTATTTACCTCGGCAATAAAACTGTAAACGTTATTACCTGGTCCGTATTCAAAATACATTTTTGATAGTTTTTCCCATGTTTCGGACGTTTGATTGCTGTTATGGTACACCGTGGCCAAAACCTGGATCATCTCTGCCACGTATAAATACGGTTGGGTTTCTAAATTGTATTTGGTTTCCAGCATCGTTGCTGGTCGGTCGTCTAACAGGCTGAACAGTTTTGCCATGCGGTTTCGTTCAGTTCGGAAGGTTGTGTTATCCTTTTCGAAATAATCTGCTAATTTCGTAATCCAGCGGTTAAAAGTGGTTGAACTGCCGGAAAATGTACCTGGATCTGATCCTTTACTTTTGGCTTTTTTACTGTAGTGCGGGTTGGCTGTTTCTTGGTTATGG
Source organism: Pyricularia sp. CBS 133598 (assembly GCA_004337975.1). Lineage (NCBI taxonomy): Eukaryota > Fungi > Ascomycota > Sordariomycetes > Magnaporthales > Pyriculariaceae > Pyricularia > Pyricularia sp. CBS 133598. The sequence goes on from RRCJ01000016.1 coordinate 407,074, forward strand.
CCGTACGGCTTAAATGCTTTCCTGCTGGTTAGGCCGGTCGGTTCGAACCTGGTGCCTCCAAAGGCGCTATTTTCGGGTGTGGCTTGTCGGGCTTCCGGTTGGTTGTTTTGTTTTTCGGTTTGCAGGCGTGTGATAACTGCCTGTAGCCTAGCGATCTCGCTGGCTAGGTTATTTCCGTCTGCCATTATGTTTGGGTTTGTTTCCGGCGTTGTATGCCTTGCTTTTGCAAACTCGAATTCGTTTAAATTTTCCTCAGGCGTTTCTATATTAGGCCACGCGGTGTTCGAAAGAGAATCAACTTCGATTTCGTTTTCGAGGGTGGAATCGGTGTTTGGCGTGAAATCGGTTTCATTCTTTGGTCGGGTCGGGTCGTCGGTGGAGCGATTTGTTTGCTCCGTTTTGTTCGAAATCAACCTTTGTGATTTCCTGCTCGCAGGTGGATGGTCCTTCAGCCTAGGTATAAATTAGGGTCGGTCTGGGTTTGAAATTGACGTCTTTGTCAATCTCCGGTCGGGTCTGGTCTGTCGAGTGCGGATTTATTTTCGTCGCTCGCCAGCGGCGTGAAGATAGGTTGTTGTGCCTTATTTATTAATCGCTAGGCCAGCGATTCTTTTGAGAGTAGAATTGTGTCACGGCCCGGGGTAAGCATAGCACGGAAGCTAGTCTATTGGCATCTATCGACGAAGATTCTACTCTGAGGAGAAGAAAGGAAACAAACAAAGTTCTGAGCTTGACGCGACGTAGATGAAGGTATCACCCTGGTGGGTCGTTGGCCAGGGGTCAGGGTTAGGGTCTGGTCATCTCATGGTCCAAATGTCACAGTTGGCAGAATATCCATTTCGTCAGAGATAAATAAATCGCCTGAAGCGTATTGGCTCTTGATATCTACCGTTCCTGTTGCCTGCAGCCCCTTATGGTCCTGATATTTATCAAAGCGGTTAGCGATTTGGGTTATCTCTCCGGAATGCGAACAAAAGAAGTTACAATACTTAGGTATGTCATACAGTCGGCTGGAGAATCCAATTGGACAAGGACCAGAAAACAGCGCATAATTGCAATCACAAAGGGTTGCATGTCACATTGTAACCAAAGCCCAGAAAAGAGGAGGCCTCTAAACTCTGCTTACGGATGTGAAGTGCCATAGGTCTGTTTATCCTACAACCGCTTCAGCTCGTCGATCGGTCACAAGTTATATGAGCGAGAAGCGGCGCAGGGGGGACTTCTTGGTGCCATTGGCTTATTTTTAACCGCGGAGCCTTCCGGTATGCTTTCTCGAGGGGCGGGTTGCCTTGGAAATCCTCCTATGCGTCATATATTGTCCGTGTCGGAGGCCCCAGAGGTAGCAGGTACTCAGTACCTTGCTTCCTAGCCACCTGACCATTGCCACACTGCCTCCTTGGATGCATACAGCCGACTTGTTCTAGGCCCCTCGAAATCCTGACCGGAATGGGAAAAAAGCCGTTTCGGCCTCCCGCAGATGAACATTGAGGTATTAGGAGAGATACAAACATGAAGAGCATGGATTAAGTAAAACTGCGAGAGACAATTGCTTCCATATTTTCCTAGCAACTTTCCGTCAAGAAAGCAGTTTAGGTCCATGGTCGTACATCAAGGTAGAAGGCCATGGATGATGTCTTGATATTAGGAATTAGTCAAATCTCGGGGCCAAATTATGCTTCTAGCAACCATTTATGATAGAAGGCTACTATGAAGGGGTAGTGTTTGTGCAAAAAATATTTTTATCGCTTTTTTAGAAGCGAGCTGTAGCTAGGACTGCTCGATGATATTGGGTAGGCAAGTGGGGGACTAAAAAAGAGACTGCGAAACTGGGCGAGCGTGACCAAAAATTACCAAAACAAACTCCCAACTCGATACTTTTAGAAGCAAACAGCTTTTCACACGGACAAGTTTTGAAATTCGAAAGTTCTATCGGTTTCACCGTCGGGATATTAAAGGAACGAAGCTTTTTGTAGTTCACCTTTGCCATAAACTGTAATTAGTTGCGGTAGCTGTTTGCAGTCCCTTTTGCTTGTTTCCCACTTGGCAGGGTATATCTCCCTTTGGGGGAACATAAGCCGGAGGGTAGAATATAGCGAAGGCTCACAAATCACAAAAGCATGGCTTCATCTTCGGCCACCCTTGGGCCCACAAATGCGCGTGAAATAACAACACTTGCTTCTCGGGGCTGGTGAGCACAAGATCAATGTGACAAGTAGCTCCGCATGTGGGATAGAGATGCAGATTGTGATACTGTAAAATCCTAAACAAAGCAAGCACACATTCAACATCCTTGCGTAGGTTGATTGGACACGACTGCCTCTTACGCTTATCGAACCCATAAAGTTTTCGGGCTGACACCAGGCGTTAGCGGGGCTCCATCTCCATAAACCCAAATGGTTGCCTTTTTTACAACTTAAGTTGGGCGAACCAGAACGGCGGCCACATATATAAAGAGGAAGTTTCAACAAAGTAAGATGTTCTGAATGATCCAAAATTCCAAACTGGCAGACATTGGCATCGAAACTGTTTGGCCCACCCAACTGCCGCCCTACCTTTTGTACTTGTATAGTTTGATTAGCGTCCCTAGATCTATTATTGCCCCCAATCTTGTCTGAAACTGCAGTTGAAAAAATCCTTTTCGCACAATGTCAGAAGCCAGAGCAAGCAAAGGCTTGACTACAAGTTTCACTGCAATTTCCACAAACAGCGAATCCGCTGGCGAAGCCAACAAGGTCAACAAGCTGGTGAAGCAGCCAGAAACGCGTCCCATAGGTCAGGAGCAGCTCGTGGCTGAGGTAAAAAGCATATATACTGGGTAAGTCTTGGCCCGGCGTGGACCAGAGCACAAGATACGGGCGGATTTCCACACCTACTAATTCCACTCGAGATAATTATCTGGAGGGAGGCTGACGTATTCGTGTTGTAATAATCTGCTACAATCTAGTATTGCTATGGTGGAGAACAAATGCATAGAGGTCGACAATGCCCATAACTCGCTCAACAACAATTCAGCTTCCCCCCAGCTAAACACCGACCAGTGGCAAGCTCTGATTGCCTTGCACCGAACGCTGCTACACGAGCACCACGATTTTCTTCTCGCCTCGCAGCATCCTTCAGCAAGCCCGGCGCTACGACGGCTTGCCACTAAATACGCAATGCCTGCACGCATATGGCGACATGGGATTCACAGTTTGTAAGACTGCGTGAAAATTCTACCACGCTTTGACAAGGCGGACGAAACTAACCTTCTGTTTCACTTGAAGCTTGGAGCTGATGAGGCATCGTTTGCCAGATTCATTGGAGTACATGCTCACATTCATCTATTCCTCGTATTCAATGATGGCGCTCTTGTATGAAACGGTGCCAGCGTTTGAATATACGTGGATAGAATGTTTGGGAGACCTTTCGCGATACAGGTAAATGCGCCCTTTTTGTGCTTTGTTCCTTTGAGAAATTCATCATTTAAATATTGTATATCAGAATGGCAATCGAAGACGATGATTTACACGTCAGAGAGGTTTGGAGAGCCGTTTCTCGCCAGTGGTACTCACGAGCTAGCGACATGGCGCCCACCACCGGACGCCTGTACCACCACCTAGCAATTTTAGCGAGACCTAACGTTGTAGCACAGCTTTTTTACTACGCCAAGAGCTTATGTGTGCCCATTCCCTTTAACATCGCCAGGGACTCAATTCTCACCCTTTTCGAACCCATTATGGCTGGCTCATACGGTGAATCGCACGCCGTCGATCATGCGTTGGTCAGATGTCACGGGACGTTCTTCACCGGCAAGGGCACCGAAGATTTCGAAGAGGCGCGCAAAGAATTTATATCCAACCTCGACCTGGCTGTGGCCAAGGGCGCACGCCGCTGGCTTGAGGCTGGATATCAAATCGCCGTGACTAATCTTTGTGCACTTTTCGGCTATGGTTTACCTGCCAACGTTCTCATGAAGGCATTTGACGCTTCGACAAAAGAAGCTCCTATGCCGAAAATCGTACTCACAGACGAGCCGACTTCGGCCGAGTCGCAAGCAGCTTCTCCAGAGAAGCAGAAATTGTCCAACACTGATGATGAAAACGATCCAGCTGCCACCATGGAAGCTAAAGAGGACGTGGTCGACCCCTCCAAACATTTCAAAGAAGTTCTTCAGCTTGTGGAAAGCACAGATAGGATTGTCCTTTCACGGCTAGGGGATTTGAACATACTTTCTTACACCATCGTCAAGCTGACGTTTTTGCTTGCGATGGCTCGCTTGAAGGGTCCAGGCGGTGATAAGCCCATAACGCCAGCAATGTCGCATCTCGAGGCATCTTTTCCTTGGAATCTACTCTGCTTGTGCTTGAACTCTTTTGCAGCGGGCTTTGAAGTCCCCGAGAGATATGAAAAGAACGACTTTCCCCGCACGGCCGAGAGGAGGCCGCTCCCCGAGGACTGGGCGATGCGCGGGCTTGTGTGGGCAGATCCGGCAGAGGTTGTTTTCCCGCGCGAATATTTCGCCGTCACGGAAAGCATGGAGGAAAATGAGAGGATGTTTGAGACGCCGTCGATGGGAGAGCAGCGTCGTGAGAGGTGTCTGTGGCTTGCGTACCAAATCGCCCAGATTGGGACGTTGGGAGACGCCGACAAAAAGGGGGAAGGCCGTTGGATCAAGTACAATCCCGACACGAAGATGTTTCTTCCGGCCGCCAAGTACGTGTCAGACCTTGAAATACGTCCCTTAGAGACGGAGCTGGCGAGTATCAGCTCACGCCAGGAAGCAGATATGGAGCATTTTCTGGCGAAGAAAGAGACTAAAAGCCTATCATAGTTCTGTTTGCAGCAAAGAATAGTGCAGACGGGCTCTAAGGTAGCAGCAATTTATCTGTGTGATGTATGCGGGCTCGTATCCCAGGTATTGAAAACTTGATCGATATTTGAATACAGTATAATTTTATGGAACTTCGGACTGCTTTTACTGGGCGAGGGAGAAAGAGCTGGAATCGGTGCTCAATGGGCAACGGAACTTGCATGCTCCTTGTACCGGCCTCAACAGAGGGTTCACAGCTTTACCGAATGTAGATGGATATTCGAACATTCCGTTGCCACACCGTACCTGAGCCCATAGTCCCATACTTTGTTTTGTTGAGCTAGTAAGTTCGATAGCAGCCAATGCCTGGAAAAAAGACTATTGGTTATAACTGAAGATCTTTGATCACTTTTCTGGCAAGTTTCACTCAGCCTTGGTCCAAATTTCCTGCACAACTTGAAAAGGCGGACTACTTCTCCGCCGTTTTTCTCAACCTCCAAAGGTCCAAGCCTGCACTCGAATGAAAGTCCAAAGCGTAATGTGATCATATTCTCAGGTTCCACCCTCCGACAAACATACTCGGCTCGAAGCAGTCCATGTATTGGCGACCTCTTGCGTCATCTTATGCATGAGGCCACCGTGAGGCCACGCAATATCGAGAAAGATTTACAACACGTTCGCCACCACGCGCTTTAGGCCACCAACACCACTATTCAACATCAGGATGAGAACAATCTACCATAAGGCGTGACTGAACGGGCTTGTTTTTATGTTTTCTAATACGTAGACCAGCTATTTGGCACCCGTAGCGGAGTGATTGGTCGTAAGTGGGTCTTTTTCACGGTGGTGTTTTACATCCATAAGTGCAGTTTGGCAGCCCTCTTTGTTCTGGGTCTCAGTCATTTGTGAATGCAAGTATGCGCTATTTGCTGATTCCAGCCTAATAGGACTTAATCATAGCCGGAGGAACTGTATGCAAGCCGGGTGAGCAATGCGAGCAAGGTGTGGTGGATTCAGTGGCGCAGCCGTTACAATACTTCTGCACTTGGTGGATTACACAGTTTCTTCCTTGGTCAAGGTCTCCTTATTTACATTTCACCTTCTGGGTTGACTGGATACGCACCTCAATCAATCTGAGAACTGTTGCCAAGGCCGCATAAACTTGTTTCCAGGCAAATCATCCAGTCGCTTATCTGCGACGCGTGCTAGCGGACGTCCCAAAACAACAAACAAGGGTTTTTGTGCTGAAGAAATTGTAATAATGGCTAGTAGATGCGTCTTTGTGAACCCGTTGTAGGAATTTGTCGATACCATATGGACTTCCGGTGGCGCTACGCAGTACGACTGATTGTGAGCCCACTCCCTTTGTTGGAACACACTTACCGTGGCTATAAAGCGCCAGCGTGTCTAACAGGAAAGGGACCGACGCGGTCAAACTCAGGCCTCAGAGGAATATTTCTTGAGCTGAGCTACCAGCAGAGAAGATATGACGGAAGAAACAGGAGTCCCTGAGCCCCAGTATGGGTACGATAATTATCTGTGGCAGGAGCAAAATGAACTTCCGCTATCACAACAGATCGGTTATACCCACAGCACTTGGCCTGCTCAAACAAATGCGAGTCTAGAATATGTCTCCCAAACAGATGCGACGGCAGCATTTGAGGCAGAAACCATTGGGGAGTTGTTATAGTACACTTATCACACACGAAAATACTAACTGTGTGCACTTTTGCATGGAATGAAATATAGGCCATGGCCAGCATATTAGGCTCCAAATTCAAGCCATTGGGGCATATAATTCACTACATGTTGAGAACTTGATGCTTCTCGACCCACGACTGAGAGAGATTACAGCTCATTTTGAGCACCTTCCATACCCGCATAGCCGACAGCAAACGTTTGCAACTGCTCCTCAGACCGCAAAAAGCCCAATTTTACAGCAGGGTGTTACCGAAAGTCTCCTGCTCTTTTTGTTCAAAGACATTTGCGAATAAAGCTGGTTTGAACAGGGGTCTTTTAACACGTAAGATTGCTTCTTGTCTTGATTCAATTATACGATGACTAACGTACCAACAGACTCAGCCTCCCCCGGGCACCTATGTGAATCTTGCGGCAAAACATTTGGTCGCAAAGACACCCTACAACGTCATTCAAACATCAAACACCAAAATGTGGAAGCTTTTCGAACTCATAGGAAATCATGATTTCCTAGCTGTTCAAGCTGAAGTACAGGCTTTGGGCTTCTGGGTAGCTGAGAATGGGTTACGTATCAGGGAGGACAGTCTTCTTTGATAGGCTTGGTTTTAGTGGTGCTCAAAACTACACACTCCAGCTGAAATTATGATTCATGTCACAGTTATACAGTCGCTGTTGTAATTTATCTTCAAAAATAATTGGACACGACTTGCCTTTTGTCTACAAAATTTGCTCGTTTAGTTTGTGCTAGGGGGTGGTGAACTATACGATGTAGAGATCTCAACCGGCTCAATCCCTCATCATATCCCTGGAACATCACGGCTCCACTTATCTCTAAGTTGATGCATGCACTCTCAACAAACTTGCTACCCGGTGCCCCCTTTATCTGGCCTCAAAACTCCAGGCTGTCAATATCAAGAATAAACGTATTGCAACTATTTTATCAGCATTCTAGACCGGAGTCTCTGACCGTTAACTTCTAATCCCTAAACACTAAGCACTTAGGCCATGACAAGGTTTTGGGGCGAAACGATAGATTGTAGACCCATGGGGGGGGGGGGGGGGGGGGGCAAATAGTTTCTGGGCAGCAAGGCACAGAGTGGAATTATGATTCGCCAGATAAAAATATTCCAAATGGAGGCTATTCTGTGGTGTCACCAAATTTTTTGTGACTCATGCTCCTAAACTATAGTGTGGCCGGGGTATGACTGACCATCACGATAAGCTCTGAGACATACTAGGGAGACGCTTCTTCCAATCGATTTACCATCACATGGTACCGGGTAATATTGTCTCATTAGTGAAGTGGATCAATGGAAATAAGGTGAAAGCTCTTCCAATGGTTCTTCTTTATCACCTCCGTCCGGCTGCAGGTAAACGCGTGCCAATAGGACAAAGCCCTCATCCAAGAGATTCAGCTTGGATATCACACTGCATAGATGTGAATCCGCTGGCAGTCGCCACAGCACCCTCTCGCACGCTTCTCTTTGCACGCTTCTCGGTTGCTCCATTACCAATTACCCACATACAGCCATGGTTTTATTATAGAAACGATGGTTTACAGAAGGGGAAAGAGAACTGGACCCAAATCAGGCAAGAGTGACCGAGTAGCGAAACGTCTATGAAGAGGCGGGTTTGGCGAGCACCAGCTCAAGGCTAATGTTGCAAGGAGCATGCAAATCACGTGAAGCGTCCAGGAACGCTACATTGGTGACGGCAGGTTGGTTCTTGAGGTAGAAATGATTGTTTGTGCTGACCTCATACGTAATTTAACGTCTTTCCCAAATTCTTCTGTCTCCAGACACGTCCCGATCTTTATGCGGGCCATAGACACTTTTCAAGACGCTACTCTCCCCTAGCTCTTGTTTTGCCTAGGGCGTGTCTCCTTTGCCATATACCTCTTCGCAGGGCTTTTCTTCAAAATTGGCGTCAAACCTGCGACCCCGAAGGCGGAAATACGACATGAACCTTTCCGTGTAGGCTGGCCCGCTGTCGCGACCGAGGATTGTGTGAACAAGCCTGACACCGACAGTAGTGTTGAGCTTGCATCTTCCGTCTTGTAAGAGCTCAACATGATGCGCTGACAGCAAATATCTGGCGTAGCATCTCTAGAACGCTTAATCTTGTCTAAATCCGGATCAGAAGCACCCACAACTGCCGCAAGGCGTTTGCGTTCCGGGGCGTAAGTCTTGCGGTCCGTACAACCGGTGGTGTCTTGAGGAAGAACCATTTAGCATAGATTTGCTAGCAACAGTGGTCTGTGGTTTCTGAGGGGCTGACAAAGAGGTCCCACGACCAAATATGGAGGTTACTTGCGCATCTACATGCTTTTATTCCCTCGTGAAGGCACCGTTATTCTCGAACCATTGCCCTCGTAAAATTCCCCACGTCGTTTGTAGCTTCAATACTACGAGCTGCGACGTTCTCCTTGTAGGCGCTTGTACGAAGACGATAAATACCTTCGCGATGATTAATATCAAGTAGCTTAGCAAAACCTCACAATGTGGTGGTTCTATATATTCCAGCTGGGGCTTGACCTGTCCATTTCGATAAGTCTACTAACCACACAACACGGCCATGGCCACAGTTTTCTCCCGGTGGGCTCTCCATTGACCCGGCCTCCAGTATTTCCCCAAGCTTGCCAGAAAGTTAGATTCACACTTGAAAGACCAATCTTGCCAGACAAGCCCAGCACAGGCGGCAAACACCCATGAAAAACAGCAGCATAGTCGGCGATTAAGGAACAAAGAGCCCACGAACTGCTTCTGGTCGACCACTGTAAGCCAAACCTTATACACCCACAACCCCCAAGGAGATTCTCAGGATTCTGGTGTACTACATTTCAGAATGAAGCGTTGCCCTCGCTTCCAAACTCCTGTTGCTGGTAAAAGTTAACGACTGTTCAAAATGGCATTTCTGTTGCCTAGAAACACTCGTACCTAATTGAGATTTGAACGCCGTCCATGTTTCGGCAAACTCAGTTATATCCGTTTCGGCCCATTTTCAAGGTGATTTTGGTTGAGGGTTTCTTTTTGTGATGTGGTGAAATCTTGCTCATCGAATTTGTTTTACTGATTTTGCTGTCGTAAGGATAGAAACCTTTGTCTGGTACGGACGACTTTTATAATAGGAAGAATACTCAAGGTTAGCGAGGCTAGCACAAAGCCTGCAGTGACCCGTTTGTTACACAGGGACCGGGTTTCATTAACTGGCCCAGTCCCGCCATTTCTTTATAGAAGATTGTCAGATGGGAGTGATTTTGGCCGTCGATAGTATCGAGCATATGTTAGGAAATGGCGGCGAAATACAGCTTTCCCCTCTTCGCCGAACCGGGGAACTGTATCACCAGTCAGGGGAACCAAGGTGGGGACAGCTGCTTGGTCGCCCAAGCTTTCCAGGATGTCGAATGTTGCAAAAAAAACAGCAATTGGTCTTCGTTCGCAACTCTCCTATCTGCCAGATGCAGCTTGTCCCTCAACGACTTCACTCAGCAGTGACGAGGAGCGACGTACATACCCAAAACTTTTGAAGCCCAGTGGCACTCTTACTCTCAAGGTTTCTGGGTTGAAGGTTTGCAATCAAACACGACCATTATCTCCATAGACCTATCTGTCTAATTCTAACAGTCGATTGATACCCATTTGCAGGCCATCAAGTACGCGATATTTTTCATGCTTGCCCTCGTGCAGGCAGGGGTGTGCGTGAACACCGGGAGGTACAAAGTCGCGTGGTACCCTGCAACCACGCCAACACGAGCTAAGGCACAATCCACTCGTGGCGCATCCAAAGATACTTCTAATCCCAGCCACAATACCAAATGAGCCACAGCACAGGTAGTGGGACATAAGTGCAAGCTTTGCCCGACCGGATTGCAAAATTTCCGTTGTGGATCCGCGTTTATTATCTCGCCTCCCGCTTCTTCGCAAGCGCGCAGGCTGATATTAGTTGCGCAGAACTCATTGATCTAGAGCCCATTGCCACAGCTGAAGCTAGAAGACTGGTAATGACTTTACCCATTTTTATATTGCGAAGCTACGCTGAGATCTTTCTCACATTCATATGGCCGAGATAACATTTCACATAGAACTAAGAGTAGTAAACGTCTGCCATCAATTTCCTCGAGATCATGTGCTCCCTTTCGATTTTGCGATCATCCTTCGCCCTTTTCTTCGCCCTCGTCTCGACTTCATCGAGTCTATAGAATATTCGTACCATTTTGGCTTTTTGGTGGGAAGAAGCCCGTACGCTTCGCAAGGTAAAACAACCTTTCTCTCTTGTAGCAGTAGTATGATGACGGTTTCGGTACGACTACCGCTTTTGATTCAACCCACGACACGTTGATAATATCCACTATTCTTTACATTATTAATTAGACTGGCTTACGGAAGCATTATGTGACGTACTATGATTTGACTAATAAAGTCCGGAACACTCCGTTCTTGGTTTTGCGAGCATGTCGCTCGGCTGATACATACAAAAAACCCGCAGATACTTTTGGCATGACTCTGGCACTATCCTGCGGCCGTCGAGTTTTCGGCGCGCTTCCAGAAGGATGGCGATCGCGTAACTCGCAGAACCAGTGTCCACTTCTAGAAAGTCGCCACGGTTGTAAATAATGCCATCCTCTGCTGTTGTCGGTTAGGTTGGGCATTTTTTCTGGACTAGTGGGAGAGAAAGGCTTACCGGTAAAACTCATGCTTTCACTCAGGTCCCACCAATCTGGCAGTAGCTGTTTTGTTCCATTTTGAACACCATATCGAATGAAGTGGCCAGGGAGCATTCCATCGCGTTTGAACGCCACTTTCCCACCATTAGGACCCGGATAGACAATTCGGTAAGGGCAGGGCGCCATGGTGGAGAAGATAACAAATGATGTCTAAGGCTAAGTTTCGCCGTGATTAGAAGTCTGGAAATGATTCGCTTTATGGAAGCACAGCACAGATACTTGCTCTACGAGTAGAAGGCAGAGCCTGGCAATTGGCCCAGGATGGACTTCAGAGCCACCGTACATCCCATGGAAATAACACAGAGCGGGGGCTTCCAATCAATCTTATCACTATTCTTTTCGTCCTGATCACTGCAGATGCACGCCAAGAGCCTACACAAGCGCGCCGCTGGTCGAGCCACGCAACAAATTGGCTCTCGTTGGTCTGCTGAATGTATCGAGTAGAACGATTACAGCGTGGGTGTCACAACAGAAAGATGTGAATCCTCCAGCAGTCTCCCTGGCACGTTTTTCGCCTTTTTGAAGGTTGGAATGGCCTGGGAGGGCCGGAACAAGGAAACTGATTCCTTATACTGCCAATGTTGCAGGGGCAAAGTTGACGCTTTCGTATGATCACCCCGCAAGCTGAGACCATGAGTGACATCAGAAACGTCATCAGGGCCTGTCTTGTTGGCCAGGCAGGTGGCACATGCACGCCCACCTGGGGACTTCGAGCATTCACTGGCCTTGGCCACAGCAAAACGATCAAGGATTAGATCGCCACCTTTGCCTCGGACCTGTCACTAAGCTCTGGACTGTTTCGATGGGCTCTGTGAAGTAGGCGATATATCCAATAATCTTTTTGTTCTTTATTTTACGTCTTTGTACGAAGCACAGGAACATATCTTAGTACATAGAACTTCTCTAACCTCTCCATCACTCGTGACTTATCGTCTTTGGAAGCCACCAGTGTGTGCTTCTAGTGCAAATCGGCACAGCACAAAGCCAAGACCACAGGCTCTAACGCTGATTTTCCCTCCATGAACCCCGGAACAGGTGTCTTGTAAATGCCTCATCAGGAATGCTTCCGTCATTACTGCCTGAGTGTGGCTGCCCCATCCCGAACCCATCGATCGGCAGGATGAGTATGTCGCGGAATAACTTCGGAGGATCTAGAGGTGAAAGGTCCCTAATGTCTGTTAAACCTTTGTCCGTCTTTTGCAAATGTTCCCAAACCATGTCCGTCCATGCTGCTGGGCCGGTGGAATTCATAACCTCAAAACTCATCGCTCTCCAAGACAAACTTTCGCTGGAGATGTTGTGCTTTTGCTTCAGATCCTCCCAAGACTAAGCAACTCGGGATATCATCATTGAGAAGACAAGGTGAACAGGGGCGGCGGCTGTGGTCCATTGGCAGAACTGGATTGTATGAGGGATGTCGGCCCATCTGCCTCTGTCACGTTGGTCGAACTCAGTACCGACGATCAGCCGGGTATGGTTGCGGAACGGTCGCGGTACCCAGTCGTCAATCGGCTTTAAGGAGACTGTGTTTGTGTCTGTATAGACACCACCTTCAATATAGAAAAGCAAGTATCGAAGTAGATCGGATTTCATGCCAACATTAGGCAAGGAGTTGAAGGTTGAGACAATGGCCTCGTCATAGCTAAAGTAGCGGTTGACAAAACCTTTCCCGCCATCATGACCAACTATAGTACTGCATAATCAGTTGAAGCCCTAGCAATTGATGAATTTCATAGCATAGATACCCCAGCTGACGATACTTACTATGTGTAATCTGGGTTCATGGCCAGCCAGCCAGCCGTCTTCTAAAGTGTCTGGCTTGACCTGATCCTCCCTACCCAAGACTTTCGGGAGTATAATCTGCCAAATATTCTGAGGAATAATGTGGTCCTGGTGTGGCTTGACCCAGTCCGATTTTGCGGAAGCATCATCCCAGTTGTGGTCTTTTGGCCGGGTGAAGCCATGGTTGCCTGATGAGTCGGGTCGTTGCAAGATTGAGGTACTGTACAGTAGTAAGCATGTTAATAACATTACCATGGATAGACCTGTCAAGAGGCGGGTGCAGTATCGCGGTCGTATAACTTGCTGGACGGCCTGATTTCACAGTAACGACATTGATTTTTAATCGGCAAGCATGAATTCCATGCATTTCTAAGATGCGAGAGAATCAAGTGGGGATGCTAAGCAAGGCCTTGCGACCTATGATAGCTACTGCACCGCTGGATAATGGTGATCATGGCGGTACACATCAAATGTCTAGGCTAAAAGGCATTTTGACACCTGTGCAACCAGTCAGCATTATAAATCAGGACTGAGGGTGATATACAAGTTCAATTGCAACTTCTGCTATGACAGCAGCCAGTGAGAAGTCTTTCCTCTAAACTAGGTACATGGCGCCTGGTTGCAGGCTTGGATGAATCTAAGATACCGTAAGCCGGGATCCCGGGTCCAGCGTCGTTCAAGGGTACAAAAGGACAAAATACCGCCTTTCGCCTGAAGAAAATGCAAGCAAACGAACTTCCGGATTTGTTGTAAGCACCAGCTCAAGATGCTGCTTTCGATTATTTTGACTGTTTTTGTTTCTTTGAGCAGCGCGTTCGGAGGCCCTTTTAACTTCTGTATCTCAGACCCTCCTTTGCAGCTCGTTGCTGGCAAATCTATAATACAAACCATGTACATACACCAAGTTCCCTTGTTCTCGCCACTAATTCAGCAATGCTAACCACATTTACAGCAACCACACCCCGGCCAGGAAAGACTGCCGCGCGGCAATTTACTTTGCAAACCCTGCCTTTCCACCAATCACATATCTTTACGGCTCAGGATCCTGTCACTTTGGGTCGGAAAACGCCAGTTTCCAGGTGCCCGTTGGGGTGCCGAATGGTGATGCATATGTGACCTGGTCAGACCCTTTCCTCCCTTGCCTGCTTTCTAGCTTGCGTTGCACTAATAATGGAGCCGTGTAGGACGTGCGGGGTGGCGGCACATACTTGTGTGCGCGCCATTGTTTCGGAGGGACGTGGTACCCTCCGAGCTTCCCAGTCACAAGACGGGACTATTTCTTGTCAAACGTGGTCCCAGAATGGCAACACGACATTGTCGGCCTCTTTTCACTCTGTGGAAGGTGGTTCGACCACAAATACAGGCAGAAGCACAACTTCGAGTACAAGCACAACGTCAAGCACAACGCTAAGTACAAGCATAACCGTAACCACAGCCGCAAGCATCACGAGTACGTCCGCAGATGGCACACCGCCGTCCTCTGTGGTTATCAGCGAGGATCAATCCATTCCACGCTCCAATCTGTCCAATAGCGTGAGCCCCAGCGCTGACGGCAATGGTTTTGTTCAGGTTAGCACCGCTTCTCGTCTTGCAGCCCCTGACATCGCTCGAGGTTTGGTTACAGTAACTCGGACCGTTACAACTCTATTCACAACTGTTCTACTATCCGAGTCGCGTTGAGGAATTTTCAATTATGTGTAGCCTGTTTTTCGGTTGATTCTTCACCTCAAAGATTTATGCGGTATTTGTCGTGGGGGATTTTCCTATTATTTAGGTGTGCAGTCCGAAATAACTTTGCTGTGGATACATGCCTTTTCATACCTGCTGGACTCGCAGTTTTTAGCGCCAATGTAATCCTAAGCTTTTCACGGTGTGTGGGGTACGAATGAATCTTGGCCAGTTGTATTGCAAAAGAAGATTATAGGTGGGCTGGTTCCAACCTATCAATGTTGAATTGTATGCAAACGCTTTATTGTGATACCAAATTGTCGGGTTTGTCTCCGCTTCTTCAGCACACCGGTAGTAATTTCCCCGCTCCTAAAGCAACACGGTGATCCGGCCACAAAAATAAACCTAATTATTTTGGGGAAGCCATCACAAATATCGCAATTCAGGGAAACAATCAAAAAGCCTACGGAAATAACCTAAGCGTGATGAACTTAGTAAAGTGGAGATACGATGAAGGCGTCTTTATTGTTCCTATCTGCAATTCGAAGGAAACCAGGAAAAGGTCTGCTCCTTCCCTCCAGGGGTGCAAGAACAAACAGAACAAACAGAACAAACAGAACAAACAGAACAAACAGAACAAACAGAACAAACAGAACAAACAGAACAAAGATCCTCAGCGGAAGCAAATTTGCCAATTTTAATGTCCGCTTCTTGGCATTCTCAGCAAACCGCTGCTTGAGAGGGGGCGGACCATGGTTTGCAACTTCAAGCTTAACGCTTGCGAATTTCAATCTGCCCGCATTTTCTTCGAGCGTCGTTTATCTCTTCGTCGACGCGTGAACCAAACTTGTTGCGGAAGACTGACCTGCTCCACACATAGAATGGTACATCCTCTGTGTCATCTTTAAAGTAGCCTACGACGTATGTACGCGGCCATCTTTGGGTGTTGTCATCCGGTGCGGAGGCAAAGAACGTGACTGCAACGTCCGATAGATTTTTGCCTCTAAATGAGGACGCGTCACGGCTTTTGCCAGTTATTGATGCCGGGCATTGGTATGCCTGATCCCTGTAGTCTGACTTTTTCACCAGAATATACCTTTTTGCCTGCGGATGCTCAGGGTTAAGGCTCTTGAGTTGGACGGCTAAATAAAAGCCAATATCAAGTACAATTGTGCCTTTGACACTGCGTGTTCCAGACTTGTCAGGGTCATACGCTAGAGTGATTTTTACGTTTCCGTGCGGCTTTCTTCTGTCAACGAACGTTCTTTCCCTTAGATCGGCCTCTGGATCTTCGCTAGTCAATCTTGACGTTCTCAAACCAACCATAATTTTGGTATTTGTGCGGGGGTACTTCCGACGATAAGCCGAAAATCGCTTTGACATCTTTTGGTCGTCATAAAAGCCGTTGTCTAAAAGCTCCAGGGCGCCGGGGCAGGTTTCAATCCACTTGCGTGCAGAACGAAGGAGTTCTCTCGGAGTCTCTTCAGGATTTTCGTGGGTGAGTTGGAACTCCAAGCGGAACTTCACATCAACGAAATCGCAGCCACGCAATTTGCACTCCTGCCGAAGTGCTCGCCAAGCGGGCGTGCTCATAATTTGAGGACTGACTCTTTTGAAGAGAAGTGGCCAAATATTGTCTTGCTCCCCGGAGGAGTCATCCGCGGACGAATCCTCGTCGGACGAATCCTCGTCTTGTGAATCCTCTTGTGAATCCTCTTGTGAATCCTCTTGTGAATCATCTTGTGAATCCTCTTGTGAATCCTCTTGTGAATCCTCCTCCTCATTCATAGCGTCTCTCATATCTAAATCCTCTTCTATGCTTACAACCTTCTTTTGCCTTGTCGGCTGTTCTTTTGCAGGTACGAATTCCTCCACTTCATCTCTGCTATCAGGAGTTGGTAATTTGTTTTTCGCTTGTTTCTTCTTTTTCGTAGGTGCGTACGACGACCCTCCTCCATTATCTTTATTATGAGATGCCTCTGTAATCTTTGCTTTATCTTTCCCCTTAGTCTGCTTAGGCGGAGGCGCAGGCGCAGACTCCTCCTCCTCATCAACTCTGCTATCAGGAGTCGGCAATTTGTTTTTCTCTCTTTTCTTCTTTTTTGTAGGTGCGTACGACGCCCCTTCATCGCTTGCCTCGTTCTGAGAAAACTTTATGTTCACGCCACTGTCTTCAGGGACGTCAAAGTTTTCTTTCTTGGCTAGTGTGCGAAAACTCTTTACAGCTTTGGCGAATCTTTTTGGGTTTCCAACCCAATCAATTGAATAGGGGAACGTTTCCTCGGCTTCGTCTGCGTTGTAATTCACATCAGGTGCTAGTTGGCCAATGAATGGGATTAAACTCTGGTCAAGGTCCGCATCTCCTGTCTCGAAAAAGCGACGAATTTCGCGAGCAGCACGCGCCACCTT
This sequence comes from Pyricularia sp. CBS 133598, assembly GCA_004337975.1. Lineage (NCBI taxonomy): Eukaryota > Fungi > Ascomycota > Sordariomycetes > Magnaporthales > Pyriculariaceae > Pyricularia > Pyricularia sp. CBS 133598. Next base: position 424,143 of record RRCJ01000016.1, read on the forward strand.
CCGCTGTCCGGAGGACCCTTCTTCCTCTTTCCTATCGACTTCTTCCTGTCTCTTTCCTCGTCTTGTTGCCGGCATATTTGTATCTAATAGATGTGTAGATCGATAATGTGTTGAGATATGAAGCTCTTAAAATTGTATGGAAACAAAAGGGGCCTTAGCATCAAATAAATAGCAATAGAGCCACATGTAAGCCAAGAAGCGGGAACTGGGAAGTAGTTTCCCAAAACCTGGACTCGGGGCGGAACCTGCCAAATACTGGGCAACCATGTGCGATACTTAAGACCAAACATGAGCAACAAACGCAACCTTTACCTTTTTGATGGAAGCAAAATTTAAAAATGAACATTATTGAACTATATGCGGTGCTTGTCATGGGGTTGCTGGGCTTCTGGCCGTGTATCATTCTTCTTTTCAGAACCCTACGACTGTCCCAAATTTTGATGATAAGCTTCGAACGATGGATACAGTACCCTCTTGCAATAAAGGGAGCCTTTAGAATCACGCGCCTCGAGTTATTGTTAATTTTTGGATTTATTGGCTGTAATATTTTCGTCCTGGCGTTTCGTGTTTCGAGCGCCGCTGACTTCGAAAAGCGGTCGGCAGTTGTTTCGGCTATCAACATAATACCGCTGTTTTTGGGAGGTAACCCTAACCCGCTTTTCGATCTGATTGGCGTTTCCACTGGTAGCTACCATCTCATCCATTACTGGATTGGCGGAGTTGCAATCCTGGAGGGCCTAATCCATGCGGGGATGTCAATTCAATCTGGTGGTAATGAGCTGAAAATATCAGGAATCCTGGTAAGTTGCCCCCCCTTTGTCTATTACCACGCTGACAAAACAGGTCGCAACTTCCTCCATCGCGATCCTTTTGACTTCTATTTGGATTTTCCGTCGATACCGATACTGGTTGTTTTTGAAGCTGCATTTCGTTTTAGTCTTAACATTTCTTGCAAGTATCTTTTGGCACATCTTTCTCCAAAATGAGGTTGTGAGTAGAATACCCGCTTTTGTGGGAGGCACGCTTTGGACTTCAAGGCTCTTGTTTTGGCTTTTCCGGATATCTTTCGCGGCCTCTGCAGCTGTTCATACGCGGCGCCAAGAGAAGGGGGCAGCCTATGTACAGGTTTCATGTTCTCGATCCATCAGAACATTTCCCGGCTGTTATTTCTATATATATCCTTCGAGGGGTTTTACAGGTAGCTTCCCGATGTTTGCCATGTGGCACTCAACAAGATCGCTGGACGGGGGCAACGAAATTGGCTTCCTTTTGTCGGAGAGTGAAAGAGTTTTCAGTCATTCGAGCTTCAAAGTAGGAAAAGGTTTGCGCCTGGACGGCCCATACGGACGGAACATCGACCTTTGGAACTACGAATCAGTAATATTGGCGGCAAAAGGTATGGGTATTGCGGGTATTCTTTCATCTGCCCTGTTCCTGCTCGACCGTCGCAATTCGGATACACTGGCGAAAAAAGAGCAGATGAGCTTTGATGATAACGGTGCGATTCGGTACAAGAATCGAATTTTCCGTGACCGAACCCGTAAAATAGTCCTCATCTGGATACTTGAGGATAACTGCCAGGAAGACTGGGCAGCTGCGCAAATTCGTAATCTCCAGCAGATTGACACACAAGCGGTATGTAATAACTCTGACCCATCCTTCCAAGCTAACTATCGAAGATATTTCACTTTTGGTGCATTTACCCATCCGATGAAACGAACGAGGCGCCTTTCCGAATCGACAAGTACTGGCAATGTCACTATTCCAAAAAAGGGCAAGACGAGAGATTCTTCAGGGGCGCTATCTCACAAGCTACCCGATCACCGGGCAAACACGTCGTTATGAGTAAGTGCTACTGTGCTAAGTTCGATTTTGCCTAAGCCTAACGTATGATCTAGCATGTGGGGACTCTATCTTTACCGGCACCGCAAGGAAGGTTGTAATCGAACTCAGCAGATTAGATAATCCAATCCGCTTCGTAGAGTTAGATTATCGGCCAGGACATAGGAAAAGCAGAGATTCTGAACTGAGATTGCAAGAGCAGGGCGACGCCGGGCAGAAAACGATCAAAAAGACTGATGAAATGAAAAAACGGTCTGCATGAGTGCTCTCTTGCGGGTTATCTCAGGTAGTTCGCGAATTTTTTTTGTATAGTTCGGTAGAGATGCTGTCAGTAATCTAAAGAGTTATTTGGACAATTGTACTTTTTTGAGATTCGCCTATACTTGAACCCCGCTCGGATTAAGGGTACGATCCCCGCCACGGGCGCTAGACGATCCCGCACTGCAGGGAGGAATAAAAATGTACAAAGCGCTAGTTTTCTGCAAAGATGATCCAAAAATGGATACGGCGCTAAAGTAGTTTTCTGCAAGAAGACGATAAAAGTGGACAAGGGATAAAGTGGTTGCAGGTGACCAGGCAAGGGTTCATGCATCCAGTAGCCGCGCGTTAGTTTGACGCGCTCGCTCATCCCAAAAGCCCGGATGTGGGCTACCGGTAGCCGCGTTTTAGATATTTAGTCGTATCTGCTTGCCCGAAATGTCGATTAGCATCCGATACTTAGAGCTACCTACAATTAAACCCATATACATACACATCAATATGCGGCCACGTCCTCGAACCATAGCGCAGATAAAAGAAAGAAGTTTCGCAACACGACGGGCAGGACTCGTCAACAAAGCAAGACAACTCAACCAGAAGACTGGTGCCAGAACTGCAATCCTAGGCACTTACAACGGAAAATTCTTTTACTACGACAGCACCAGCGTCCTATCCGACCTAGGGATCATGGATAAGATCCGAGCAGAGAAGGTCGAATCACCTTCAGCAGAGATGATAAGCGAGCCTTGTTCGATCTCAGACACCCCCATTTCCCAAGACTTTGACGCAACAAATCAATCAGAGCATTCTGCAACTTTCGACAGCTCATCCCTAGAGTCACTGGCCGATATCGATTTTCTTGGAAAGCCAGCTAAGCCAGAGTCAGCAAAGCAAGAGCCAGAAAAGCCAGAAAAGCCTGAACAGCCTACTTTAGAAGACGCCCATAACTTTTTCGCCATGTTCTCAAACGAAAATCACAGTCCGGTTGCAGATAAATTGCCAAAGACCCAAGATTTGGATTCTGATGTGATAGATTGGGGCTTGGACTTTACGGTATGAGTCGGTAAAACACGATTTCATCTTGTACAATATCAATTCGCCTTACCTGCTGCACCATTGTTTCTCTTAGTGTTGACATGGTTGCAAAACTCGGACTGACCTGGGAGCCGGGAATGTGGAAAAAAGTACCATGTTCCCGGACTCTGGCTCTCAAAGCTTTTAGAACATAAATACTTGACTTTTACGCAACAACAGAGAGCTGTAGCAATCGTCAAAATGCAGCCTACATTCACGCTCTATATGCTAACAAGCCTCGGGATCTGTCACTCTTGGGTTGAACAAGTGATGCGTATAGCGCTTAATGGTACCCTTGTCGGCCCTGTAGGATATATGCGCGGCTATTTTGGTAGAAACGACCCAGGCTTTGTGGACCACGCCAATACATACCTCGTCCCTCCTAACGGGCGATCAAAGGGTGTTCTTCTCAACAGTGATGGTATATGTAGTCCGTCTCAAAAAATAGGAAATTACAGCCCCAAGTACCCGATGTTGTCTGCTGCTCCCGGGGACTTTATTGCTTTGCGCTACCAAGAGAATGGTCATGTATCACTCCCAGGTAATGGTCCTCCCAAGCCAGAAAACCGCGGAACAATCTATGTCTATGGCACAAGCGAACCCGATGACAACCACAAGCTTCTGGACATTCATCGGAAGTGGACAGCGGGCCGGGATAATGGAAGACTCATCGCGACACGTCCCTTTGACGATGGTCAATGCTATCAGATCAACAACGGCGACATTTCGGTGAAGCGACAAAACAACGTGAGGAAGGTTGCCAAAGACCCACAAGGCGCAGATCTTTGGTGTCAAGCCGATGTGCGGCTTCCGCGTGACCTGCCCAGATCAGGAGTTTACACACTTTACTGGGTCTGGGATTGGCCTACGATCACGGGTGAATGCGAGGTTGCATCACCGCAGTTGTATACTTCATGCCTGGATATTGAGCTTAAGGCAGAAGGAATTTCAAATGAAGGTGCCATTGTGTTTATAAGCGACCAGGACCCCAATAACAGGGCAATTCTGGAACAGATGCAAATGTGAGAGCGTATACTTCGCGCTGCCGATATGTACGTAGAGCTTAGCTGGGCCGCGTCCGAGAGGCGTGAGATTGAGAAAAGCCCGCGACAGGTCTTGCCAGTAAACAGGTTTCTGGTCTGATCCAGGATTGTGGCATTCGAATTGCGATAAAGCCCATGGAAAGCCACGTAGTGTCCAAGCTAGTTTGTTAGCCAACCCAAAATGGAATTTGTTGGCATTATTTAGGTGCCGCTTTCCGCATTCATCTATGATTCCTTCGTGGGAAGGGGCCAGCACCCGACTCTTGTGAAAAAATTTATGCGTGTTTTTCGGAGAACCGGATGTTGTCCGCACCTAAGTGAAAACCATGCTTAAGGTCTAGTCGACGCCAAGACCCTTTCGTATATTAATGACAAGTTGCAGATTTCAGGGGAGGATTTACTGGCGACGATCAACACAAGCGGAAGTTATCCTAGCATTATGTTAAAACGACGTATACTTTGCATGGATGGCCAGCAAAGGATCGCAGCTGCCGAGAAAATGTTTGGGTTGGAATACAGGTGGACCGTGCGGTTGTATTCTGCAACGAGAGGTAGCCCGCAAAATCTTAACCCTGCATTCTCATTGAGTTACGGTGCTGATGAGTACTGCCGACAGGCTTGCGGCAAATAGCTTGCCGCCAAATGCCGGCGTTTTCCCGCCAAACAAAGTTTTCCGACGGGAATATTTATTACCACTTCCGCAAAGCGCAAGAGACCAAGTCCTGGAAAATAGCATAAAGTTACAGGGTGGAGCTTACACAATGTAAAAAGAAGATTTTGAACCAGCTTATCCAGCACCATTTGTCGGGAATAACTGAAGGATATGTAATTGCAAGATCTTTTATAAAAGCATTGGACCTTTTTTTGCCGTATCCCGGACTATTGGAGGGGCTGGAGCTTGCTAATTGGCATAGGTACCTTGCTTTGCATTGGGACGAACCGATCGTTTATTTTTTAAGCGACCATTTGTATTCGATATACGAGTTTATCGTTGAAGGAGTCGCGGAGGCGAGGAAGTATTGCGGTGTAACGACGGTCCGTTGTCTCGCACTTCGATGCCCAGCAAATAAAAACGATGCAGCTTTTATTCGAAAGAAATTCGAAAATGGTATATTGTTTTCTGGACTGATAGATTAACAAAGCCGTTTCAAAATCCTGGAGAACATTCTCTCGATAAAAGTAATAATCCCAAATTTAAAAACTTTCCATAAGAATATAAAGTATTTTGCGATCGGGGCCAGAATTATTAAGGAACACCTTTTTGACGATGACCTGCGGGGTGCATGGAACCTGCCCGAAAAACTGTCATGGACCTTGCCCACCAATCCCATAATAGAGGCAGTTAATGGACACGTGCCAGTTTCCAACATGGACCAAAAAATGGCATTAAAAGCATTGTTTTTCACTGCGATCCGCTTATTTCCATATTTTTTTTATGATAAACCGAAGCAGGACGTCCGAGGGGAAGCAACTGTAACAAACGTTGACCCTGGGTTTGTATATTTGCTTTAAGCTGAGGCCAAAAGGCTCGGCCTCTCATCGTCCAAAATCGAAAAGGTATTGACTGGATAAGAATTAACCCCTAAAAGTATAGAGAGTCGTGATTAGGAGATTTACTGTGAATGGAAATGTGGCAAGCCAAATCTGCGTGCCTTTCATGACCTTTAAAAGCATGTATTTCTTCCAGACTTGGCGTCGGTACATGGGTAAGACGGTTTTGTGCCATTGTTTGTATTTCGGGACTTTATGGAAGCCTTCTTTGGGAACGACGCATTTATGATAGAAATGGAGCCTCCGGGACAGGGTGCTACTGGTGCAAGCGCATCAAGTTTGCCAGCAGGCGGAACCCGCCCGAAGGATGTGCGTCGCTTGAGGAAACAGCAGGGGCGTGATATTAAATAACAAAAGCTGATAACATCCCGCCAGCGACGTGCCGATAATAAAATATTGACATTAAGGTCCGAGGCAATTACTGATAGCGGTCCGACGGATGTTTATCAAACCCCGGAATAAAGTGATGGAAATATTTTGCCTTTACTTACCGACAGAATACGGTCGAAGCATTCGCCTCGCGTCAAACAGAAAAGATATTACCCGTACAACCGGGCCGCTAAACAAATGGCCTCGATATCGCGCATCCGCCAACGACGCAGCAGGAGATCAAATAAGATAAACCTGAATCAAAAAGAGAGATTAATGTCCGAGGCAGAGGCAGTTATAATTGACAGAGACCATATGCAGCGCTCCCAAGTATACCGTCGGAAGTTAACGCAGGAGCTAGAAAATATTCGGTTCGGCGTGTCACCAAAACCGTTTAAAGTAATAAAGAAAAGGCCAGATAAGGGTAAGGGGAAGGTTACAGCTGAGGTTTTAAGTCAGTTGCTTTCAGAACTGCCTGGTTCAAGAAAAAATCCGAGCCAGTTTGTGATTGTTTAGCCGGCCGCGAGAATTCAGCCTCCATACGGACGGCTTGGCCCCAGCACAGCGATAGAGGAGAATCCACGTGACAACCCACCAAAATCCCCATTCGTCGCACCTCCTGATTTAGGCCTGCCCAGTATAGCGATGGAAAAGGAGAATCCCCACGACCGGCCAAGATCGCCGCCATTCGTGGCACCTTCTAGCCCTTTTAACAGAACGATTACGCCTGCAGCAGTAGAGGTTGGTCAGCTTTTAGAAGCCGTTGCTTCAGCTGCCCTGGGATTGCCTAAGTCGCATATTGACCGGAGCCCCAGTAAAAAAAGAATTGTTGGAACTGGGGTGAACACTGTGGAGATTCGGCAGCCTGTTAGAACCGAACCTCCACTTAAACGCCCCAGGATAGCAACGATAGTGGCACCTCCTAGCATAGCGACGGAAGAGCAGAATCCCCGTGACCGGCGTATATCGCCGCCATTCGTGGCACCTCTTGATCCAAGCCTGCCCGGGGTGACGGGAGGGCAGAATATCCGTGACAGCCCGCAAAAGTCCCCACTCGCTGCACCTCCTAGTCCCAACGCGACCGACCGACCACGTTAATTGACAGTAGAAAGATGTCAACGCACGTATCCAAAAAAGTCGGCGACGCAAGCGGGAGCTTCCCACCAAGCCACCCACGTTGTGTTTTCAGGTTTGCCACACCAACCAATTCGGAATGAAATGTCAGAAATGGATCAGTTATCAGGAGCGAGATCGACAGTAGTCGGACGTTGGCTCACTCCCTAAAAATCAAAACCGCCAGCCAGTCCAACCCCGTCCAATCAGAATCGGCCCACGGATGCAAACAAGCCTGTGACGCAACGAGAGGTTGTCACATTTGACAATGTTGATTTCGGTATGGATTCCAACAGAAAGAAACTGCCAGTCGGGGTTTTCGAACCAGGCAAACATCCTGAGGCTGGGAAACACGAAACCCACGATAGCATTCATCAAAGCCAAAATCAGCTTGCAGTGGAAACAGGCCATCGAGCGGCTGACAGTGGAGAGACAGGTGATTCCTTCGCACAGACAAGGACAGGGTGGTGGCGTGACACTGCATTATATAGTTCTTCTGAACCGACGCCCTGAGCTAAGTCGACATAAACTTTTACATTCTTAGGCTTGGAATGTGGCTCCATGTGGTCTTACATACCTTCAGTGTCCATATTTTCCCTCCTTGATAGCACACCGTCCTTAGTTTTTGTCGAAGAACGTCAATTTATCTCGCCAATGGATCCAATAGCAAATTTTGTTGTCATTTCTCAAAGCGACGCGAATGGTAAAACAGTTGAGCTGGTGTAAGCGAATAGAGACATTCAGCGACCCAGATTTGCTTGCCATTGACGTTTTTGTGTTTGCAGAGCTTTGTGCAATGGGTCTTAAATATGGAAGACTATGTATGTTGGGCATGGGGAACGTCTGGAGGGCTAGTTCCATTATACGTTGAGGGCAAAGAACAGAACGGAAATACACAGCCATCATGTTCGTTGTAGACCTGCACTTTTGCTTGTTACTTCGGTAAAAAGCTCTACATGTGATGGTCATGGTTTGACGGCTTCGTGACTGATCGTTGAGACTGGTGACTCATATTGTTACACTTGCCAACGCCCAGGAGGCTTACGACTGCCCGTGGTGATCATGCTTGTGCAGACCCGGGCAACGGACTCATCATCAATGAAATCGAGGCCAAGTATCCTTGGAAGCCGGCAGCGGTCTCTGGTTCCCGATGAACCTGATTGACACGAGGAGTTACTATGAGCCTAAAACATGAGAATGTGCAAATTTCGCCGATGAGCCAGGGGCCTCGTTCCTCAACTACCGTTGCGGTTCTCTTCCTCCCCTCGAAAACCTCAGACCACCGCCCCTGGTATGGCTTCAACGCCAGTCTTGGGTAGAAGGAGAGAAAAAAGGGGGGTGGGGTGAAAGGGACTTTTTGCCCATCACCGTGATCTTTTTCTATTTCTGGACCGTCGGTTTTATTAGGGTATCTTCAAATCCAAGCCTTACCGGTCGTCTCACTGATCGACCCTTGCGTGTTTTAGTAGTCTCTACCGGCTGATCGTTATCACCGATAGCGCGTAATTTCTTTTTGTTTTGCTGTTTTGATACTATTGCTCCGTATACTGGACCAGAAGGGCGACCACACCCGTTTGTGACCTGCTCGCGATTGTCTGCAGTACTAGAGGGCTCTTGTTTGAGGCGCCCACTCTATTGGGGATTCGTATCTGCGATAGGCAATCTGTGAGCGGCAGACGGCTTTCGACACACTGACAACGATGTCACAGTCCGCTTGTCTTGCCTCTTTTTGACTACTCTTGCATTGGACCGCAATTTCGAAAGCGTTACCGTCGTACTCGTCTGCTGTCGCACATTCCTGTCTCCAGTGGAGCGTAGCCTCCTCGGTCCACGGGTAGCCGTTGTGGGGCGGTCCAAGCTCCGAAGCTCCTCTGTCACTTCTCTTTGCCGTTCGCTCCCTGGGAAGGCTTCAGCTGCCGCTGGATTGGCTTTTTCCGCGCACATATCTGGCCAGTAGATACGTTCCAAACACGTCGAACCGTTCCAAAGCCTCCTGACGAAACTTCTTTCAGAGGGAAATATACTGGAGAGGTAAAATCGGCGGATGCAGTCTGGGTGGCCAATGCAGTCGGAACCTCGGATAAAACTTGATCATAGAGACGTTGCTCGAGGGGAGCCGTGTCTTGGAGGAAGGTGGCGACTCTTTCAAGATGCTCGGGATCGTTTAAACTGATTGCAGACTGTACTAAAATGGAGATGGTCGTCTTCTTTGACGGAGCCGGACAGATTTCGATGTCGACGCCTTCGAGTATCTCGTCGCCGCCAATGATCCAATGAAACCCACCCCTGCGTATTGCCTTGGCCTTTCCATTATAGGTGACGGCGAGGCCATTGGTGGAATGTAAGTCTCGCACTATAAGACGACCATCATCGTCGAAGGTGATGGCGAAATTTCGGTTGCTAATACCTTTGCCGTCGAGGATAAAGTCGCAGCTCGGCGAGGCGCCAAACACGAAGCCCTGCTTGGTTTTGGGACCACGGTTGAATCTAAGCTCCATCCGGACAAGGGGCTGAGAGGCTTCATCGCCGCTCAGCGAAGCAGTCGCTTCGCGGCTGCCGCGGCGATACCTTTCTTCTTCACGGGTTCCTGAGACTCCGTTGTACTTGCATATCAGCCTTTTTACGAGGGCTTGGTTATCATAGCACGATACGTAAGCGATGATGTCTGCGTTGTGATCCATGCCGCCCAGGAGTTGATATCGAGAGTCGAAAGTAGAGAAGCAAACAGATAGGTGATGTGGTAGGAAGGCGTAAAAGTGACAAGTAGAACAACCTACAGAGAGCGAAAAGAGTCAACAGGGACGGGAGCGGGGATTACAAAAGTAGATTTTGATGTGTTTGGGTGTGCAGGCACCACGCACCACAGCCCTCACAAAGGGGTTTGCAGTCATGTTCTGTCAACGGGTGCGTGAACACCAATCAAACAACATGAGCACAACCTAATCCATCAATGATTTGGGTAGGGGCTGCCTGGACCTGGAAGGGGCAACTGTTTAATTGCTTGGCTAACCACCCCCAGGAGATAGCAACTAAATGGCCCCTTGAGGTACCTCTGTGCATTGAGCGGCTTTAAACATGGTGAAAATAAACAAATCCCAGTTGGTGTGGGGCAGGCGACTGGATGGGTCTCGTGCACATCTATCCACTAATAACACTCTGTTGGGCGTGCTGGTGCAGAGTGCTCTCGCACGACTTGGCATCCGCCACCCACCCACAATTGTGTCCTATCCAACCAATTACCGCCTTGACAACCCGGTTGAGCAGCACACCTTCTGCCACGAACCAGCACTTTGCTATCGTGGTCGCTTGATGCCGTACTGGAGAAGCCATGCCGGTTCTTTCAATTACCAACGATTTTGCCTATACAGAAAATCATCAATCGCACGGTCACGCAATTTAGTAGTCACGGATAGGTCGTCGCAGAATGGAAAATGGTCGTATTGGGCACATGGTGCCAACGCAACAGACCCAGGAAGAGGCGGCGGAACAACTCCTCAACGCGCGCGAAATCGAGGCCTTTAGTGACACCGAGCTCGCCAAACATCTATGGGAGAACTCGCGGTGCGTGACGGTTCGGGATCCCGAAAACATATCCGAAAGCTTTCTGGAAAGGCTTAGGCAAATGGTCCGCTCGCACAATGTGCCCCACTCCGCCGTCGTCGACCTCGACGGCGTCAATGCCAAGCTGCTAGCCACGGAGCCCAAGGGCCGAGAGGTCTCTCCGGCGTCGTCGGACCGAGCTACGGAGATTCTGGACGACATGGAAGATGGAGAGGTTTCAAGCCACCGCGATCTAGTTCGTGCTGGAGGACGACCCGCCTACCCGATCCAACTCCTTGACCAAGTCTGGGAAATCCTCGGGCATACGGAGACATTCTTTCACTCTTTTGCTTCAGTGAATACGAATGGAACAACCCTGCTATTTTTGCATGGCAAAAGTCAAAATGAGATCTCTTCCGAGCCTGGCAGAAGGATGCTCGGACCGGCCGGATCTGCACGGGCGGAACGTCTCAAGCCGCCGTCAAACTCATCCAAAGCACTCGTGCTGGCGACCGCGGCCTGGCCTCCTATGTCGAGTACGTGCGCACCAACGCCTTGGTCCCACTTCGCCTCCAAACCGATCTCATCGCAAAGTTCGATCCGACCCAAGATCCTATAATACAGAATGCTCTCACAACCTGGCTAGAATACGTCGCCTACCGATATATTCAGACCAAATATGAAGCGAACAGCGTTGCACACCACAAAAAACACTTACCAAAGACCTGGGAGGAGCTTGTTAGCATGCTTGACACCGTCTGAGCTCGAGAAGGGCATTGTTCGTTTAAATTCGTCGTCGTGGGACGCCGCCAGCGAGACTCCGGAGCGGGTCAAGCTGCGGCTGAATGGAATCCGTCGCTACACCTGTTCAAGCATGAGCCTTCGCTGGGCCGAAAATGCTCTGGAAAGGGACGCTGCCGAGCTCTCCTGGGCTTTAAGACAATTGCCCCTCGTGCAGGCCGAGACCGAGGAACACCAGCATCGAAAGGAGTTGGATACAAAACAAGCGACTAAATATGGCCCCATACAGAAAAATACTAGGAGCATGGCAGAAGCGCAGAAAACCTCAGATTCACTCCGCCGGAGCCCACGGATCGCTGCCAAACAGGCTCAAAAGGCTGCCATGGCCAATCTGCCAACTATCCCAGAGAGACAACAAACCGATTCTATTCCTCGCAAGCGCTTTAGGCAAACAAATGCGCCGTGCACTGTTTTTCAGGAGGAAGCGAGCGATAACACTTCCGGCCGACGTCGGAACCAGGCACGGCCAGCGGATTCCGTCCGAGAACCAGAACAGGATGTTGCTCCACAGAAACGGCGCAAAGTATAAGGTTACGCACCAAAAAAACCCAGCAACGCGACTTTAGGAAGCCCCTCCGCACCCCCACTTGACAAGCCATAGGAGTCCTTAATCTCATTGATGTCATTTTGGGAATTTACTGTATGTGATCAAGCTATAGCCAGAGAAAGAAATTGGCATTCACCCTTCGATGGTGGCATGGGTGTATGGGCATGCCCCTTGCATCAGCAAGGACTATCCTTCTTCAAAAGTGTCTTCCGACATAAACACTTCCTTTATCTTCTTTTTTGCAACAGCAAGTATACTAACTCCTTTCAAAGTTTTTGGGCTTTCGTAGCGTAGAAATATAAAATCGAATCTTCAAACAATTGTAGCGGGAGCAGATCACTAAGGGTGCACATTTTGAAAGCCGAAGCTTCCTATGAGATATAAAGGATCGGGCTTGTAACAATTTTACTATAAAAAGAATCCGTCCCACATTTATTTACCATGAATTAAAAGCTGAAAGGCACAGCGTGACAGTTGGTCGCAATAGCGTTTATGTTGCTGTAACTAATCTAGTTTGATTTCAAAATCTATTTTAAAACAGCTGCCTTCGCGCCTCTCGTAACATATGTGGATTTCAAAATTGGCTTTCTGCCTTGGAAAACCCCAAAATGGTTCCTGCGCCTACCCGCGATACAATTGTTCTGCTCCTATCGGGAGTCCGCCCAGCAAAACTGAGTCTGGAAACAATAATAGTGACCCTGAGCATACAAAAGTCTTTACAGGCCCTCATCCTTATGGAATCCTTACACCTGGTCGGTATGGCTTCCAACTAGCCGGACGTTGCTGCTGATCAAACTGGCTTGGTTGGTTAGGATATGCCCACTTCCCGGTATAGTGGTTGGTAGGGGGAAGTTCGACAACTCCTACGACCTATTAGTATCAGAACCATTTGCGAGACAATCTTATTCGCCGAAACAACGTACCTGAAGGAGTTTGATAGTTTTGCAATGACGATGAATCGCCATGTTTGGCTTTCTTGATGCACTGGATCCAGATTATTGCCAGGATGCTAACGATCAGGGCGACTGCACTGACGACTATAGCGGCAATTACAGCGGGCTGGATACTGTGAGCAGGAATGGATTCGACAGAGACTGGTGGTAGATTGCTAGGTAAGGCTATAGCTGAAGGTGTAACATTTGTAGTGGCGCTGAGGAATACGGAAGCCCTGGTTCTATTGTCGCTGAGGCGTGCAGGGATAAGGTCGCTGGCGGCACAGGCTCCAGATGAGCATGGGTTGCTAGAACAGCACCCTAGAAAGGGGAGAGTGGTTTCTTTACATGTCCACCACACATCGACGCCTTTCTGATCCGAACAGTTCTGAGACGGTATGTTCTCGAATGAATCCGCAGCGAAGCTTGCTTTGGTGAGGTTTGCTTTCGGGCATATTCCGCTTCCGTCACAGGGATTAATGGTACAACAGCCTATGAATTCAGTGGTATTATTTTCACAGACGTAAAATTGACCGCCTTGGGGACAAGAGAAGCCGTGCTCCATGGTAGAAATATGTGGTTATCTGAGAATTTCACCACAGTCTACAAAAGCCAATGTGCGCATGCTAATATTTTAATTCTGTGCTATTTGGTGCCGATTGTGTATTTCAGAAACAAGCAGTGTTGCCAGGAACCTGTCTCTATCCAATCTTCAGGCTGCCACTGCGCTGCCACGTTCCAGGCGACACCTTCACGCTAAAAAAAAAGGTGGGCCAAGAGCTTGCGGCAATTCTAAGCGCCCGCGTTTCTGGTGACAGCCAATTCCCGAAGCCGACTTTACTAAGCTTTATTGACTGTAGATAAAAGGAATGACTGAAAGAGAATACGCAAGGTGGATCGAACAGGTTGTATCAAGGCGCTAAAACCCATCGCATTGGATTGTTCACGCGGCACTCTGCGCGACACGCTCCCAGCGCCGCGTCTCGGTACGTAATGAGCCTCAACCCAGGATTCATGCGTGGAAAACTAAAATTGCATCAAAACTACTCTAAAATTACTCTATCATAGTAGTGTCCATATCCTGTTTAAAGTCAGTCTGACATCTACGAAAATTACCCATGACTCTATTGTCGATCGGTCGGTTTGCAACGACTGCAGCCTCCACAGCTTCTGTCCAATATTCACATGTTTCAAACAACTGCGATGGCGACTCCGCGAAAACCCTGGAGGCGATGAGGCGAATCATGGCGTTATCAGGTAGATTACGGTGCTGCCTGTTCTTATAGTTAGCAGTTTTTATGTCTGTAAATTAAAGGCAATAAACGAACATGATTTCCTCTGCTTCCTCAGAGTATACCAAAAGAAAAAGCGGCCAGGCACCAGCCAGCTCGCTCCATCGCTTTGCCACCCGTTTGCGTTCGATCAGGGTTCGCCGGGGTAATACCACGTCCTGAGCACTCAGGTATATATCGAGCACAATACTTGCGTTCCGATAGCCATTTCGACGGTGAAGATGGCCGTTTTGTCTTTCCATAGCAACACGGGCCTCCAGTATGTCCAACACTCGAGCCAGATGCGCCTGCGCAAGTCTGGACAGTAGTCTATCATCCCCATTTGCAATCACAGCATCCAAGACTTTCAAAACGCTGAAAACCCTTGGATCTGAGCTGGGGGTCTCACACGATAGTCTTGTCTGACCGAGGAGGATAGACCAGGGTTCGATTACAGACTCGAGCTTCTGCATGAAGAGAGCCATTGAATTCTGATGGACAAGGCGAGCACAAAATTCATATATACCCTTGATACGCATGTTACATTCGGCTCGCTTCTTTCCAAACTTACAGCTGATTGGGTGCTGTTTGCAAATACTTGAAGACATGGCTGGGGAACGATGCTTTGATGAATTTACACAAGTATGATTCGCAGCAGCTGCTGATGTGCTTACCGTTGTCGTGTCGATCTCTGTCCGGCAAGAGAGCTGCTTTTATACTGGAAGCACCCTGAAACCAGGCTTTTGAAGAAAGCTTCACAGCCCATGGCCTGGATTCTGGCTCCTAAGGTCTGATTGGATTTTGAAATTTTCAACGGGCTAAAAGTTGCACCTCCGAGTAGACATGGGTAATTAAGTGTTCCATGTTCTATTATGTAGCTTTTTTGAGGGCAAGTCGAACCGCACTCGATCTAAATAAAGATTTCAGGGTTATGTGATCGATCATACGTTCCCTTGCTTTCTCACGGGCATCCATAGTACGGCCCACAGAAACAACCGTTTCGGCTGACTAACATGCCATGTTCCGAGGGTATTTATCAATTTGTACAGTACGATAATTCCCGAATTTAGTAACGTGGATGTACAGTACCCCGCGCAGGACAGTACCCCGCGCACTTATCGAACCAAATTGCAGAATTAATTTGACCACGCGTTTCTTCCACCACAACAAAATGTCAACCAATATAAAAGAATCTCAAATACTCCTTGCTATTGAAGCTATTCAGTCGGCCCGAATAACTAGTCGTCGAGCTGCTGCAAAAGCTTTCGGTGTACCGGAATCAACACTCCGCGACAGAATGAACGGAGTGGCCCCTTTGGCTGATCGTCGGCCTGGTGTTCAAAAATTAACAAAAAGCGAAGAGGATGTGATTGTTCAATACATTCTGGACCTGGATTCCCGAGGGTTTCCGCCTCAGATCGTTGACGTGGCCGCAATGGCCGACCATATCCTCGCTGCGCGGAACGCGCGACCGGTCGGGACTCGCTGGGCGAATCGCTTCGTCCAGCGACGCACAGAACTAAAGACGCGTTTCTCTCGCGCTTACGACTTCCAAAGGGCTTTATGCGAAAATCCTGACGCGTTGAACGCGTGGTTTCGATTGGTGGCCAACATGAAGGCCAAATACGGCATCCACGACTGCGACATTTACAATTTTGACGAAACCGGCTTTATGATGGGCCAGATTTGCGGTGGAATAGTTGTATCCGGGTCCGAAAGACGCGGAAGGAGCAAAAAAGTACAGCCTGGCAATCGGGAATGGGCTACTGCAATCTGCTGCATCAGTGGTGACGGCTACGATGTGCCCCCATTTCTCATCGTTAAAGGCGTCCACCATCTTGCGAATTGGTACACAGAGGGCGGTCTCCCCGCATCCTGGCGTATAAAAACTACCCCCAATGGATGGACAGATAATAAGACAGGCCTGGATTGGGTTCAGCATTCTGACAATTATACAAAATCGCGGACAAAGGGCGCATATAGGATGCTGGTGCTCGATGGGCATGGCAGTCACCAATCTCCCGAGTTTGAAGGCTATTGCAAAGATTACAACATTATTCCGCTTTGTCTGCCTGCTTATTCATTTCACCTAACTTAACGACTTGATGTTGGAGTGTTTAGTGTACTAAAGCGGGCGTACGGTCAAGAAATTAACGATTTTATCCGGGCTCATATTACCAATATTAGCAAAGTCGAATTCTTTTTGGCATTTGCAGCGGCCTACAAAAAGTCTGTAACAAAAGAAAACATGGCTGGGGGCTTTCGAGGGGCCGGGATTATCCCTCATAACCCGGAAACGGTTATATCCAAACTGGATGTTAAACTACGGACACCTTCACCCGAAAAGCCTGCTTTTCCCAATACCGACACCTGGGTTTCTCAAACGCCGCATAACCCGACAGAAGCGGTTTGTCAATCAACGCTTGTCAAAAATCGGATCTCTCGTCATCAAAGCAGCTCACCAACGCCTATTTTTGAAACTGTGAAACAGTTGGCGAAAGGTATGGACGGAATGGCGCACCAAGTTACACTGTTGTCAGCCGAGGTCCGCAGCCTTCGGAAGGCCAACGAAGCACTTAGCAAACGACGCAGGGCTAAAAAAGCACGTGTCCGCGAAGGAGAAGCATCTATTGTACAAGAGGTTCAAAGCTTGTTGCAATTGAACAATGCGGATGATCCGATACAGGAGGAAAAAGGTGAAAATAGGGTGGGAAATAATGCACGACTGGCGGCTAAAAGGCGCTGTGGCAACTGTGGTAAAACAGGACACAATGCACGCACCTGCCAGGAAGATGCAGAAATATCTGATGTATTGAATTCCATTACTGTTCAGGTAAATTAATGAGTATCGGCGTTGCAATTGAAGTTGGAAGTTGTGTTGAGGTAGCAAAGTGCGCGGGGTACTGTACATCCACGTTACTAGTTTTTAGCGGAAAAGAATTCGCTGCGTAGTATGTACTCGAAGCTGGCACAGGCAATTGAAGATCCACACATGAGGACATAGAAAATCTGTTTTGGCTGATGCTCTACTGCTGTACCCAACTACCGTAAATTTCAGTCACGGCAGCCAAGCTTTCTCTAAATCCAGAAAAACCAGAACAAAAAGCAGCGCCATTATTATCCAGGTCATGCACGCTATCAGAAGCAATAGGCCAATCAGATCACCCCCACCAATAATGACTGTAACTCTTTTGTTAGTATCCTGGGTGGGTAGGTTTTTGCATCAAAACATAGCCACTAACTTACTGCATCGATGGGAATTTACAGAAGTCCATTGATAATATTGTCCTTCAACATCACCGTCAAGGGCGTTGTCTTTGTAGGTTTCGTAGGACTCCATGTTGGAGAAATTGAACACTGTTATTTTTGACTGAAAGCTTTCAAAAGAATGTGCCAGAGAATTCAACAATACAGTTTGTTTTGCTACAAGTATGATTATAGTGATAGTACATGGGAGTTATGAGAAACGACACCTGTGCGAATTTCCTCCTATTGGAGTTCACATAATATGCGTGGTTGAATCCGGTGTCCAGGATACAGGGCAGCGACCAGGATTATGGCATTGTATGCCCTGCACAGGTTGCTTTGTGTTCGAACAATGAGAATGAGCCCAGTGTTCAAACTATGCGGCTGAGCCCAGTGCTCAAACCATGTGGTTGAACCCAGTGCTCAAACCATGTGGTTGAACCCAGTGTTCAAACCATGTGGTTGAACCCAGTGTTCAAACCATGTGCTTGACCCCAGTGTTCAAACTATGCAGTGTTAGCCCAGTGTTCATATGGTTGAACCCAGTGTTCAAACTATGCGGCTGAGCCCAGTGTTCAAACTATGCGGCTGAGCCCAGTGTTCAAACTATGCGGCTGATCCCAGTGTTCAAACCATGTGGTTGAACCCAGTGTCCAGGATACAGGATGCAGGACAGCTACCAGAATCCGGCCGAGTGGGACGTACACGAGAAAAGAAGTATTTTGCAAATTGGGTCAAACCAACAAAAACCAGTAGCTGACTCATCACTTTAGCAAAGCTTGTACGCACCTACAAGCACTGTAAACCCCACCGTCTACGGTCATTACTAAGTAATTGATTCTTGGAATTTACTGCGAGCCTACTTGGCCCCTTGAACCTGGTTTTGGGACGCTTGAAACTAGGTTAAATAAATCTGGGTGGTGACATGGTGGGACATTGTGAAACATCGCCATAACCCATGGCTTCACCAATCTTTGCCATTGCTGCCATTGTTACGTCAGTCAGGTCTGGATGGGAGCTCTCGAGATTGATCAAACGAAGAAAATTCGATAAAAAGTCAAAAAGTGTATCTTCCAGCCTTTGGAAGGCCCGCCGACTTATGAGAAATAAGGAGTATAAGTATTGGCGCGAGAAGTATGAGCTCGCAAATTCTAGATATGACCGTAAGTGTGGCCTCATTTTCCTACTTTGCTATCTTTGTTAACACCGGGAAGTTGTGGAGTTGAAGCAAGTAGAGACTTTTGTGAAGATTTTGCTCCAGAACGCACAGTGAACCTACTATAATCTCCCATATAAAAAGGGACTAGGCCAGCTATGCAGTGCAGGAAAGTTTGTGAGGTTTCGCATAATTGCCACTTTATCCTAAGCGTTCGAAAAGTGTGTGCATTGACTTTGCTGAAGTAAAGATTGTGTGGAAACCCTATTCCTTCTAGCATTGGAGCAAGTTTAGGAAACAAGTACTGGACGGGGGGCTTCTAATGGCAAATAGCCTAGTCAATTAGAAAAACGAATTTATTTTGGGTGTCAAGTTACGGTTGTTTGGATATATAGTCTCATCCTGTAATTTTACGATAGTTCCGATGTCAACTGCTAAATGGTTGTGAAAAGAATACGCACTAATAAAGCAAAAGAGCCTAAACCACGAATCAAAGAACAAAAAAAGAAACAAGCGTATACCTCCTCCTTTTCTCCCCTTTCCCTGTTACTTCTGTTGCTTCCTTGACTTCTTGCTTTGTGTCCCATTCTCACCTCCTTCGATACCTGCAAACCCACGTTTCGCGGACTTCCTAGAGGCGACAGGGGTTAGGATCTTCCGAAGCGGTTCCCCTCCCCCGTCGAGCTCCTGGGTGTTGTTTACCAAATTCATGTCCAGTTTGATCAGTTCCGAAAAAGAGTCCCCCCAGCCTTCGGTAGATTTCTGGGACTGGCCATATACCCGGGACATATCTCCTTTCTCGTCTATCTCTTCGTAATCACCATCACTCCCGTCATCGTCGTTATCGTATTCGTCGTCATCTGTATATTCATTTTCGTCTTCCCAATCCTCCTCCTCCTCGCTGTCCTCGCTGTCCTCGCTGTCCTCGCTGTCCTCGCTGTCCTCGCTGTCGAGTTCCTTTTCCTTTTCGTTGTTTTCAAATCCGCCAATATTGGTGTTTTCGAACTCCGACAAGGCGAGAGCCTCTGCGTATAGTTCATTGCTAGGCTGCACAGCCTGCGTCTGCAGCTCCGTTGCATTTGCGAAAGTATGGCCGTGCGCGTAGGACGGTTCCAAGCTTGCGGCGCATGTCTTAAGCCGCGGGACTATAAACGTCTGTGGTCCCAAAGATCCGATATTTATCCGGCTGGGAATCGTGTCTGTACAGAAAATAAACGCTTTTTGGATATCTGGATCCGAGATACAAATGCCTGAGCTGTCGAACAAAACTTTTTCATCAATAATAGCATCCCAGATTTGAAGAATGGCCATTAAGTTTTGTTTGACCGTAGTATAAAAACTGCGTCCAAGCTCGAGACGTTGACGGAAAACATTTGTAAAGTCAAAATTGTTGGCTAATTCGCCAGCGAGGGCGATTTCCTGCGAGGACAATATACGTGGTGCGTTCGGATTGCTGGTTTGGACATAATGCTGGTATTTCACCCAACTGGCGAACAAAATCATGTCGTGGTGTGATGAGTTCATGATAGGCTGAGGAAAAGTTATACCAGAAATAAAAGATAATTTAAATCGGATCTACTTTCAAACGAACCGCCCAATTGAATATTAAATAGTATTTTTTATCCCAATATTTGTTTGATTATATATAAATAGCGACCACAGTCCTGGCTGAAGGAAAATGTAAAATTCTATCTAACACACCAATTGGTGTTGGGGAAGGCAGTTTCGATAAACCGTCAAACGCCCACGACCAGCGTAACGGCGGAGGTGTATACCTGGAGCCGGGATCCGCTTTTTACGATAAGGTCCGTTAAAAATGTCCCGAAACCTGGCAATTTTGCAAAGTCGCCATTTTTAACATTGGAAACACACCCCATCCTTAGGTTGCAATTGGGTTTGGTCGTCTGTCATTCTTAACGACAAAGATTTCAACTTAGGAAAAAGCTCCAAAAAAGCCCTGATATGTTGAGGATTTTCCGTATTTAAAAAACCGATAACCAAAATTAATACAGCGGGCAAAGGAACGCAATGCTGGATATTTCCAATAAATTTGCCGTTTACTTGTAATATGGTTGTTCCGCCCCGTTGTGCCAACGCCCTAAAGACAATTTCCACGGTAGCATCTACGGCGTCTGCAAAATGTGGTTGCAACCAAATACTTTTCACTAAACGGGTATATTTTGTGTTTCTTTCTCGTTTCAATTTTTTAATATGCTCGATGGTAATGCAATTAAGTGCTGGGAGTGCGGTGAAAATATTTCTAAAGCCCTCCACTGTAGGCCGTGACGTGCCAGCACTACTGTACGTGCAATATGCGTTTTCGACAGCAGGGTCGTCCCAGCGGAGTGCGTCTTTACGTTCTCCACCAACCAAAAGTGGATGGGTTGCCCATTGGTTACGTTGGCATTTCGGCCAAACTGCGTGGTATATTTTCAGCGTTTTTACATTGTTGGCGATTGCAGTGTTGGTTAAAAAAACCTGTAAGTCTTTTACGCAATCAACTGTGGCAAGAACCCCTATAGTGTGGGCAAATACAGGGAGGGTAATATTTGCTAGCCATGAAGACGTTAAACGCAAGTTCCGCAGGGTACCCAGTGATAAAAAAGTGGCAATTTTAATAACAAGCTCCGGGGGAAGTCGATCCATATCGTCAACGATTTACAATTGAAGTCGGTGCAAATCCGGACAACCCAAATTGGATAGATGTTGGCGGATTTATTGATATCTCCAGATTTGGCAATCCCTTGGTTGCCAGGATCCAGGATCAAGATCCCTCTGGCAATTCGGCCTGTCCCCAGGGCCTGGGCAACAAAGATAAACGACCTGATCACAGTAGTATTGCCTCAAGCGGGGAAATCACCATCGGTGTACTGAAAAAGCGGAGATAAACCCGACAGTTTGGTATCACATTATGTAGCGTGTTGGAACTAGCCCACCTAGACTTTCCCCTGCAATATAATTGGTTAAGCTTCTACTCTGCTCCACACATCACACACAGCCAACGTTGTTTTCTGACTACGTACGAACTTGAGACAAAACCATTACCGTACACCACTGGAGCAAGTTGAAAGGAAATGCAATGGACTGGCCATTGGCGGTTTTGACCGGACCTGTACTGAACGTTTTGCTTGTATCAACAAAGTAGAGGAACACAAAGAAATGTAATGCTGCCTCCGTCACAGCATAGGAGCCCGCTTCAAGGTGCATACTTAGTGCTTACGCTGCACCCTGAGAGTTCAGTTGTAACACTTATGGCTCGCAGAGCATTGTTATTTGATGAAAATTCTAGGTGACCACCTATTCACTCATGAAATACTGCAGAAAACCACAGAAAACGATGGACGAAAGCAAATGCCATCGATAAATCTTCAAGTTTCCCCTGCCCTACCGGGAAACCTGCGATGTGATAGCAGGATCTGATTATCCGCATCCAACTTATTGCTTCTCCTCAAAACCGACGTTTATTAATAGCAGGAGCGGTATGTATCCGTGCGACACTGCCTGTGGTGCCAATATAGCTGTCACGGGCGTCTGCACCTCCATTTGCGGCACGCTGTCGGCATCCGGCGAGTGCTCCACTGGAGGCACTTTTTCGAGTGCTGGAGCTGGCGATGTTGGTACCGTCAGTTCCGTTCTCACGGGCGACACCCCAAATGCACTTTTTGCTTCGGATAATCGATGTGGCCATAGCGGCAGTGGTTTGAAGTCCAACGGCGACTGACATGCGAATGGCAAAACTGGCTCCTTTGGCGAGTACAAAGCCGTGTCACTGAGCGCAGGAAGTTCTGCTTGGCCTGCAGTGAGGTACTCTTGGCCGGGAAACTCACCACTCGGTGGTGGTGTGACGAGATCGTGTGGCAATGCTTTTATCGGTCGGGCGCTAATGTCCGAAGAGTGTAGGTTGTTGGCCGGCGCTGGTGACGTCTCAGTCAATATTCTAAGTCGGGGCCGAGCGGGTGTTAAAGTGGGACTGTCAGCGCGTGGTATCTCGACTAGCCCGTTTGGATCCACTCCCGTAACATTGAAGCCAATCGCGCAGTTGGCTGTTTTCTCTTTGGTTGGGTTCACATCCAGCTCCGTCAGTTTGCTAGGCTCCACACTTCTATCCATAACTGCTTCTTTGGCCTTTTCGGGCAAACATGCAGACAGCGGGAAATTGACCGGTAACAACTGCACGGGCGCTGAGGGCCGAGAGCTAACGGGGTCTATGACTCTACTCAGGTCCAAAAGTCTGTCCAGCTCATCGTAGTCAGGCAAAGGCAAATCGTGGTCCTCGACCCCAGCGTTGGGCGTGACGCCATCCCACTCGCCCTCGGCCGTATCCCTGCCTGGACGACAAACCAGCTTCGCAAATGGGGCGTTGTCCGTGTCAACAACGAGGAGATGCTTGGTGCTCCTGCCGAGGACTCCATAAATGTTGACCTCGCCGTTCTGGATGCCCATGACGACACTAGTACCAGCGTACAATGCATCTCGTTCGATACCGCAGCGGTTGGCAAAGACGAGAATAATTTCGGCATCTCTCTCGGCACGGATCAGAGGCTCCATGCGTTTGGCCCAGTATTCGAGTGTTTCCATGTCAGGCTCATAGGGCTTGCTGCAAAAGGCGGCGCGGTCCTCAAGCGTGCTCCATGCCATGGAGATAATGACGACACTGGCGTGTGATTCAAGGATGTGGAATGCAAACTCGAACTGGTGCCAAGGTCTTTCGAACTTGTAGGGACTGTTATCACTTTGTCAACGAAGCCCCCAGGTTTTACTGGTTGAATTTGGTTAAGGAAGATGGAGGTCTTACTTGATGTCCATGCCTACAGAATGATGATTCGTTAGTAAGTGCGATCAGCGGTGAAATTCATGCGAGCAGAACTGCCTACTTACAGATCCCCATGGCTGTTTGCCCGATGCCATCCACCTCGCCCTGGAAAAAGCCGCCAGTCCCCTCCTTACACCATGTCTCGTCCGTGTAGTAAAGATGCTGCTTTCTGTAGTTTGCCAAGGTCTCGCCATCCTCATTGACGAGCAGCAGTGAATTAAAATGTCGTACTGGGCCACTCCAGTCTGTGCTGGACTCCGGGTAACCCAGAGCAACCTTGCAGTCGTACTTGAGTGCCGTAGTCCTGGCCCAGAGTGCCGATATCCCTGAGCCTTTCGGCTCAAGGTAAGGCTGGATCTCCTCTAGTGATTCAAAATTATAACCTGGTGTGAGTTTTTGTTAGCTCGCTAGTCCAAAATTTCCCCGCGCGTATGGATGGACTCTCGCACCAGTAAAAGCCATCTCGGGAAGCACCAGCAGGTCAAGGCTTTCGAGTTCATTTCGATTCGCGCGGTTTAAAACCGAATCAGCACGATTGAGATTGTTATCAATATCGCCAACCTCTGGCGCAAATTGAAGACAGCCAATCCTCATTCTAAAACTGATTGTTGTTGGGAGAAGATGCGCAAAACCGCTGAAAGATGGGGCTGGAACAATTTGTCCAAAACGTTTGGGTATGTATTCGACTTTAAATACAGGGCGGTTGACATAGTATTTCGTTTTAAATCCCCAAAAGATATTTTCAATGCCCCGGCAGGACTCGACAGATAAAACAAGAAAAAACGAGGGAAGCGGCAAACCTGATCAGGTAGGTCCCGCCAAGAAGGAGGATTTGGAAATATCGCGTTGTATAGGCTTGTGATGCTAAAAATATCGCGCGTAGCGCATCTTTCGCATGGAATCATTCAAAACTTTTAAAAAAGTAAAAGAATCCACC
Organism: Pyricularia sp. CBS 133598; assembly: GCA_004337975.1. Classification (NCBI taxonomy): domain Eukaryota; kingdom Fungi; phylum Ascomycota; class Sordariomycetes; order Magnaporthales; family Pyriculariaceae; genus Pyricularia; species Pyricularia sp. CBS 133598. The sequence continues at coordinate 448,636 of RRCJ01000016.1, forward strand.
ACATTACAATATGAGAAAAACATGGCCGTGGGATACGCGATATTGCGGGTGCTCACCGCACCCAAAACTAAATATAGCAACTTCTCAACTATGGTTTGTTCTCCGCGTAAAGATGCCCGGCTCACAGATAATATGCGAGCATCAAGGCCAGCATATTCAAAACTTTCTATATTTAGTTGGTTGATGATTTGCTTTATGATTTCTGTTTTGGGTAACGGGTCCCTTGTGCGCAGAAAGACGCTTAGACAATTCTGATCCGGCATCACAAAAAATACATTGCATAGAGTCAACCCAACAGACCAAGATGTGATCACGTAGGGTTACATTAGCTGACGATTCGCAAAACCAACAAAAAGGGTATCTGACGCAAGGCCAACATTTGAGTACAACTTCGTCTCCCCAATCCATACTCTAAAATCATTGAACGTTCAACGTGGGTACGAGACAAAAGCGCCCTAGTCTCCAAAGCTAGAAGCCCACTAGCTTGGGTTTTGCATCCTATTGCCTTGGCGCCTTTCACAGTTCTTCCACGATGCCCATTCAGGATCTAGTATGGGAGCTCGTGTCTCACATTGCTCAGGAACTTGACGCGCAGGACTTATTCAACTTTTCTCTATCGTGTCGAACCCTGCAACGGCTCATTTGGGACAACCATATATGCGCAATGGTTTTAGAAGTAAGCTGCAGCCTTGAGCCAACACGAGTATCCCAAGCACACATTTCGTTAATGTCTGATATACTTCCTTCACCAAGGGAGTCGAGGAATTCGGGTCGTTCCGGAGTCTGACACTGACAGTATTTACATGGAAGTCGACCGCCCCGTTTGCACCAGAGACCAAGGCGGCTCATAAAAGCAAAAATTATGCTAAAGCATTACGGCTAATTGTGAAGCGTCGAACCGCGATTTTGTCTGCATCTTCGTACCTGGCCGCGGTCGTTGCCGAAGCAGAATCCTTCCTTTATTCAAATGGAGTTCTTTGCTACCTCAGCAACGGGTTACTAAAAATACGTGATCTGCACAACTCGGCACTTGAAGACACTATTAGCATCGGAAAGCTCCTGGAAGTAGAAGACCACCTTTCTGAGACCATCAAGGATGAACACTTTAAACTGCGCATCTTGAACTACGCTGATGGCTTCGTTTCTTGCTATCTCAACCCCGGAAATCGATCATTCCCCCGGCTTCTAATCATCAGCCTTTCCCACGGCCGCTTGTTCAGTCATACACTTGCATCCTCGAGGAAAATCTTCGTACGAAATGACGATAAATACCTTTATTATGGTACTCATAGTGCCATCGCAAGGGACGGAAGTCAGCGCTGGGTACTTCGGGGCTGTAATCTCCTGAATGGTACTTGGCAAAACGATTTGACACATCTTCCTGACAGAATTGGATCCGATATTGGCGCCAACATCTGCTTCGAGATCATTGACGGCTACTTTTACGCCCTGGGAATTCAGAGAGACTCTCTCTACAACTCCTATATTTGCGTCCGGTTTCGCATTGATCAGTCTAAAAATATGGAGGAGTGGCAGGAGTTTCATTATGAGGGCCCTACCAATATTCAACGGACTTTCATCGCTCAGGATGAGCGCACTGGGGTGCTGAATATCGTCCAGGGACGTATTGAGTCGGGGGAAGGGCCCAGTGCCAACAAGATGACATATTACAGAAGAAGGCTTCAGTTTCCTGGCGATGGCGACAAATCAGCCTTGTCCTCTCCAGGCCCACTGACAACTGCTGGATACGGAGAACCTAGCAGTGTTACACACGCCTCAGACCAAAACGCTGCCAACCTACGTTTGTTAACTCCGAACGACTCAGTCTTCTGGTGCTACTCAGACCGTCCTTTGCGAAGCCAAAGAATAAGACTAAGGATCAATTTAGCCCATTTTACTGCGTCTGCCACGCCTAACGCTGGAAGCCCAACTCGGGACCAGCGCGTCGAAAGGCACATGTCAAGAATAAACCTCTGGTCGCCTCCAGATTGGGATAATGACAAAAATGTCAAAGCTCTCAATGCCATTCTCAGCCCGCAACTTGAACAAAATTTCATTGGAATGTGGGATGAGAGATTAAAATGCTACACACAAGGAGGCTTGCTCAACACTGTTCTTGATCCTTCAATACGTTTACAAGGCAATCGAAGATGGGTTAACGTATACTGCTAAAGGCTTCCATCTGGGTGATACAAACCGATATCGGGACGATAATGGGGAAGCTGGAAGGGATGGAATGTTAACATGGGCAGATTTTCGTGGTGGGTGGACATAGATTGCGTGATTTGATTCCGTATCAGACTAAGACTCGTTTACTATGTTGATGTTTGTCAATCCATGACCAGCTCGCGCGCAGGCTTTCTTGGAGGTCCTTGGCGAGGATCTCGGGGCAAGTTGTCCGGAATCCAGGATCCAGGATCCAGATCCTTCTGCCAACTCGGCCTACGAGGTGGTCTGGGTGACAGAGGTGATGGCTTTCCATCGGTGTGCTGAAAAAGGGGAGATAAACCCGACAGTTTGGTATCACAATAAAGTGTTTGCATAAGAGGTTGGAACTGGTAAGTTTTTCTCTGAAGTATAATTGGTCAAGCTTTCTTGGTGCTCCACACACCACAAGAAGAGGATTACATTGGTGCTAAATTTTGCAGGTCCAACAGGTACGAAAAGACATGTGATCTACATGCAGGCTGTTTTCGGACTACATACGTAAATTATATGAAAATCCTCTCTCATTGTCAAGCAGAAGCAAATGTCGCACAATCTCTTCGAGATTTAAATGAGTAGCAAAAAAGAGCTAAAGAAACACCAATCCCTACTCAACGCGATTCAGATAATATAATAGTTGTAAATAACGTTGTAAAGGTCCTAGTTACTGTGACTAAACCTCGCGCGACATCAGGGGCTGCAAGACGAGAAGCGGTGCTAACCTGAACGAAACCATTGCCATCAGCACTGCGGCTCACAGAACTGGCCAGGGTGGAGGGTGGGAAGGATTGACCCTCGTTTAAAAGCACTGAGGAGGACAGTGTGCCATCTGATAACGTATCTGTGGTTGTGGTTACGGTTGTGCTTGTACTTGACGTTGTACTTGACGTTGTACTTGACGTTGTACTTCTATGTGACATCGTGCTTGTGTCTATATTTGGGGTCGAACCACCTTCCACAGAGAGAGAGACTAGCAATGCCGTGTTGCCATTCCGTGGCCAACTTTGACAAGAAATAGTCCCGTCTTGTGACTGGGGAGCTCGGAGGGTACCACGTCCCTCCGAAACATTAGCGCGCACACAAGTATGTGCCGCCACCCCGCACGTCCTACACGGCTCCATTATTAGTGCAACGCAAGCTAGAAAGCAGGCAAGGGAGGAAAGGGTCTGACCAGGTCACATATGCATCACCATTCGGCACCCCAACAGGCACCTGGAAACTGACGTTTTCCGACCCAAAGTGACAGGATCCTGAGCCGTAAAAATATGTGATTGGTGGAAAGGCAGGGTTTGCAAAGTAAATTGCCGCGCGGCAGTCTTTCCTGGCCGGGGTGTGGTTGCTGTAAACGTGGTTAGCATTGCTGAATTAGTGGCGAGAACAAGGGAACTTGGTGTATGTACATGGTTTGTATTATAGATTTGCCAGCAACGAGCTGCAAAGGAGGGTCTGAGATACAGAAGTTAAAAGGGCCTCCGAACGCGCTGCTCAAAGAAACAAAAACAGTCCAAAGAATCGGAAGCAGCATTTTAAGTTCGGTGTGTACAAAAAGTTCAGTAGTTTGTTTTTCTTGAACTTTTCTTCAGATGAAACGGCGGTATTTTGCCTTTTTGTAACGACGCTGGACCCCGGATCCCGGCTTGCGGTCTCCTGTACTCATTGAAGCCCTGCAACCAGGCGCCATGGACGACAGTTATGGCTTCATGCTAGACCCAAGCTGGCATGCAAACGCCTGCCTTGATTCCAACTTTCTGGACAACGTGGAAGGGATACAAGACTCAAGGAGCCATTCCGGCGCCCTTCCAGGGTCAAACGTGGACTTCAACTACGGAGCCTTTATCACCGAGCTTAACAACTGCGAGAAAGAGGATTTGAGAAGTTTTGTAGCGAGCCTAAGCCCCTATAAAAGGATAGGACTGACGAATAAATAAAAGTCTTGGAATTACTACAATATCCCGACTCGAGAAATCCGAAGATGCAGCAAAACAGAGAGATCAGCAACTGGCGGATAAGCTTGCAAAGATTGATGATACCAATACAAAGATTCTTGCTATGCTTGAAAAACTGGAAGTCCAATCTGGGGAGAGCTTTAGTGTTCTAAAAGAAGTCAAGGAGATGATCAAAGCTGTAGGGAGCGGCCTGAGCCAGTTCAACACAATGGTGGTTAAGTATTTTAACGGAGAGCATGGAAAAAACAGGCAAAGCAAGTGATACCATGTATTATTTATTGTCCCGTAGGCGTAACAACTAGGTGCAATTCCGTCACAGCTCCCACAAGTCTAGAAGAAAACAACTGACCTATATTCCGTTGCTTAATGCTTTGCGATCGCAATTAGTTTTCTTCGCGACATGATACCAATAAGGTTTAAGCATTCAGTGTGATTGCTCTTCCAGAGTCACGCGAGCATTTAAAAGAGACGAGAGGCTGCCAATAGCGCCCACGGCTAACACATTGCTGGCGCACTGTGCCGCTGGGTACAAAGGCGACAGGCCAAAGCCTTTATTAGAGTTTGCTGGTTGCTCATCAATGTTGGCGCTACAGCACCGCCGACACCATTGCTTGCGTCTTAATGCTTATTCAGATCTTGCAGACCACGCCATAAAACCTCTTAATTCCCAGTGCTTACTCCGTGCAAACCAGTCCTTACCATAATTGCTCCTAATTTCTGGTTCTAGGATATCTCCTAGAAACTGGATCCTGGCTCAGCCGGTCGCCAGGACTCCAAAGACTGCCAACAGTTTAAAGGGTTAAGATATGCTACCTCAGCTGCTTTTCTCTTGAAACCTTTAGTTTTGGACTAAAAACGTTGGTTTCTTGGCTTTTGGCTTTTTCTGCGTGCACAATGTCATCACGCAATCCTGATGAGGACCTTTTACCTGCTTGGATTTCCCCACTCAACACCCTAGATCTGCACCAGCGACCCCTTTCTGCATCAAACTCAAGCCGTTCAAGAGATGGGTGTGAACTTAAGATTTTGGAGGTCGTGCGGGAACTCCAAAAGACCAACAAAGACTTGCAGTCGGAAGCAATAACAACTTCTCGACTTGAAGATCGTATTGGCAGCGCTGAAGCTAAAGCTGCCATTGTCGAGGCCAAGACCAAATTATGGGAAGAAACAGTGTCCCGCCTCAAGGAACGTATAAAACAAGGAGATCAGGATAACTTCTTATTCAGGGAAAATATTTCTTCCTGGTTAAAACATATAATTCACTCCATTGATCACATCAGGACAGACAATTCTAGTTCATCACGGGCTACTCGTGGTTTTTGGAAAGAATTCACGAGCTTACACGTGGAACACAGCGCCCTCCGGCGACAAATAAGTAGCCTGGAGACTCGCCTTCATATCCTTGAAGAGACTTGCGGCGACAACAGTCTTTCGGCCAAAAAGAATTATGCACAAACTACACCCAGAAAGAACGAAGGTGTCGATTTATCTGCCAATCAGCCCGACCGACAGGCTCGGCCACTTGCTGGAAGTACAATGGCTTCTGGCAAAAGCAGCAGACAGCTATAACATATAAGCGTATTGACCACGCACCTGAAAACTAAGCTGAATACCGAGGTTTTATAATTGGGGTTAAGTCCTTATTTCGTTTTCACAGCAGTTTCTTGGTTAGTAACCTCGCCCGTTGAACATTTCACTTTTTTATTTTGGAAAATGCTTTCGTCCTGACTTTTGCCCTTGTCGAGTCCTGTTGCCTCAACCATTAGATTTTTTGAGTTTATACAAACTTAGCGATCATAAATTTAGGTGCACAAGGAATAGAAATCTAATGACAATCTTAACAGCGCTTGCAGAAGCTGGGTAGGACTCTCAGGTCGGGGGCGTTGGGTTTAAGAAGTTCCAGGTGTTTCAATAGATAGATCAAGGTGTCACACATTTGTATAGCGTAGTCAGCACTAGAGGCCGACAAATTTAGCAACGCGCGTGTAACCTGCACCTACATAACGCTACACACTTCAATATATAATTTCGTACCTAATAAACTTGAATGCACGTCTGGGTTGGCAGGTCAAGAACGGTTCGAGTGTGTGTCCTATGCTTTGCGGGAAAAAATAAACGAAATGCCTAACAGGATAGTAATTACTAAAGCAATACCCAGACACCACCCAAGATTTCCTCTTGTAACCTCTGAAATACCCAGGGCTTCAAATAAAAAAGGAACAGAAATTGCCGCCATCACAGCAACTACCAGAGGAACCGCAGCAAGGAGAAACACTATTGTTTCGATCAAAGCTCGCAGCACTGGCATCGTTCGCAGGATAATAGAGCCGAAAAGAAATGGGACGATAAGGATAATACTTAAAGTCAGGATTCCAGCCAGAGAAATTTCGATGAAAGCACGAGTGGTACCTAACATGGCCCAAAACAGGTCTATCTTCTGCAACATTGGGAACGGCACTGGAAATAGTTCCGATAAGTTCGATGGGAGACTGCGACAGGGACGGTTATGATCATTCAACTGGCAGATTTGGTCTGTTCCCAACGTGATTCTCAATGGTCCGCCGATTGTGATAGCATTTAAAAGGCCCGTAGCTTCACTGGCGAGTTCCGATACGCGGGTTGCAAACCGTGAAGCAATACTTTCGATAGCAGGCGGGACTTCAGTGGCAAGGCTAGTAGCGTCGGAAATGCGGTTTTTGATCTTTGATCCTACGTCGTCTATATCAGAGCCAAAAAGTGGAGATTGGCGAGAGTGCAGCACTGACAACTCAACGGTGATCGTAGCTATTCCATTTTTTCGCATTTCCTTGGAAAGACTATAGCATAGGAAAGCTGCACTGGTAAGAAGAAAGGCCAACGTGATCAAAGCCCTTTCCATTTTTGCTTTGGCGGTTTCCACTTTTCCCAGTATTGAAGTACACACGGTAGTCCACTTTATACAACAAGCCTGAAATACCCCGAAAACCGGTACCAGCCCCTTTCCAGGGTCCTGGCGGCTCCTTTGAACATCTAATAACTGCTTCAGGGTGTTGATATTTTCCAAACCAAGTATGGCCCAACCCCAAATTTCCAGATGGAGCTACAGTACTGGGTGCTCGTTCGAGTTGGAAACCCAAAAACGTAGCTATACTGCGCTTTTACAAGCGATATTGTTCGAGCTAAGATTTTGGTCCCACTGGTTTAGGAACCACAGCAAAATGTGGCCGAAAAATGGTATGCGCAGCAATTTGAGCTTGCTTTTGGAGGAGACTGAGTCGCAGCATAGTCGAGCTATAGACAAACCACTTCCCCTCCCCCCTTTATCGCCAAAATACGAATCACCACGAGCCCCGCCACCCCTGGCCAACAGAACCTACCTGGATAATAGCTCAAAGCATAGGCCGATCACTTGGTCGGAGGACCAGATTAACATTCTTCAGGAGGAAAATCGCAAATTAAGGCGCCAGATTCTTGCCCAAAAACGAGTTGAAAACGACAACGATCGTATTATTTCTATGCTCAGACAGCACAACAGACAGGCTAACCAGGAGCTCAACCGCCAGAATGAAGCGATTTCAAGATTAGCAAACATGGCTGTATCTATACAGGGCTCTACAAAACCAGCACTTGACAGGGCCGAGTCGTGTAGTTCTGGAAGCCTAGACTACAGCGCGGTTGACATCATACAGATTTACCATGATACAGCAGATATTGAGGCAAAAGGAGGGACGAACTACATTTAATGTGTGTCTTTTGTTTCTACCGTCTCAAATATTGCAGTAGTCCAATTTGCATGGGAAGCGAGGCTGTATTCATGGCTTCTTACAAGTAGCAAGAGGGATCGGGAATGAATTTCATATTTCACATTCTGAAGCTCTAGATATATGGTGAGATCAACTATTGAGGTTTCCAAATGCAACCGTCTGAATGCGTAGGATTGCTAGACTTCATAGACGGGGCTGTAGTACTTTCCATTCCATTCATTTAGTACTTGAGTAACGAAACTATTGGGACATAGCGAGAATTTTTGTAAGGGATGGTCAGATTCCATTCGCAGCAGCGAGGTGAATTGAAACCGGGTTGAAGTTGTGCATGTGCCTACCACTCCGGCGGAATGGCGGACAAAAAGCCGGAACAGCAAGCACCATAACCTAGATGGCAGTCAATGCTCCAGAGTACTTGACAATGAAAGTAAATTTATCCATTCCACTGGCTACCTATTACTTGGAGGGCCGAAAACAACGTTGGCTGTGTGTGATGTGTGGAGCAGAGTAGAAGCTTAACCAATTATATTGCAGGGGAAAGTCTAGGTGGGCTAGTTCCAACACGCTACATAATGTGATACCAAACTGTCGGGTTTATCTCCGCTTTTTCAGTACACCGATGGTGATTTCCCCGCTTGAGGCAATACTACTGTGATCAGGTCGTTTATCTTTGTTGCCCAGGCCCTGGGGACAGGCCGAATTGCCAGAGGGATCTTGATCCTGGATCCTGGCAACCAAGGGATTGCCAAATCTGGAGATATCAATAAATCCGCCAACATCTATCCAATTTGGGTTGTCCGGATTTGCACCGACTTCAATTGTAAATCGTTGACGATATGGATCGACTTCCCCCGGAGCTTGTTATTAAAATTGCCACTTTTTTATCACTGGGTACCCTGCGGAACTTGCGTTTAACGTCTTCATGGCTAGCAAATATTACCCTCCCTGTATTTGCCCACACTATAGGGGTTCTTGCCACAGTTGATTGCGTAAAAGACTTACAGGTTTTTTTAACCAACACTGCAATCGCCAACAATGTAAAAACGCTGAAAATATACCACGCAGTTTGGCCGAAATGCCAACGTAACCAATGGGCAACCCATCCACTTTTGGTTGGTGGAGAACGTAAAGACGCACTCCGCTGGGACGACCCTGCTGTCGAAAACGCATATTGCACGTACAGTAGTGCTGGCACGTCACGGCCTACAGTGGAGGGCTTTAGAAATATTTTCACCGCACTCCCAGCACTTAATTGCATTACTATCGAGCATATTAAAAAATTGAAACGAGAAAGAAACACAAAATATACCCGTTTAGTGAAAAGTATTTGGTTGCAACCACATTTTGCAGACGCCGTAGATGTCACCGTGGAAATTGTCTTTAGGGCGTTGGCACAACGGGGCGGAACAACCATATTACAAGTAAACGGCAAATTTATTGGAAATATCCAGCATTGCGTTCCTTTGCCCGCTGTATTAATTTTGGTTATCGGTTTTTTAAATACGGAAAATCCTCAACATATCAGGGCTTTTTTGGAGCTTTTTCCTAAGTTGAAATCTTTGTCGTTAAGAATGACAGACGACCAAACCCAATTGCAACCTAAGGATGGGGTGTGTTTCCAATGTTAAAAATGGCGACTTTGCAAAATTGCCAGGTTTCGGGACATTTTTAACGGACCTTATCGTAAAAAGCGGATCCCGGCTCCAGGTATACACCTCCGCCGTTACGCTGGTCGTGGGCGTTTGACGGTTTATCGAAACTGCCTTCCCCAACACCAATTGGTGTGTTAGATAGAATTTTACATTTTCCTTCAGCCAGGACTGTGGTCGCTATTTATATATAATCAAACAAATATTGGGATAAAAAATACTATTTAATATTCAATTGGGCGGTTCGTTTGAAAGTAGATCCGATTTAAATTATCTTTTATTTCTGGTATAACTTTTCCTCAGCCTATCATGAACTCATCACACCACGACATGATTTTGTTCGCCAGTTGGGTGAAATACCAGCATTATGTCCAAACCAGCAATCCGAACGCACCACGTATATTGTCCTCGCAGGAAATCGCCCTCGCTGGCGAATTAGCCAACAATTTTGACTTTACAAATGTTTTCCGTCAACGTCTCGAGCTTGGACGCAGTTTTTATACTACGGTCAAACAAAACTTAATGGCCATTCTTCAAATCTGGGATGCTATTATTGATGAAAAAGTTTTGTTCGACAGCTCAGGCATTTGTATCTCGGATCCAGATATCCAAAAAGCGTTTATTTTCTGTACAGACACGATTCCCAGCCGGATAAATATCGGATCTTTGGGACCACAGACGTTTATAGTCCCGCGGCTTAAGACATGCGCCGCAAGCTTGGAACCGTCCTACGTGCACGGCCATACTTTCGCAAATGCAACGGAGCTGCAGACGCAGGCTGTGCAGCCTAGCAATGAACTATACGCAGAGGCTCTCGCCTTGTCGGAGTTCGAAAACACCAATATTGGCGGATTTGAAAACAACGAAAAGGAAAAGGAACTCGACAGCGAGGACAGCGAGGACAGCGAGGACAGCGAGGACAGCGAGGAGGAGGAGGATTGGGAAGATGAAAATGAATATACAGATGACGACGAATACGATAACGACGATGACGGGAGTGATGGTGATTACGAAGAGATAGACGAGAAAGGAGATATGTCCCGGGTATATGGCCAGTCCCAGAAATCTACCGAAGGCTGGGGGGACTCTTTTTCGGAACTGATCAAACTGGACATGAATTTGGTAAACAACACCCAGGAGCTCGACGGGGGAGGGGAACCGCTTCGGAAGATCCTAACCCCTGTCGCCTCTAGGAAGTCCGCGAAACGTGGGTTTGCAGGTATCGAAGGAGGTGAGAATGGGACACAAAGCAAGAAGTCAAGGAAGCAACAGAAGTAACAGGGAAAGGGGAGAAAAGGAGGAGGTATACGCTTGTTCTTTTGCTATTTTGGTAGTTTTGGCTTTCTGATGCATTTTCAAGACACACTGTGCGCAATCATTGAAAAAAAAACTATAGATTCATTTACCCATGTCAACCCAATTTTTGATTTGGCGTGCCTCGACGGTCCGTACAATGGCATTATCACCCAACCGGGTGGACAGAATGCTGGCTGCAAAAATATTCGTCTCGCTCATCCGTTTGTGTATTATAAAAATGATGGCGATAGCGATAAGCAAGCTGCTATTTCATCCAGTTTTTTTAATGCAATAGTTATGCAAATTTAGCATGTCTTTTGTTTTCTGTCCTGCGCTCTATTCATCGTTTTCACACCCAGGTTACCTCTGGATTTATCGCTTGTCCCAGGAATTTGTGCCCAGATATCAGGCAGAGCAAAGCAGAGCTAATCTGTGCATCGCTAAATGCACGGACCAAAATTAGTCGCCTTCCGGCAACTACTTTTTATCCGTGCGTCATTGCAACAAGATTTAAAGGAACGCCAGTAAAGAAACCTTATCACATCTCCGCTGCACTGGCCCAAGCTGACATATCGTGGAAATGCAGTGGCGATAAATGGCAGATTTAGAAGAGCGAATACACGCAGCCCAGCAGCGCGAAGAATTTGAGGATCCTTAAGTCAAGTGCCAGTCAATTCCCAGTCATCATTGCCACTGTCTCAACAAAATGAAGGAACAACCAACTACAAGACGCGACCAATTAGCGGGTTTGTTTGGATACATAGACCGGCAATGCAGTACGTCGCAGAGGTGGAGGGGACCAGATGAGGGTAATCTGGCAAGTAACAGGGAAAGTTTGCATCAAAGGTTTGTGGGGCCTTTGTTAAAGATGCAGCTGCAGAGGGAGGGTATTGGTCACCCGCCAATGATATAGAGTGACGCGTCGGCAAACGTCTGTCTGTATTTCTTCTTACTTTTTATTGTGATTTGCTTTCCATAGGCATGCTTGGTAGGATAGCAAACTCTGAACCAAACATCTGTTGCGCGGCGTGCTCGCGAGCGTGACAAGATGTTACCCGCATTTATTTGCGAGTCACTTTGCAGTCCTGAAGACACAAGTGGATAAGTCGAAGAAATCCGACGGTATGATTAATTGATTTCCGTTCTCTTTGGTCGTCAATAGGGGCCCTTCTCTGTTTAACTTTAATATGAAACTTTGTACTTATGCATTTCTATCAACATTAAACATTCATGGCCTGCTTGTGGCATTCTCCCATTTATTGCAGTATTATCTCCAGTTTGATGGTGTATATTTTATTTGTCTAGCCTAACGTCTCCCATGCGCACATCATTTTTACCGGACGACACACACAGGCTGTATAACTTGCGACACCAGTGTGACAACCAACCAGAATTCCCAGAAGTTACGCATCACAATATGGCACCAGGATCACATGCATTCTACTGTCTCTGGCAGGAAGAGTGCGTTTTCGAAGGCATATATGAACTTCTGCCCAAACAAGACGTATTTCAGACTCGCCAATTCGGCCTGCTGCGACCTCGTTACCAAACGCCTATTCCTTCAAACCCATTTGACATTCACGGCCAGCTCATTCACCAAAGCCTCGAGGATTCAGGCCTTGTCGAGGATAGCACACCACATCCAACACTTGACTTCTACTTCTGCTAACTCTGAAGCTACNNATCCATAACTGCTTCTTTGGCCTTTTCGGGCAAACATGCAGACAGCGGGAAATTGACCGGTAACAACTGCACGGGCGCTGAGGGCCGAGAGCTAACGGGGTCTATGACTCTACTCAGGTCCAAAAGTCTGTCCAGCTCATCGTAGTCAGGCAAAGGCAAATCGTGGTCCTCGACCCCAGCGTTGGGCGTGACGCCATCCCACTCGCCCTCGGCCGTATCCCTGCCTGGACGACAAACCAGCTTCGCAAATGGGGCGTTGTCCGTGTCAACAACGAGGAGATGCTTGGTGCTCCTGCCGAGGACTCCATAAATGTTGACCTCGCCGTTCTGGATGCCCATGACGACACTAGTACCAGCGTACAATGCATCTCGTTCGATACCGCAGCGGTTGGCAAAGACGAGAATAATTTCGGCATCTCTCTCGGCACGGATCAGAGGCTCCATGCGTTTGGCCCAGTATTCGAGTGTTTCCATGTCAGGCTCATAGGGCTTGCTGCAAAAGGCGGCGCGGTCCTCAAGCGTGCTCCATGCCATGGAGATAATGACGACACTGGCGTGTGATTCAAGGATGTGGAATGCAAACTCGAACTGGTGCCAAGGTCTTTCGAACTTGTAGGGACTGTTATCACTTTGTCAACGAAGCCCCCAGGTTTTACTGGTTGAATTTGGTTAAGGAAGATGGAGGTCTTACTTGATGTCCATGCCTACAGAATGATGATTCGTTAGTAAGTGCGATCAGCGGTGAAATTCATGCGAGCAGAACTGCCTACTTACAGATCCCCATGGCTGTTTGCCCGATGCCATCCACCTCGCCCTGGAAAAAGCCGCCAGTCCCCTCCTTACACCATGTCTCGTCCGTGTAGTAAAGATGCTGCTTTCTGTAGTTTGCCAAGGTCTCGCCATCCTCATTGACGAGCAGCAGTGAATTAAAATGTCGTACTGGGCCACTCCAGTCTGTGCTGGACTCCGGGTAACCCAGAGCAACCTTGCAGTCGTACTTGAGTGCCGTAGTCCTGGCCCAGAGTGCCGATATCCCTGAGCCTTTCGGCTCAAGGTAAGGCTGGATCTCCTCTAGTGATTCAAAATTATAACCTGGTGTGAGTTTTTGTTAGCTCGCTAGTCCAAAATTTCCCCGCGCGTATGGATGGACTCTCGCACCAGGACAGCACGTTGATGGCAGAGTGGAACAGGGAGGGTACTGGTTCGAAGTTGAACGGGTCTTCTCTATCTTCTCGCATTTTACTATCGCATACCGGGTTTTGGGTGAGCGATTAATCAACATCGTCACAGTACTTTCTCCGTTTTGCTTGTCCTACTTCCTCAAACTTGGGTTGCTTCAAGCTTGTGACGTCATGCCCTTCTAACCTGGCTGAGAAATCCTTGTCTATCCTTCTCTTACGCCCACTGCAAGGAGTTGCAGAACTCTCGAGGGCACACGAGGCTATGATTGCTGTTGCGGTTACCTCCGGCGAATTGTTTGGACTGTAAGCCTCGAGCGTTTTAGTTGATGCCACTGGTGGTTTTTCTGCATCCAATCCTGTAAATGTTGTTGAAGACGGCTGATGCAGATATACTTTAGGTGTCAAGGGCCGGTCTGAGATGCCTTCCCCTGTTGACCGCGTATCGGCTGGTGTGATCGGGGATTGTGTGGACTTGTCTTGTGGCCCAGAGCCAGCGGCTGCTTGATACTGAGATTCTTTGGTGCGGTTTTGGCCTGAAACTTTATGCTCCTGTGGATTAAAAGCCTGTCGATCATCAGGCAGCGGCGCGGCGGTTATTTGTGCATCGTCGCGTAACTCCGTGATTCTTGTCGATCGCCAATTTTCCTCAATTTGCTGTTCTAAATCGTCATCGTAGCGCACGTCAAAACGGTCGATACGTTGTGCCCCGTCGTCCGGGGTAGGGAGGTCGCTAATGTCCACACTGTCGCGATTGTCGCTCGGCGTTCTCGGTATTTCGCTCGGCGTCCTCGGTAGTTCTGGCGGGGTTTCCATCTCTCGTCCAAAACCACCTTGATCCGGGCTGCTAATGACTCCGTAAACGAATTCGATAAATGTCTTTAGGCTACCACCACTGATGCTGATGTTTTGGGCAGCAAGGCGGACATCCTTAGGCGCGGCTTGATACGCGTCAGTGTCCAGCGCGGCGCATAGAAAGCCGGTTATTCCATCCCCAAGCGTCTTGCAGCGATACTCGAACTTCTTCTGCAAAAGCTCTTCGAGATGGGTGCGATCCTCAGCTAACCGTGCACAGTCCAGTGCGTCGACAACGAAGTTATCTCGTGGCAATAGAGGAATATTACATGTATTGAATTTTTGCCAAAAGTCATGAAGAATTTTAGGGTCGCGAAACCCCGGTTTTGCGATGTTGGCCCAGGCCCTATCCTCATCTGCCGTAAATTCCGGTTGTTGAAAGTCCATGATGTGTCTGTCTGCTGTCGAGTACAAATGTGATGTTGCATGGAAGTAGAAGGAGGAATGGTTGTCGACGAGGTCCCGGCAGCAAAGGCGTAGGAGCGTTCGACCCACTTGCTTAGCGCTAGAGCCAAGTGGGGTAAGCGCCCATTTATCAGGATACCCGAAACCTGCACTGTGACTTGATTGGATTTGTGATGAGCTGACCACCATATGTTTTGACTTGTATTCAGAACCAATGGTTTTTTTACCCGTCCAGTAACTTGGGTCGCACCCTTGCCCAGCCTTTGAAGCGCTAACGCAGCTCTCATAAAGCATGGCTCACCCTTTGCCCAAATTCGCCTCACTAGTTGAGGAGCCCTTTCAGCTTATTCTTACTTTTTGACCCAGAGTAAATATGTTATCAGCCATTGGGAGCACGACCAACCCTGTCAGCACGGCTGAAATTGAACGGTACATGAAGCAGGATCAGGATCAGCCAGACGTCACTCACGATGCCCCTCTGGCTACCACGCCAGCCCAACAACTTCCTCAAAACAGCAAGGCATTAACCCAAGAGCGAGCTCTGATAAGGCATGTGCAAACTCAAAGTACCGACAGGAATCTAACTGACCCAAGTTTCAGGTCTCCTGCCGAGCTCTCAACTGAAATGCTCACAGCTGCGCTCGAACGTGCAACACTGGACTCACTGCCAAATGCACGACTAGTGCTGGCCTCGACCGGGCCGCTCAAGAGTTCGCACAGTATTCCTCTAAAATCCAGTATAGGGGCCTGGGGTATGGTCGGTATTGTGCAACGCACGCAAGATGTCAACTTCACTATCTGCCTTCCATTTTACGACCCTCCGAGTGACAATACGTCTCGGATGATACCCAACCAACTTGTTTGCAAGATATATTATGATCCCGGCCGGGAGTCGTGTTTGTTTCTCAATGCGTCTATATTTGAAATCACTCTGACTTACCTGGGGCCGAAAACGACTGAGAAAGTTGTATCTACTGGCAAACAACTTGAAGTTTGGCCCGGGCTATGGAGGATTACGTACACATCGGAAAAGTTCGGGACTCTTCAGCACCTCGTCGATTTCTTGATTTTGCGCAAAAAATTCAAGATTTTCACGCAACGCCCTCAGCAGGCCGCATCCGAGTTTCCGCTGAAACACAAAATCGAGGATTATCAACATACGGCTTCCAAACGACGCAAGGGCGATGACAATATCTTGGAGACTATAGTCGCCCCAGCCACGAAAACTTTGTCTTCAACCGTTGCAAATCAAGCGGCAGAACACGGACCCAAGACTCGGCAACTCCAGCTTGTTCAATGCAAGGGGACACCGTTCCTCCCTCTGGAAAACGGTGATGTGGCAATTGTACGCAGCACCTTGCAAAATCCAGAGGAAGGTGAACATCATTCTACCGACCCAGCCAACTATGAGCTTACCCGAATAAAGCTACTAGGCAAAACCACGGCTACAGTAGTCTTTGCTGGCCGCCACTCGGGTTTGGAAAAAGACATAGCGGTAAAGGTGATGAGATACAAAGGCGAAAGCCGGGGCCAGCTAGTACGCAGTGCAGATAGCTGGGAGAGAGAAAAGAAAATCTTGGAGCCTCTCGACCACGTAAGTTTTCGGTATAATCAAGCCAGCCAGGAAAGCCAATATGCTGACAGGCTCATAGCCTAACATTATGTCACTCATAGAGTTCGATGGCCGTCTCCTCGCCCTTTACGTTGAGCTACTTCCTCGTTCCCTCCGCGATGTACGGCCTAGACTTGAGCATGCTAGCGAGATCCTTCACAACATGGCATCTGCCCTTGACTACCTTGGCAAAATGGGCATCGCCCACAACGACATAAAGCCAGGAAACATTGCATTCTCACCAGCGCGTGGCGCAGTCCTAATTGACTTCGGCATGGCGACCACATTAGGGCATCACAGAGCTGGGGGGACGCCCAAGTATATGGCGCCCGAGTATTGGACCTCGAGCTCATCGAGCTCTGCCGGTGAAGTGTGGGCTCTTGGAACGACGATGCTTTACGTGCTTGGGAAGGTCGTTGTCCCTGAAGAATTTGGCAAGAATGTTGACATAGTGAAGTTTGAGAAGGGAGATCCAGACGAGCGACTGGCATTGAACACATGGTTAAAAATTGTTGGCGGATTGAGAGATAAGCTCTCGAAAGATTTGATTGAAGGGGTTGTTCACAGAATGCTGGAGACCGATGTCAAGCTAAGGATCCCAACAGCCAAAATCTTGGGATTTTTAGGCCAGATCAAGCAACTTAGGTCTGACTAGACTCGAAGACTCTCGTTCCCTTGGCGCCACGGCTGGGACAGGAAACTTAAATGTCCAAGTAGAGGTAAACCCCCTTTTATAATTGCCTGATACCTTTTCAGCTCTAAACTCGAGGTTATCCACAAGCCCAGTAATCCCTAGCCAGCCGTTACCCTCCTGCGACCAGCTCCCACACTCACCACATCCAAAAAGACAATAGAGGCTTGTGACCAAGCTTTTCCGGTTTTTGTAGGTCGCTAGACTTGCTAACGATGCAAAAGCCAGACGTTAGCCATGCGCTGGTCGAAGATGGCGCAACGATTTAAGGAATAAATTTTAAGGAGGGGCACAATGTGATGAGAAAGATTCCCATATGGCTTGGGCAACATTCCATGTATGTATATTGTTGCCTGCTGCCCTAGTCAAACGCTTAGCCATGGTTTTCAGGCGTCCTGCTTGTTGCATTCCTTTCGGCATCATCGCGCCACGCAAGCATGCAATAGGGCCTTGACCGTGTTTCCCCTGTCCCACCTTTCATCCAATACTACGTAGTAAAGTCGCGAGGTTTCCCAATGATCCAAGTACAAACAGGCATGAGTGTAAAGGAGCTGTGCAGAGCATGAACACAGCTGAGTTTGGAAAAGTGGCGAGTTTTTGGGGTTACATCGAAAGTGGATAGTTGGTAGCGCAGCAAATGGGAAGTGTGCAAAAGGGTGCCGGCTTTGGTTTACAGCCCAGTGTTCCACATGGAACTAGAACGGGCAAACCTCGATTCCGGTTAGATAGCTTGGAAACCATTTCGTATTGAGAAACGGGTGCTGTCATCCCACGAAAGGGTATTGTGTCGAGCTCTTGTGCCACGTATGCCTGGGTAAGAGAGGGTAAGAAAGGCGGCTATGGAGAGGCTGAGCTTCTGTTGCTGATATCGGAAGATTACTACACGGGCTGCCAAAGGAGAAAATTGCGACCCACAAATACACGTTTTGACTGTCTCCGCTTCCGGTTGGTACTTTGAGTGTGAGGGAGGTCGTCATTCTCGGTTGGCGATAGAAAGTCTTTCCAGGAGGCGAGAAAGACGTGTCACCGCCCTGTTCCATATATATCTCCCGAAAAGACTGATCATCCATGCGCAAAAAAGAGGGATTTGCTTGTGAGTTCATAATCGCCTTAAAATGTCATCATTCGCATAATTGTACAAGAAGGGCCTAGTTTACGGTTGGCAGATATGTTGATGTGTATGCGGCATAGGCATCACAAGTTTCCAAGATTTTAAGTACACCTTGGAGCTTACAAACCCGATTAAATAAAGTTGTCGTGCCTTGGTTTACTATGTAACTCACCTTACCGTATTTGGACGAGGTTTCGACGAGGTTTAAACTTCGACCAGGTATAATATGTTCTGCAGCGCTGTGTTTTAGCTCGTTCGACGACAATCTGGACATAGTTTCCACACGCAAGCGATGAGCCCAAACGTCACCCCAAAGCCCACCTGGACAGGCAGATGATTTAACCATTAGGAAAAGGAGTTGTCACGCGCGAGGCAATCCGCTCCGCGTCCTCAATGACTGGCTTTTTAGTTTCTATTAAATGCCAGTCACGATACTGGATGTCCAACCGGAGGCTGTGTCGTACATGTGTTGTGACTCATACTCCAAGCTGTAGTATGATTAAAACGCGCCGCGATAGGCTGGTACATGGTAAAGGTCTTTTTCTACTGCAGTATCCAATCAATCCCTTAACGACACGTCCCGACGCGTCATTCCAATGTTCGCGCTAACGCATATCGCCCCCTGGCGCTGGCTGGCCAGCGCGCTCGCATAACTTGTCTGCAGAGGTGCTGAAGGGGGGGGGGGGGGGGGGGGGGGGGGGGGGTGGGGGTGATAAAAAAAGACTGATTGGAAGAGCCGCTAAGTCGCCTCCCCTATGTATTGCTCCCCAGGCGTATCGACACGCTTACGCCGTTACATCACTCCCTTCGGGGATTGATAAGGGAGGGTACATAGCCTCCTTTTTGATTGGCGATATTATGGAAGGGTGTTGTTCAGAGTGCAAAAAGCCGATAGCAGCTGCCTTGTAATCACTGACCCAATTTAGCAGTATAACGATGGCAAAGACAGAGCCCCCGCCACTACTATGATTATCAGTCTCGGCCATGACTGGCGTAAGCTCGATGCATGGGACTGCGCGGGAGGCGGGTCGGACGATGACACTTCTGGGCATTTCAAGGGCTTTTTCTGCTGAGTACGTAACAAAGTGAGATCGAGGATTCAGGCATGTCAGTGAAAGATTTATGTGGCTAAAAAGTGCCTGACTGCAGATGCTACCCAGTACCTAGTACCGTAATACAACAAAATCTGCTGGCAGACCGGCGGGTAAAAAGGGCAAGGAGAGAGGGCTCGCGCTTAGGATATGGAATTGGTTAGGCTTTCCCTACATCAAACCAGGATTGATAGAATAACAATAAACTATAATATCAAAGTGGGAAGCGTCCATCTGTGGTTCTTTTAATTTGTGAAAATGGGTGATAAACTGGCTATGAAAATCGACTAGGGTTGTCCTTGTTGGCTTTTTGTTTGAACAAAACCAAAGTACCCTCAGCCCATCCGCCACAGCAAAAACGCCTCAGTAGGCAGATGTTGGCTGGCAGGACTGCAGAAATGTGGACAAAACATTGTTTTGAGCCTGGAAACGACAACGGACAAGGTCACCCTTAACCCTCGTACACTTCGTCATTGGTGCGTTGGCAGATCACCGACAGAAATCTAGATGGCGCTCGTGACGAGGCCTGAACCAAGCAGTACATATTAAACAGCAGAGAATAAAAATACTATCATGCGCACTTGACATTGAGCATGCCGTTGGGATGTTTATTGGGCCCGCACATATAACCCTAAATGGCTGGTGTTGATTTTGTGAACCCTGGGGTATGTTAGTAGAACAGCAGCCAGTAAATTCCATGTACTGCCCAGCTTAATTACACTCATAACTGTTTGTGCTTAGACTTTTGGCAGTGATTCCATTTTCCGTGGTTCAAGCTGAAAAATTCAGGCGTCAGCATCCAACTTTTCGCAGCCTGCATGAGAGGTTGCTAGATGGGTACGCCCATGATTGCAGTCAATGCTTGGGCTCGTTCAATCTACTTAGGAAACAATTATCTTCACACTTGGACAGAAAAGTCAAACTGATCAATATATCTTACGCTTGTTCAAAGCTGTGTGTGGCGACAAGCGACTCGACTAACCCCTCCTCTGCTTCGATCCAACCCGAGCCGAGCTTTTCGCGCGATAACCGTGGTTTTGTTGGTTTTGTCTTTTACCGGGCCCCAACCCTACTACAAACCTCCCTTCTCTCACATAAATGGCAGGCTTCAACCCCAAAGCCAAACTCCAACAAATATCTTCTTTCTCACCTATCTTTTCATAGGGTTCTCCACTATATCTTCGCAGTTGGCATCGAACCTAAGGTTCCACAAACGGACAGATGTCACGAAATTTTCCGTGTTGGCCAGCTCATATTCACGACCCAGGAGTGTGTGAACAAACCTGACACCGGCAGTAGTGCCTAGCTTGCTCTTTCCAATCTTGCTAAAACTCAGCATAGGGCCTTCACAACGCTCGAGGAGGCGGCGCAGATTGTCGTTAAGACGCTCGCCAGATTCGATAAAATCACAGACCATCTCCTTGTTCCTCATGCTGCGGATATCTGGCATGACGTCACTGGCACGCTTGATCTTACCTAAAATCTGAATGAAAAGCAGCCACAGTTCGCCAGCTATGTCAACCATTTCACGGCCCTCAGATCCAGAGTAGACGTGGGCGACCCAATCGTAGATCCATTTGCCCAGGGAGTTGCCATCGAAAACGCTACCGGCCAAGATTATTGGGGCTTCAAGGGGATCCCAGTAATACAACGAGTAGCCTGCGGGAATCCCGTGCTTTTGGGCGTCTTTTTGGGTAGCTGGGCGGTGTTGTTGTTCCGGGGGAGGTACGGGTGGTAGTGGGTATGATGGCTCGTGTTGTCTTGAGGAAGATATTTTGGGGTTGCTAAAGCGGCCAGGGGCAGTGATTTGAGGTTTTTGAGAGGGAAAAAAGTGCCGGCGATTATGACTTGGTCGGCGACGTCTCTGGCTCATCAATGGCGTATTTTCATGTTTGTTGGTTTCGTAGTAATTCTTTGTGTCAATCGTCGGCGCCAAGGGTTTGTAGGTGCCGTTATTTTCGAACCACTGATTATCGTCGGATTCCCAACGCAAGCCGCGGGATTCGCCTGGTAGGCGTGCGTCCGAAGACGATGAGGATTTTCGCGATCGCCGCGAAAGAGTGTAGATTGCAGTGGCGTACTGCCCAGAGCTGGTATATCGTGGAGATACAGCGACATTGCACATCTTAAAGATTGGATTTGCATTAGGCTAAGTGTTTGGGGAAAATCATATGGAATAGCTTAGGGTCAACCTGCAAGGTGTTGGTTTTAAATATCCACTAGGGCTAAAGACGTCCATTTCAATTACACTAGCAAAGCTTTTGCTATAAGCATAGCACGGCCATAAAACGCCGTGCGATAGGCTCGTACATGATGAAGGTCTTCTTCTGCTGCAGTATCCAACCAACCCTTAACGACACGTCCCAACGCGCTATCCAATGTTCGCGTTACCGTATGTCGCTCCCTGCCGCTGGCCAGCCAACGCGCTCGTACAACTAATCTGCAGAGGTGCTGAAGGGGGGCGGGGTGTGTTGATAAGAAAAAACTGATTGGAAGAACCGCCAAGTCGCTTCCCCCTATGTGCTTGCTCCCCAGGCGTATCTCGACACCCTTGCGCCGTTACATCACTCCGTTCGAGGATTGAGAAGGAAGGGGGGATGACTCCTTTTTTAATTGGCGATCTCACGGAAGGACACTGTCCAACGTGCAAAGAGCCGATAGCAGCTGCCTATCTAGAAGTACGACGATGGCAAGTTTATACGGGTGGAGGGCATTTCTGGGTAATTTGAGGTTAAGAGATTTGTGGCTACAGCTCTCAGGTACATATTCTAGAATATATAAACAAACCGGCCGATTAGGCACTGTTTTATTGGTTTGCTCTGTTTTACTTTTTGTGTCAAAACAATAATGGTGGCTGGGAGTCCTCACGGATTCATATACCTGTAAGGTAATATTTAGGCTGTGGGTATTTCTCGGATTAAAGCTTTGGTCTACTGAAGCCGCAACAGCCCAATTCCGGCACGCCAATGCTCCATACCGAGAACCAGAGCGGCGCACCTCCGTCAAAGGAGAAGACGCGGAAAGCCATGGCTATCAGCTCACAGAAGCTGACACTTCCGAAATTAATTATGTCGTCAAGCGCATTCAGGGTCACTTCAGGACTTA
The DNA here is from genome assembly GCA_004337975.1 of Pyricularia sp. CBS 133598. NCBI lineage: Eukaryota > Fungi > Ascomycota > Sordariomycetes > Magnaporthales > Pyriculariaceae > Pyricularia > Pyricularia sp. CBS 133598. The sequence continues at coordinate 471,206 of RRCJ01000016.1, forward strand.
TCATGGGCGGTGGCGCTTGCGGGGTTGCAGGCGATCTTCAAGTTTTGATTTGCTTTTGGTTCGTTTCTCGTCGCGCGATGGAGAATGATGACGGCGATGACTGCGATAACTGACTCGTAATGGTCCCTCTCGCGTTTCTCCCTTTTCTTCCTGTCAAAATCTCCGGCGCGCATCTTTGCGGTTCTTCTTGCACGTATCCGGCACGAACAAGCCACCGCCAGCAGCTCGCCTCCCCCCCCCCCACGCCCATTGATGCAACCTCCAAGAAATAAATGGACTCAGGAATGGGTCTTGAAGGTAATATGGATAGACAGTATTAAAAGGAGGGATAAGGAGCGGGTCTCGAAAAATGTTTCTCTAGGTACTGTTTGTTTAATCGTGGAGTCTTTGGTCTTATGGACCCACCACACTATATACAACAGGAGATGCTATCTCCTGCAAATAATGACTTTTTTCGATGAACCTTCAAGGACCCACTTGGTTAAGTTCATATTGCGGCCGCTATCGAGGCCAGCCATGCCCGCCAGGGCAACGGGGACTCGATGTCGTTGACCTGGTATGACCTGCAACAAAGAAGCGCAAGATACGGGTTGTGCATGAGTGGTAGACGTTTGATTTGAGCCAGACTCAAATGCTTGCAGGCCAGGAGCCCAGAAGGCTTTACCATTCGCGTATGTTGGTGTGGTGACGACTGCCGACAAGCCTGTCTTATCACTAGCAAACATATCTTATAACGCATACCAACACACATGTAGTTAGGCTTACTTGTCATGAGAGCCATGTATTGAAGTAGGTAGCGCTATCTAGGCTAAGTCACGATAGCCCCTTTTGTCTCTTGGCTTCTCGAGGCATATCTTCCCGCAAGGAGCCCCAGGCTGGGTATTTAAGAGCCTCGTTTATACAAATACAAGAATGGTTATTTTGTCGAGCCCTAGAATGCCTCAGCATCTGTTTGATAAGCTCACCAACTATCAATTTGTCAGCAGAAGTTTCAGAAGCCACAAGAACTAAAAAGTACGAGTACAATCACGCTGAATGTGCGTTTCCATTGGTACCACCTTAGAATCGTATGCCAATTTCGTGATGGTTCCGTCGTATTGTTTGTGGAAAGCTTCACGCAGGCTGTTACAGCGGTCTCTGCGCCATGCATTCTGCGGTTGTTTCCATGGCGGATGGCCGTATGTTATCTCATAGCCGATGACTCCCAAGCTCCAGATATCTATGGAGTGGTCATACGAACTCCATCTCCCTTTCAGGGGCAATGTATCCAACAGTGCCGCCAGAACCCGGAATAGGACCCAGACGGCAGCCTGGTCTCAAGTGTTTCGCGTTGCCTATGTCCAAAAGTACGGCCCGCTGTGGTGTCCCAATTATGCCGACATTTCCTGCTTTTAGGTCGCCGTGCAGCCAGCCTCTGTCGTGCAAGACTTTCACTTGTAGAAGACTGCGAAACAGTTGTGCCTCTTCCCTCTTCATTCCGTTCCAGGTTCTTGTTTTATTCCACGCAGTCAGCTTCAAAAAGTCGGAAGGGAGAGAGGGGGAATAATACAATTAATTGCCTTACTAATTCTTTCGTTGTACGAGTTCGCAAAAAGTGTTGGGTGTCATGGGGATCAAAACAACCACAACTTGTTCAAACGGAGCATCGGAAAATTTGCCGACCACTTCCCGTAGCTGTACCATAGACTCAGTTTTACCCCAATGTTGAGCAAGAGCTGTTAGTGTTTTGAGCGTGGAGATCTCTTCATCTACACTGCGTCGTGTATGAGGATCTCTCTCCATAACTTTGACGGCAGCCACTTCATTCTTTGCATTAGAGGCAAGTAAAACTCTTCCAATGCCGCCTCGGCCAAACGGTTGCGCCAAAGTCCAATTTCCCATCATCTGCACATCATGACGGGGAGTCGGCATTTCAAAATCAAGAATCGCCTGCACCCCCAAAACCGTGGTTAAGTACCTGCGTCTCGTGGACTTGAAATCCTCTGTATCGGCCCATGTTGTAAATCGTAGTTCGTACGTGAGCCTATCAAAGTCGACCTTCATTGAGCGCTGGTTTAAAGCAAACAGTTGCTCGGTAACAATAATGCCATTGATCTTGAGCTCGGCGTGCTGAGATCGCCTCCCCGCGATAAACAAGGCCGAGTTTTCCTTACAGAAATTGAATCGTGCGTGTGCAGTCCGGATATTGAGGCTGTGTTTCTTCGCAAACATTAAACCAGCAGTCCTGGAAATGGCGATGCAATCAATGAACTGTGCTAATACGGCTACACATTTGAAGAAAGAGACAACCTGCGTTGGAAAATTAAAGACCCCGCATATTTTATATCCGAGATAAGGCAATTGATGTATACTTCGAGAAAGTGCCATCAGTATGTTTCTCACGTGGCTGAGAAGTTATCGATCCTCTGCAGGATGCTCCACGAGGTAATAAAGGAAATAGAACTTTCTCCAGAAACCATTCGGGCGGCCATTCAGGACGAGGCATACTGGAAGCTAGAAGCCGAAGGCATTTCTAGCGACTACGAACACAGCGTGGAGAACTATACGTCGATAGGTTCAAATATTATTCGCTCAAATACCCTTCATTATGGAAGTATCGACCGGTATTCACCTGTAAGTTTTCCTCAGCTAGTGATTTTTCAAATGCTAAAGGACAACCGGCTAATGAACTACCGCATCAGGAAGAAGCTCACGTGGATGTTTCACAGCGCACCAAGCCAAGCACCCCAGTGGTGACAAAATTCGGACACGAAGACTTCGTGAATCAACTCAGTCGCAGACTAGAGCTACATTTGACGACGGTTTCCTGACGAGCTGCCAAATGCGGACAACAAATTGCCGAGGAGACACTCCCTGGCTATACGCCACCCGATGTGAAAGAAAAGAGAATGACATTTGTGGAAGACGAGATCGCCCGCTTCGAAGCCGATACCTTATGCGATGAAAACGACAACGACAGTGACAGGGAAGATGCAACGCCATGTCACCTCCATAATAGACCACCAACATCTGTGTCCATGTACGTGTGGAAAGAACCATGTAGAAGCGCCAATTTGGGGTGTATCGCAAATGGTGCCGAATCTACAGATCGAGATGTGGGCGCGAGAGATCAACTGTATGAAAAAAGCAGCCCATGTAAGCTCTTTTTGCTTGCCCTGTACCTACATGTCTTGCAAGCTTTTATTTAACCCTGCGCCTTCACGCAGCACCATATCGTCCCACTGCTCGACTCCACGATAGACCCCGTCCCCACCATCTTTATGGAATTTTACACTTTGGGGAACTTAGGAAACCAAACATGGTCCTTAAGTCGGAACGAAAGCATTCAAGTATTGGAACAATGTCTGGACGCTTTACAATACATACATTCAATTAAAATGGCCCACCGAGACATCTCCCCATCTAACATCCTCGTCCGTGGACGGGCCGAAACTTACGATAACATCGACGTGGTTTTGTCAGACTTTGGCCTTTCCAAGGAAGGCAGCGACTTGGTTACCTTTTGCGGCACGCTTGCATACCAAGCTTCTGAGGTAGTGCGTCCGGTCAGAACCAGAGGTTTCTCTGGTTACAATTGTGCCGTCGACCTGTGGAGCCTTGGTGTTATCGTCCTGCAAATAGCATTTGGGCTTCCGGATGATGTTGATCCTACCAACCCAACGGCCTGGATGCATCGCCTTGTTTTGGAGGTCACCAAATGGGACAGGATTGGCGGTTTCGGTAACATTTTGACGCTCATAATCGTTATTGACCCTGAGGCTCGCATCACAAGCTGTGATTGTTTTGCGTTCGCTAGAGATTTGGCCTTGTTTGGCGAAGAACCTAGCTATAACTCCCAAGTTTCGTCAAATGAAGCCGTCACAGCAATTTACAGTTTGCTTTCCCCTGGCGAGGGCGGACTACAAAATAGCAACCACCTGAACCACGTCGATTTTTGTAGGTTTAACGCCCCTGAGCCGTCCTTTGAAAGTTCCGACCAGAGCGTACCACTATTTGCTGTGGCGGACTGCCATCAGCAGCCGTACGCGGACGAATACCAGCAGGACCAAGGCCGACATAACAGGGACGCCGCTTACACAGTTAGACGACCAACCCTTGGGCTGAACCACAATCCTGGCCAACAATATGAATACAACGCCAGATCTCCGGCTTCCCGGACTTCGCAATGGTTACCCTCTCTGTGTTCTGATAATGACCCCTACATGGTCCAGGGCGGTATGGGGTATGCAAGGGAACTGCACGGCGGGGGAACCACGGACGGTTTGGGGGTATTACCAGGCAGTGGTATGTCGGGCAAACCGTTGAAACTAGTGGTGCGTCGCAGGATTCGTCTTCGTATCACTATCCAAAAGTAACAACGCCTTTGTGAGTAAGCGGCAATTACCATGCAAGGAGGTTTGCAGCTTTGAATGTTTGTTACAATCACACATGGCCTCTTAAAATTTCAAATCCGATAAACAAAGAAAACAACCAATCAAATCATGACCATTAGATGCGTTCATTCGGTGGCATACTTTATCGATGCTTGCGTCTATGGTGCCCACGTGCTTGGTTTGCAACGGCAGCCTATGCGCTTCTTTGCAGCTCAGTATGGCGACCCTGTACCAATAGAAGACTTCAGTCGTTGATTTGTTGCGAAGTATACCAATTGTGTAACTGTACTAACAGTAATGTTGTATGCAACCATTGATCAACGGGATGATTCGGAAAGTAGATATGTGCGAGGCTAGTAATTGCGTTTCAAGGCGCTTATGCAAAAATATTAATCATAATCCTTTGCCTGCCAAGCCTGATAACCATTTTTGTTGAGTTTTCTCATACGAAGCAACCAATCTCTAATAAAGCTGTTCTCTGAGGGACAGCTCAAAAGGACCTTCCCAGAATAGCTTTTGTGGCGCTATAAGTTTAAGTGTACATAGGCCGCCACAATCTGACGCTCAACAGTCGCAAAATTTCTGGGTCAAAAACTGCAGAGGAAAGCAAGGGAAATTATGCAAAGGTGGGCTATTGGAAGAGTGCTTTCAGTTCAGCGTCTGAACTCCTGGTTTTACTGTCCAGTCTAATCTAGCGCTTGGCTACTAACTTTTCTGGTCAACTCGTACGTGACCTTTCCGGCACGATACGGGTTGAAGTTCGAAAATCTGGGTTAACTCCGCGGAGCATGATTAACTCCTGAGCGAAAATGGGTGTAACTGGTGTGAAGAAGCTGGCATCCGGCTGTCGTTAGTTCTGAAGAGGTACTGTGACCTTCCAGGGAAAGCTTTCCTTTGGAACGATTAGTACTGATACTACGAAGAGTGACTCCGTCTATACCCAAAGTCCAGAATCTGCATACCATTTTCACCCCATGCATTCAGCATTTATGGTCACATTGCGCAGCTCCAAAACAGCCGTGAAAAAGAACATCTGATGACCAGGTACATGCTCCCTGCCACTCAGTCGATAAAACCCAAAACAACGCGCCACCCGCAGGCAAACACAAATTTCGCCCAATCAATTTGAAAGATGAACGTTAAACAAGGAGGCCTCCACAAAGGAGAAACTGTGTAACTTACAAATCCAGATCCCACCACACCTGCTCTTTTTGCTCGCCGACTAAGGTGGGATAAGCAAACAATACACACTGGCATCCACAAAGAACGCTCAGAAAAAAAGGATGCCTCCAAACCAGAGACCAGTATTGGGCAATACATTACCAGAGCATGTTTATCGCATGCAGCCAAAGTAGGAATAAGTGAAGAATTGCCAGAATATGGACAGTCTGTTCCGTGAAAGATGCAGTCCAGCCCCCCTCTCTCTCCTTTAAGATGATCCACTTTGATAATCGCCTCCTTTACGCGTGCTAAGTGCTTATCCAAACAAACCCGCTGATAAGTCGCGTTTTATGGTTGGTTGTTCTCGTCTTTATGTTGAGAGGTAAAGGTGGTGGGAGCGTCGTCGCGAACGCCAATGTTGTTTAAACTCTGATTAGTGATCCCAAAGTCGTCACGGCTGCCAGATTCTAATTCAGGGATGTGATACAAGACCGCGACCAGTGGCAATCGGCTCCATTTGGACGCAAACGCGAACTTGGTATATCATTACGCGCCAAAGCCTCGCTGAAGCGTGTTCATCTGGCGTTAGGAGGTACCTAGCACATCACCCGAACAAGCTCGTAACTGCTTTCGTGGGGATCTGGGCGAGATGCTTGGAAAACGAGAAGTTATACCCACCTACGGTAGCATGTTCCCAAATAATTCTGTAAAGATGTATTCAAACTGGTCTTCTAAGCCTCTGGCGCTATTTAAAAATCATTCAGCTTCTCGATTGCTCCCAACAAAGCTCTTCCGTTAAATACACAACCACATTCACGGCATGAATCATGCAACATATGCCGCGTACTATGGCTTCGACCATTCCTATGGTGGAGACCTTAGCGGACGGGTCAGCGAAGCCGGTGATCTACTTGATTTTTTGTTGGAAGGATCTTTCTTCGCTACTTGGAGTGGACCTGATGAAAATTATTATGTTCCCTCGCCATCGAATCAACTCTTTAACCCAACTGGACAGAGTCAGTTCTATGGCTCGTGCACAACCCCCCATCTCCCTGGCAGAAGAGAAAGTCGGATACCCCGGTTTTGGATATACAACAGGCGGCGAGCCGCTGTCGGATTTGTGCGAGGCCACCGCCGAAAACAACTATGGCGTTGGTAATTGTACCACGCCTAATGCTACTGTTACTGCTTCCAGCAGCGAAAGGTGTGTTTTGGAAATCGAAGAGGGGAATGAGAAATATTACGTTGTTTTCACCTTATTGATTTGAGCTTGGTCTACAACCTGAAGCGTTTTCCCCCTAGGAGCTTTATCTGGCTCGGAATAAGGGGAACGTTTCAGTACTAGCTGAAGATCTTATTCACCGATGCATTCGCAAAAGGGACGTCTTATATAGTTGTACAATTTCTCCGGTAGCAGCTCCGCAGGTGCCTGCAACAGTAGTTTCTCACGTCCTCAATCCCCACGGCCCGAGAAGCCCGCCGTCTGCAAAAGAATTCCATAGGTTGTTTTTGATGATTGTGACTTTCTAATGGGTTTTCATCTTTTCGGATACAATCGCGGTCCCTTTTGTTAGGATGAGTTCCCATGTCATTCTTTCGGGATGTATTTGATCAGGTTCCCTAGCCTTCAGGGCTGTTTCAAAAATGGATTGATTAGTCAGTACGCGGGTACCCGACTGGCTAGGAATTCGACTCACTAAACAGTCACAACTAGTTTCCCAACTACCATGACACTCGCATAGTGCGCCTGCCACATTCGATGATGGTACGGCGACAAAACACATAGAGGCATCCCTTTTGAGGATACATCGGTGAATAGGGAACTTCAGCCAAGGTTTGGAAAAATAACAATTTAAAAAGCAAAACAAACCAAGTTCAAATCAGGTGAAAACAACGTTGTATTTACACTCTTCTACTCCCGAAAACTTAGATGCAAAACCCGGATATCTTTTAGCCCTCTAAACTCCCAAAAATTGTCATACTGAACATATGGGTGCAGCCGCCGTTCAAATCACAACCCGTCTTCCTTAAACTCTCCTATCAGTTTGAGTTGGGCTAGTTTCCGCATTCCTTTCTTTGTTTTCCAAAACGGACCTCTCCCTGCCGGAAATAGTAGCAGGGGCATTGGGCGGGGTACAGTTACCAACTCCATAGTCGTTTTTAGCGGTGGCCTCGCACAAATTTTACAGCGGCTCGCCGCTCAATGTGTATCTACAGGCACCTATAGCATGGATTCTTGCCAAAATCTGATCTCTCGGGTTCACTAAATTGAAATAATCGCAGATAATCTAAGTATCCGCAAGTGCGATGTAAGTTCCTTGGACCCTCGAGTTGCCTCCTTGTAAGCGTTCAACAACCCGTACTTGAGGGTGGCTTCGAAAAAATCCCCAAAGAGCCTGTCGCACTGTTGTAGAACCGGCGCACAGGTGAGTGGCGTTGACAGCCCCATCGACTTTTCGAAAAACGACCGTTTTGTTTTTACCGAAATTCAAAACCTCATAACCAGCCGGCAGTCCGGATGGTTTGTGATTAGTAAAAGTCCGATGTAAGTAATTCTCCTTGTCCGGTGGGAGTGGCTGGTCAGAATGTTTGAACAAGTTTCTAACTTCCTCAAAAAGCTTTACTTCCTTGCAGAGGAAGACACCATCCCTGAACGGAACCCAGACCCCATCTGTTTTCTTGCTTATGTGCGAATTCTCCTGGAGATAAGCTAGTAATTTATTGCGCCTGTAAAAACTTAGGTCGACCGCCTGGAATATTTGGGTGGCGTTCAGGTAGTAGTCTGGAAGTCTCATAGACACTGCCCTGTTCTTCACGACCACTTTGAAAATATGTTTGTCGTTGAACACATCCCGTGTGCTAAGGCCTCCGGAACGCGGAGCAAAGGGGCGCTCCTGATGTGGAGGTAATTCGAATCCTCCATCAATGTTTGTTGCTTTATCATTTTGAACGTTCTGAGGGCTCGGGTGTGATTCTTTGGCCTGGATTCGGGGAGTTTCGGATTGGAGTCTTGTTGTTTTGCAGTTAGTAATACAGCCCTGTGCATTTAAAACAGAGAGATTAATGGTGCTCACCTTAAAACGTTGCTATCTGGGCTAATCTTTTGCGTTGCCACGCCGACGGTCGCAACGTTCCAGTTAACTATACCGTTGTCCTTTTGCTGTTGTGCATCGTTCCCATATTGGCGCACGGCTTGCAAAGCGTACTTATCGCTGCCACCAGCAGGGCATTGAAGAGATTTCGAATTGTTGGCTGCAATAAACAAGTCGTCCCCAGCCTGATGAAGACTCCATGGTAGGGCAAGCGATGAAGCATAAAGGCCCTCGGATGGTATTTCGACTGGAACGTGGGCGTTTTTGGGGCTGACCACTGCGAGCTGCAGGTAAGACTGATCCTGGGGCGCTAAAAATGTTTCATGATATTCCGCCTCGGTGAAATAAGATAGAGAATCTGCAGCGGACCTTCTGTGTTTTTTGGCCGAGGGAGGATTTGACACAACGAGTCTTTTCCGCTTTGACACAGAGGGTCCAGCGCTAGATGCGCCTGATCTATCGTGTCCGGCCGGATCCGGACGCGACGGAGTAGCGATGTGTGTGACAGTCTTAGGGTCGCTGACATCTTGGCACCCTGGTTCCGGCATCACTGCCAAACACCCCCAGGGTTCTGTGTCTGGAAGGGTCTCCGAGCTGGCTGTGCGTCGCCATGGTGTGTGCTGCTGTCCTCCCCCAGGGAGAGCATTTTCGTTCGCGGCCCCGTCGGCCTCGAAAAACCCGTCGTCCAATGCTTGTTGGGCGGAGGCCCGTTCAATTGGACCCTTTTTAACCAGCTTGGAGATAAAGCGAAGTATCGGAGTTTGGTTTTGAGAGGCGATATGATCCCTGATAATATTCGGCCAGCCTTTCCTCGAAAAACGAGGAAGCCCATGCAAAATCTCGAGCCTTACAATACCAAGGGACCAAACATCCACCTTGCTGTTGTACTTCGCCCCGAACATGATTTCTGGTGCAGCATATCGGGGCGTGCCGCAAAACTCTTCGAGGCTTGTGGTAGATACTGATGCCAAATCAAAGTCGGCCAGCTTGACGAAGATTTCGTCACGCCGGATAATCATCACATTCGCAGGTTTGATATCTCGATGTGTGACTCCACTCTGATGGAGAAAAGCCACGGCTTGGAGCAACTGGTTGAGGAGATCTTTAAGCTCGCGATTTTTGATGGGGTATAGGCGATGTGCATCTGCGAGGTGCGACCCATCGATAAACTCCATGAACAATGTGGGAGGCAGGCCATTACTCCATTTGGTAATGCTGAGGAACTGAACAATATGTTTCTAGTGGGATGGTTAGAAAATTAAAACCAGTTTGAATATTTTTTTACGCACATGGTCAAGATGCATGACTTTGCCTTCGTTTTGCCTTGCCTCCGTGTGTTCGTGATATTGTTTGACAGCGATTACTTTGCCAGTGAGTATGTTGGTCGCACGATACACGGACCCACTGGTCCCATCCCCAAGCTTTGACCCGAGCGTGTAGCCATTATCTCGCAGACTCGCTCTCAGTTGCGATTCGAGCGATAGGTTTTCAAGCAATGGCAGTTCCAACGCGTTTTCGTTGTGAGGTCCTTGAAACGGGGCGGGGGTTTGGGGAATTTCGAGTCGGATTTTAAAGCCAACATCAACTTCACACCAGTCTCTTTGCGCAATAGCAATCTGACTTGCCCCGTCCGTTCCAGCAGGATACAGGGTGGTTGACCCCTGGGTGAAGGATTCGATCTGAATCTGGTTTCGGCTAAGGTTTTTCAGGATAAGCGCACCATGGGGAGTTTAAATGACAGAGAAATGCTCCCTGGATATTCCGTTTTTTTATGTCTATCGAGCAGAACATCGCACAACTCCTGATCGCGGCCGAAGAGGACGACTCCACTATGACTGTTAGAAACCAGAGCGGCGCCTAACGGAACAGTGATATCGTGGTTTTGGAAAAGTGACCGCTGGACTAAGAAAAGGTAATAGGGGCTCACGGGGTTTTAAACTTATGAGCCGTCGTAATTTTGAGCAAAGTTGGCTCAAATAGTTGTGGAGCGGGAGTTTGCCCTTCAGTAACAGCGCTCAAACAGCTAACCGAGGAGTCAACATCGTTACCGACTTTGAATTGATTATTCTGCGGATAAGCTAAAAATTTGCGATTATCGGAAGCTATAGTGAAAATTGTGGCGGGAGACATGGTGCAAAAGCTACAGCAAAGGCACTGGTTGCCAATAGTTTGAGCAAGCAGTGTAATTTAATGGGACAGGCTTCCTTAAATAAGTCGAGACAAAGCAAACTAGGTTGCCTAAACGCCGGGGAGCCGACCAGTTTGGCTAATTGCTGTAACACAGAAAATACCACGCATGCTGTATGGTTTTTACTGGCTGTCGCGAGATCCTTATGCGTTCTAGGTTGCAACCGGAGCGCGATCTGTGTTGTCTTCCGGCGCCATTGGCTGGGCACAATTTTGCCAGGATGAGCCAAATTTTGCCCATTTCGACGCGACTTCGGAACACAGCGGTCACAGACCAACGCATTTGCGCCCCACCCTTCGCTTTTCTTTGTTTCCACCTCTTCTTTGGTTTAACCTCATCACCCAACAGTTTTGTCGTCACAATGGACAACCACCGTTCCCACCAGCCTCTTACAGAAGATAATCTTATCAAACTAAAGGAGCAAATCCCGTTACTTCCTCGAGAAAGACTGAACAAAGCGAAACGTCGGGTGCATCGTCTTATCAGGTGGCTAGAAAATCAATCTAGAAATGTAGGCATTTTGTTTGCCGTACGTGCACAAATCAACAATGACGACTACGGCTGCCGCGACCACCATTACCGAGATCTCGTTTATAAGGGAAAAGGCAACCCTGACCTCGAGGGTCCCAAGTTCTGGGAAGACCAACTTCGTTCTCTCCAGAAATACAAGCCTGTCGTCAGGATAAAAGAGGCTAAGGGACGCGTCCGTGACGCACTGACTGGCATTACAAAACTGGGGGGCCAAAGCTTGCAAGTTTTAGAAAATGAGGAGATTTATCTCGGTGAGGGTCAAGCCCTCCTTTATCGACCCAAAAATGGAGGTCCAACTCCCAACCTCAAAAGCCCATCTTTTTGGGAAGCCAAAGCCAAACATTTAACATGGCTCTGGAGCACTTTTGAGCGGGAAAAGCATCAACCATCAAAACCCCCGTCGCCAGAGCCACTTTATCAGCCACCGCCCTCCACTGTCTCCTCAGGGCCGCTTTCTGAGATGTTGTCTTGGCCGGCCCCGGGCCCTTCCCTACCCCGGGATGTCCCCAGGAGCCGGCCATGGCGCGAGCCAAGCAGTGAAACCAGCTCCAGCTTCTCCAGCGAGACACCTCCGCCCTACCGTGCCCCGTATCACAAATTTGTCTGGAAAAGCAGGACAGACGCTTTCCAGGCGTGGATCGAGACATCCCCAGGTATTGTTACGGCTTTATGCAACATTTCCACTTGACGAAAAATCTAACAATATGAAATCAGAAAGTGGTATACCGTCGCCGCCACCGCTGCCGTCGAACCATCTATCGTTCTATGGAGATGACTTCCCCCTGGGTAGTATGATCATGATCTGGCAAAATCCAGATTTGCAAAAGTTGGTGGACGCTGAAAAGCGCAACCGGGCTAAATGGTCTGTATACCATCTGCTATCAGGCCTGCAGAACCATTGTGGCGAATCAGGTCGCAAAGTCGTTGAGGAGGTAGATGAGATCTACATCGACGAACGAGGTGCCCACCGACGTGGTAATAGAGCAACACCAGTCCCTACGGACGACATTATGGAAATTATCCATCCTCCTGACGAGATGGGATTTTCGCGTGTCCAATATGACGCGATGACCCCTGAACAGCGGCAGGAGATTTACAGGAAGAAGGTAAAGATGCCCAGAGATAAATGGCTTTTAGCCAGGAAGGAGGCAAGAGAGAAGGAGATCGAAATGTATAAAGAGGATCAAAGAAGGAGAGAGAAGGAGCAAACGATGATTATTGATAATCTTGCGTATTGGGAGGGGAAGGAAGCCTATCTCGCTGAAAAATACGCAAGTTTAATTGGTGCGGAGCGTAAGTATATTCACCTGCTTTTGTCACCAAGATGGATGGAAAAGTTTAACTAACATCACGGTAGGAAAACCTGGAGACGATGATCTGCCAGACGCTATGCCGTCGAGAGTTTCGAATAGGAAACGCCGTCACCCAGATGGTGACGCAGATCAAATAAATCCGCGTGCTGCTACGCGTCGCAAGTTACCACAGCCAAATTCGACCATCACTCCAGCTTTATCACGACCAACAGCAAGGACCTCGAAATTACGCGAGAGAACCACCACTCTCGCCGTTTCAATAATGGGCAGTTTCTATAACGAAGGTGTGAGAAAAAGTGCCCGGATTGCGAGGCCGCCAAGGAACAATTTTTTGCATGATGGGTCTTCAGCCAGGACTAGAGGTACTAGAAAATGATGGATGTTTCTGTCGACGGGTCTGGGTCAGACTGAGCGATTGACAAGCCTTGAAGGGAAATATAGTATAGGTCTCTGCGTGTTTCATATAGGGGAAGCTTGCTTTGGCATAGATGCGAACTATAGCCATATTCTTTCCCCTTGCGATTCGTACTCGAACACGTAGGTTGCAAAGGTGCGGCAGGATTGGGCTCTCCTAACTTGGTTCTGCTCCTCCCATAGAGTTTCGTAGCGCTCATCAGTGTGGCTTACCACCATGGCTAGCTTGATTACTCCGATAAAAAAGACCTCCGGTTGGCCGTTTGCCCGGCCCATGTCCCGTTTCTGGGCGATCCAGGATATATTCGCAGTTGGCATCGAACCTGAGGTTCCAAATGCGGACAGAGGACATGAACTTTTCCGTATTGCCCAGTTCGTAGTCGCGCCCCAGCAATATGTCGATAAACCTGGCACCGGCATTAGTGCAAAACTTGCCCTTGGCTTTTTTTATAGTTAAACATGCGGCCTTCACAACGCTTGAGAAGGTGGCAGGCACACTATGTCAAGTACCGTGAAAGGACTGACTCAAGAGAGTACTATGGTAGTCAGGAAACCACTGTTTAACAGTCGCCAGGGTATGGACTGCTTCGAGCACTGAGGCTGAGAATATGCTCACCTTAAGCTTTTAATTTTCAGTCGAGGCCAGGTTTGTCTCTTTGGAGGCTGAGAAAAACGGCAGAGGAGTGCGTCTTCAGTTTTTGCAGGAAATTTGGACCAGGGCTGAGTAAAAGTTATCTGAGATGTGATCAGGATCTTCTGTCATAAACAGCGCTCTTTTTTCCAGGTTTTAACTGCTATCAAATTGACTGGTTCAACAAAACAAAGCCACAGACACTTCGCGACGCTGGTCTCCCATCGAGGGAGTTTCAAGCGTCTTTTCATCTTCCTCCATGTTTTGATTGACATTGAAATAATCGACCGCTTCCATTTTAAGCTGCACAAAGACCCTGAATCGTCCATGCGAGTTTCATTGATTCCGGCTTCTTTTCATGGGGAGTTTTTGTTGCGGTGTTGGGATGTAAAACAAAATAGCTATAAATCTGCATAATTATTCCGTCCAACTTGGTCTAGGCCAACGTTAACTCAGGTCACTGTGCATATGTGACAGAATTCCGTGCTTTTATTGCAACTGGTCTGCGGTGCGTTATAGTTGATAAGCAGCAAAGTCTCCAGCACCACAGAAAACATTTATAAAATGTTGTTGGATTTACATAAGATAATTTATGGGGTTGGACGTGTGTGCGAGTCGTTAGTGTCGCCGTTGGTCCGACTTCCCCACGAGGTCTACAAAACGCACATCGTGTCAGAAAAAATCCTTCTATTTCTGAGCACCGAATTCTTACATTATTCAGGGTGAGGCCGGCATAAATCTTGACCAGGCCGTGAAAGTACCCGAAGACGACTGACACGGGGAGGAAGACGACGTCCGCCGGGTGTCGGCGGAAAAGGCCCACGAGCTTGACCACCTTGGAGAAGGCCAAAAAGATGAGCTGGGTGTAGAGCGCACGGGTTCGGTTGATTGGGTTCCAGTCTTCAGTTCCCCACCAAAGGGATGCCAAAATAAGAAAGTCAAAGACAAAAGCGAGCGAGGTGAAGGTTGCAAAGTGCAGTGCATATGTGCACCACCGTTGCTGTCTGCATAAATAAAACCAAGGGTCAGATTTTCTGGCTTAATGAAAGTTAATGAGATGAGGGTGAGCCAAAGATGCAGGGTCTTGACATAGAATAGATAAGTAAAAAAAGCAAACCTCACTTCCAGACACAACGTTCCTTGACCAGGCTGGTCCAATTGCTCCTCCAGTTGCTCCTGGCCCACCTCGAACATTGGTAGAGGAACTTGAAATTGTTCTCAAGTGTGGTTTCGACCTCACATTCCCGTTCGTACTGGATCCACGTTTTCCACTGATGGTTGACGAGCCAGCGGGTCACAAAATTGTCATCGTCGGCCTTTAGGATCTTGCCCCACCACTCTTCTTTCATAAACCCTTCCAGAAACTCGTAATCTTGTAGTATTTCGGATCGGTAGGCGCCAGTTCGTCCAGACATGCACGAGGTTCCGCCGTCTATATTATGAGTGGCGGATATTTCAAAATTGCGCCGCTCGATATAGGCAGCGCCCAGCCAATTCCATACTCTAAGCGCAAGCCCTCCTTCCCTGACCCTCTTTACACGCTGGCATGTACCAACGCCCCCGATCCCTGGGTCCTCAAATGGGGCCAGGATCCACGGCATTATGGTCGATGGCCAGGTAACATCGTCATCTGCCATTATAGTAATGCGTGTCGTGATTTTAGGCAGGGCCTCGCAAACCTGAATGCGTTTGTTGGCATACTGGGTGCAAAAGATCCGAATTGTAGAGTTTTTAGAGTTGGAGAAATTTTTTGTAACCCTCTGCAGGTCCCCAAGCTTGTCCGCGGTTGTGACCATGATCAGCTCGTGCGGTTGCGTGGCCAGAATGCTCTCAAACGATAGCCGGAACTCATCAAAATTGTCATGGATCGTGGGGATCACAACTGTAACATCATCTGATGTGTAGGATGGCTTTCTCGGGATGAGTTTAGACTTGTAAGACCAGTGGCTATAGCAGTGAACAATAAGTCTAGTGTATCTATGGAGCCTTGAACCGTGAGAACGTTAGTACCGTAGATTGGCATCTTGAAAGTGCCAGGCCGAGCGAATCCAGAGATAAAGCACATACCATAGCACGCAGAATGCTGTAAGCCAGGGCGTTGGCAGCGTAGAAAAGTATTGCAGCGGCATCGAAATAGCCTTTATCCCTAAAGGCAGCACGAAGGGTGTTAAGGTATTGACTGAAAGTGATAAAGATAAGTGCGGAAGTGAAGACATATACAGGCAGCTATTTTGTTGCGAGTGAGGCTGGAACAGCAGGAGAAAATAAAGCTTGATCGAAACAAAAGCTCATATCATGGATGAATGAGCAAGTTCTAGAGTCGGGGCCAGCCGGGTTCGTCATTGGGAGGGAGCCGTCCTTTAGCGCACAGTAAAACCCATGCTTCATGTCTAGGGGAACAGCTGTCATGCAGCTTTTACATGAACCAAAGTGGAGCCTGGTGACATGCAAACTAGTTTCCAGGCTCCTGCAGTGTCTATCACATGTTGCAGAACTTTGTGGGAGCTTATTAGGCTTAGAGAGCGCTATTTCTGGCTTTTTGGCTCGATTACAAAGATGAGGATAGGTTGTGGGAAAGACTTTGAATGATAAATAGTAGTATGCGAATGATGGGACAGGCTGATAATAGCTGTTGGTGAAATTACCAGCAACTAGTATTATAATCTCTAAACCAGGACTCTTTCGAGAAATCCGAACCTTGACTGAGTTGTCTCCCGTTTACGGCGTTGGCTCCCAAAAACGCTCGAGACCGTTCCCGGTCACGAAGTAGAGATTCAAAGAGTTCTTTCGGCATATCACTTCTCGATTGGGGCGAAATACAATTTGCGCTGCATTGTGCGGCAGAGCTCCGAGACCTTGATAGAGCTGAGTCTAGAAATTCTGAATGCCCTCCTGGGTCCTCGCCAAGAGATGTGACTTTTTGTGTGTTGATAGGTTCGGTTCGAAAGGCCTGGTTGCGTTCCAGCATTGACTTGATGAGAGACTGCCTTGGAGGCTGGGTGGCCTTGTATTCGACTCGCTTGAACAAGTTATCAGCGATGTCGTCCCATCCGCTCTCGTCATCGTCATCGTCAATTGCGGTTTCATTGTAGGTTATATCATCATGGAGTGAGATGATCGCGAAGGCTTGATGAGCGGAGTCTTTCTTTTCAGGCGATTGCTTTGACGAGATGCAAAGTCGCGCCATGTTATCTGAATTGGAAAGAGATATGTGTTTTTCAGTCCGAGTGACTGATCTGAGGAAGCCTTTGAACGTATCGAGGTTTTTGGTAAGCTTGTGTTCTGGCATGAGGCTAGGTTTCTCTTTTAAGATTGCTATAATGCCAAGGTAGAGTCCATAGACCTGTTCCATGCTCTTGCGTGGATGGAACAGGTCTTTGGACTGGTCCTGGTTCAGCAACCGGGAATCAACTCCCAACTGCTTGATTGAGAGGTCAGGGGCTAACATATATGTCAAGTGTGGTGTGGCTTGTTGCTCAGGTCTTGTTGTAGTACCTGGGTCACAATGCATGGAATCAAGCTGGGTACAGCTGTAGCTCATCCTACAGGCCTCCGTGAAAGGTGTATGACCTCTCGTATCAAATTGTTAAATCAAAAGTTGGACTGCCTGGGCGTACGTCGTCCCTGGCCAGTAGTACTACAAGACCGATTAGAGGACCCAGGGAGGACCAGAACAGAAGGTGCCCCATCATGTTAGTAAGTGGAGCCGGATTTTCCTGTAATATGAAGGATGGGCTGGCCGAGTGCACACTCTTACCCCAAAAATAGAGGTTGTTCTCACGACATCCCGGTCCCTGTGGTATCACACTCTTAGGCTTTCGCGCTTGGGAATACAGGTTGGGTGGAGAAATCAGAGGAAAGGGCGGCGTGTCTTTGGAGAATGGGGTGCAACGACGCGTTCTAGCTCGCAGCGTTACATCCCAAATAGGGTACAAGTAGGTTGTTTGGTGGTCTTTGTGCCATAACCCCTACAGGATATTGTATCATACCCCCGTTATCTGACGAATCGCAGTCCTGCTTCGTGTTCTTGCCGCCCAAAGCTCTCTTTCAACGTGGGTTCTGCGAGCTTGGCTGCGCAACAGTTTTCTTGACAATCCCGTTTACAAGCTGGCTGGTGCGCTTGCTGCGGGAACGCGTTCCCAAAAAATTATGCACATACTTAAATTGGTTACTTTATCTTTGGTGCTGCTTGGAAGGGAGTTCAGCGTGTTCAAAGCGTGCATTGTCAAAATTTTCAAAATTTTCATTCGTCTCTGGTATCCCTGCATCTGGCCAAAGCCTGCCTTCCAACTCTCATCCCGCTGCCCATGACTGTCTATGCGGCTTGAAGACAGATATCAAACAGCGGCATTCCCTGTAGACCTTTCTCCCCGCCCAAAAAACTAGAGAGGTTGTCGGAAACAGTACCCAAGTAATAGGTCTTGCCGTCGGGAAGGACCAATCTCATGATGGTTGCGACGATATTACCGGGGGAATCTTTGACGCCGAAACGCTCGGGGCTTTTCTTAAAGTGGTTGATAGCAGCGTCGCTGATGGCCTGCTTGGATGAGAGGCAGGTCGAAAGCATAAGATACTGTTTTCCATCCCAGATAACTTTGATTCGAACATGGACATGTGGCAGGACTGGCAAGAAACGGCCATTGCCTGCTTGGGGAGCCAGCGGCATGTTCATGCCGGCGGGTGGCTGTCGAGCGCCCCCACCCCCTGAGAGGAATCCCTCGAGGACCATCTCTGGATGCTATGGTACCGGGATGGTTCGAATTGTGGTGCTGGGCTGGCATGTAAACCGGGGCCCAACGGTCTGTCGATTTTGGCCTGGTGTAGCTTGACATGATACCATGAACAGACTTGGCAGTGTTTTCATGTAGATTCTCAATAGCTTGGGAGACGCTGCCGCCCGAAGCCTCAAAGACAACTAACTTGTTTCCTTGGTCTACCACCACGGCCTTAAAGTTGCCACTTTCGCTCAAAGAAGTGACAAGAAAACATAATGCGTATCGGTTTATACTGCGGCTGAGAATGTGCATTAAACGTCTCAGATATTTGTAAGGCGGTTTTTGCGGCTTTGTTCGCAATCGCAATATTTAAAAGTCCCCTGTTCAACCTTGCATACCTTTTACAGGAGGTTCCACGCTTTTCATTACCTTTTCCTTTAATCTACTAGCCAAGATTCGTAGATGTTTTCGGGAGACTGAAACGGCTGCAACATATTTTTGTGCTTTGTTGGATCAATACAGCGATTTGGCTACCCTAAAAGTCGTGGGTTCCGTTCTATGTACGATTAAACCATGGTTTGATCAATCGTAGTTGCTTTAACCAAAATTGAGTAGACGGCTTCCCGGGCCGGATTAAAAAGGATATTCTCGACCGAATATCGACGGGTATTGCGGTCGAGAGAAAAAGGGTGTGTCCTTTTCTTCCAAGAAATAGAGAACAGAACGCAAACATCGCAACTGGCCAAACTATTAATAAATATAAAATCAACATCCGTATACCATGTAAAATTATATTGCTGTATCTGAAGCCGCTATCTCAGCAGACACAGTCCTCTGAAAATCATTGTTATGTGTAAGCATATACAGGTGTGTTTCCCTTACTTCTGACTTGAATAGTACTGAATTAATTAACAAGTTTGGCACAACAGAAAATCTGTATATGTGGCCACGCCATAATCATTATCAAGCATGCGATGCCCACCCAACATATGTTATCAAATACAGGAAGAGAGTCTGTGCTGTATGTATTAACTTTTGCTGCAATATCGGCGAGCTTGCTAACACCGCTACAGCTAGTTGCAAACCTGGATAAGCGTAAGTGATGGATTCGAAGGGCTCACCGCCTGGAGACAGCCTCATTTGTCGTGAAGTTAAATTACGTCGAAAACCGCTCAAAACTGCATTGGAGCTTTTTATAGTGTGCAAAAACCGGTTCCTTGTGCCTCGTGGACCTATTGCGGGATCCGTATGAGGATATTCGACGAAGGGTAGTATGTGGAAATATTATACAGGAGCCGGATGTCTCCAGAGACCTTTATTACCTAAATATGAGGAGTTTCACGGAAAGCATGTTCGCTAAAAAAAAGCTGGCAGCAGCTAATAGGTTTATCGTTATATTTACTTGGCATTGACGGCGAAATGGTCGGGGGAAGGCCATCGTGATTGAGTTGCCAGCCCAAAGTCAAAAAAGCAGTACAATATTATGATGAGCAGCGCGACACCCCTTCACAACTTTGACACTCGACCCCGTTCTCGCATCCTTTAATATCCCCAAACCCTCGCTTCCCATATTTCTTCAGGGTTTTCATCCTGGTTGCTTCCCCAAGCCATGTCGAATTTGACAAGTTCCTCGAGTTCCTCCTGTCTTTTGTTAGAATTTTGGAGTTGGTAAAGGGCAAGGAATCTATACCTCCAAAAAACTACCTCTTCTAACATGGATCTTCTCGTAATCGTCATCACTCCCTTCATCTTCGTTGTCGTAGTCATCATCTGTACACTCGTCTTCATAATCCTCGTCCCCGCTGTCGGTCTCTTCTTTGTTATTCATTCCGACAACTTTGGTGTTTTCGGGATCCGACAAAGCTAGATCCTCTGCGTATGGTGCATTGCTAGGATGCACTTCCGTCGCTAGCTCCGTTGCGTTTGCAAAAGAATTGTCATGCGTATACAGCGATCCTAAGTTTGCGGTATATGTTCTTAGCGCTAAGGGCTCGATCTCTTTCGTATAGTTGCGGACCAGAGCAAGGTTCAATAGGTTTTAACAGCGTTACCAATCATGCATAAAGGCACCCAACCAATGCAACACTGGTAACCACATTTGTTTGTTAACGATCTGCGCTTCATCACTTTGTCACACAGACTGATTTCCATGTTTGAGCACAGGTAATGCGAGCCAAACGCAGGTGCAGGGGGCTTGCAGGGGCGATTTTCTTAAATCAAGATGGTAATTGCATCCTATTTGGCCAAGCGCACACGCCTGGAGACAAGGTTCATGCCTTGTGCTATCTGCAATCCCTGTGTGCCACACCATGCCAGCGATCGAGGATTGAACCACTGTTGCCTATGTACATGCTATTAATCCATCGCTTAAGCACAACCACCATGGCTGCCAGCATATCCAGAATGGATCAATCTCCGCTCCCCTTCATACACCTCATGGTAGTACTCAAACACTTACCTAGGATCGAAAACATATCCACTGGCAAGCATTATGAGATTGGGCTCGGGCTATGTTACGTACATATCGGAAACGTTTGGGGCTCTCCAGCACCTCGTCGATTTCTTAATTATGCGAAAAAAAATCAAGGGTTTCACTTAACGCCCCCAGCAAGCCTCATCCGAGTTTCCTCGGAAACACAAAATCGAGGATTCTCAACAAACAGCCTCCAAACGACGCAACGGTGACGACAATATCTTGGAGGCTATAGTCGCCCCAGCCACGAAACCTTCGAAACGTAGCCGATTCCAACCCTGATTTGTTTATTGTTCTCTTCTTTGTAAGCAAGGCGCACTACGCGGGGCAATTAGACGACTTTGGTTTAATAGTTGGCAGGGCCGAACCGGTTTAGGGACGTTCCTAAGCTTACAGAACGGAACCCGCGACTTTTAGCGTGGCCAAGACGACAGGGCCCTTGCAGATTCTTTTACTTTAGAGTCTCTGCGCCATTTCAGGCTTCTGACCCACCAAGTAGTAGGAACCCTTGATGTAGTTGTATAGTTTAGGTCTCATCGCTGCCGGAGGCTAGCAACGTTGTTCCGGTTGGGACTGTAATCCATTTCGGGTATTCAGTACGAGGGTACTTTCCAGCTTCAGTATAGTTGACGAGGATCGTTTCTCTAATGCTTCTAAACATCCAGCCACGCCGTGGGCCCATTTTATCAGGAACAATCAGCATATCAACGGTACAAAAACAGTCACTTAGAGATATAGTATCCTCAATTGCAGTACGTAATTTTCATGCAATTTGTTCGTCAGCTAGATCCGGTCCTCATCCCTCATTACCTGCGACAGACGAGAAGCGCACATTGCTTCAGCTTCTCTAACTACAGTTATAAGAGGAAATAGTCTGGCCCCCACTGCTTTAGCCATTGGCTTGCTACTGATATTATTATTAGAAAAAGGCCAGATTGTGAGCGTCCATAAAGGCGTGATTACTGCTGGGTGGGAGGCCTCCCACACCATCAACTTAGTAGGTGATAAATGGCTGCGGCCTCAAATACTTCGGTTTAATTCATTCACAGGGATTATCATACAATTTAGTGTCTTGATCAACAGATTGGGCGCGAAGGCTTGCAGCATGAGCCGGTGTTCCATTTCAGCTTCACCCGGTTGGCCATTGTGGCCCACCTTTGTCTATCCTTTCTTGACTTGGGCTTTACCCTTGTTTACACATTTCGCTTCACTTTCCGTAACCAGACAACTTTGTCAGCTTTGTTGCGGGCGCAGCAAAGCTGACTAAGCTCGATCTCACGAACCGTTGACTTGCAACGAATTGATTAAGGTATGATGACAGGCAAGATGAAGGAAAACACAGGGAATCCGTATTAATTTACAGGGGAAATAAATAAAGCGCCTCAAAACTATTCAAACGACCCAGCTCCCGTTTTGTCCATTTATCCAGACAGCATAGGGAGGGAGAGGGTGAACAAACGATACGGCGGGGAACGCTGCCCTAGGTCTGGCACCAAGATTAACCACGTCCCATCTTTTTTTTGAAAACGATTTTTGTTTTCTTCTGGGAAGGATTATGTTAGATCCCGTTTCAATCTCCATTTCTGTACCAAACTCACCGGAACGGAGTCTTTCATCGCGTCGGATGCACACTGTGAACTATGCGAACTGTTTTTAGCAGTTCCCGCCACCAAATCCTCGGTTCTGTCCTGGAACGTCTCGCTGGTATTATTCTTTTTGGAGGGTTCGAGACTTTTCGCATCGCACAGAAGACTCGTCGGGTTTCCCTCGATCTAAAACTATGTTAATAAAATATCTGTACAGGAATTTTGTCAGTCTTACCTGATCAGTGGATGATGGGGGTCCTGCCCGATTCGGCGAGTGATAAACAAAAACGTTATCGCCCTTTCTCATATATGACCAGACGTCAAACCCGTTGCATTCAAGTTGATGCAACTTTTGAACGACAGTTCTCCTTCGCTGGGCATCCTTCCGCGATAGATAATTTTTTGTAATTGAGCGTTGCATTTTAGAGCATGGACTTGGAACGGCCTACCTTCGGATGAACTGGTTGACGCAATGTTCTTTTTAACATCTTGACCACGATTATTTCCCCGATTGTGTTTCACATATTTAGCCTTCCGTCTTCCGTATCCAGTAAATTGGAAAAGTTCTGGAAGCCTGGAAGCTGGCATTGAGTGGGGCTCAAGCCATTCCTGAATCCCAGGTAAGGGTATATGGTGGAGATGCTGACAGCATTCCAAGCCCCAACCACAAAACCCGCTTTCCTTTTGGTCGACGTTCGGCTCAACTTAGGGCAGCCACGGCTCGATCGCTGGCATGGTGTGGCACACAGGGATTGCAGATAGCACAAGGCATGAACCTTGTCTCCAGGCGTGTGCGCTTGGCCAAATAGGATGCAATTACCATCTTGATTTAAGAAAATCGCCCCTGCAAGCCCCCTGCACCTGCGTTTGGCTCGCATTACCTGTGCTCAAACATGGAAATCAGTCTGTGTGACAAAGTGATGAAGCGCAGATCGTTAACAAACAAATGTGGTTACCAGTGTTGCATTGGTTGGGTGCCTTTATGCATGATTGGTAACGCTGTTAAAACCTATTGAACCTTGCTCTGGTCCGCAACTATACGAAAGAGATCGAGCCCTTAGCGCTAAGAACATATACCGCAAACTTAGGATCGCTGTATACGCATGACAATTCTTTTGCAAACGCAACGGAGCTAGCGACGGAAGTGCATCCTAGCAATGCACCATACGCAGAGGATCTAGCTTTGTCGGATCCCGAAAACACCAAAGTTGTCGGAATGAATAACAAAGAAGAGACCGACAGCGGGGACGAGGATTATGAAGACGAGTGTACAGATGATGACTACGACAACGAAGATGAAGGGAGTGATGACGATTACGAGAAGATCCATGTTAGAAGAGGTAGTTTTTTGGAGGTATAGATTCCTTGCCCTTTACCAACTCCAAAATTCTAACAAAAGACAGGAGGAACTCGAGGAACTTGTCAAATTCGACATGGCTTGGGGAAGCAACCAGGATGAAAACCCTGAAGAAATATGGGAAGCGAGGGTTTGGGGATATTAAAGGATGCGAGAACGGGGTCGAGTGTCAAAGTTGTGAAGGGGTGTCGCGCTGCTCATCATAATATTGTACTGCTTTTTTGACTTTGGGCTGGCAACTCAATCACGATGGCCTTCCCCCGACCATTTCGCCGTCAATGCCAAGTAAATATAACGATAAACCTATTAGCTGCTGCCAGCTTTTTTTTAGCGAACATGCTTTCCGTGAAACTCCTCATATTTAGGTAATAAAGGTCTCTGGAGACATCCGGCTCCTGTATAATATTTCCACATACTACCCTTCGTCGAATATCCTCATACGGATCCCGCAATAGGTCCACGAGGCACAAGGAACCGGTTTTTGCACACTATAAAAAGCTCCAATGCAGTTTTGAGCGGTTTTCGACGTAATTTAACTTCACGACAAATGAGGCTGTCTCCAGGCGGTGAGCCCTTCGAATCCATCACTTACGCTTATCCAGGTTTGCAACTAGCTGTAGCGGTGTTAGCAAGCTCGCCGATATTGCAGCAAAAGTTAATACATACAGCACAGACTCTCTTCCTGTATTTGATAACATATGTTGGGTGGGCATCGCATGCTTGATAATGATTATGGCGTGGCCACATATACAGATTTTCTGTTGTGCCAAACTTGTTAATTAATTCAGTACTATTCAAGTCAGAAGTAAGGGAAACACACCTGTATATGCTTACACATAACAATGATTTTCAGAGGACTGTGTCTGCTGAGATAGCGGCTTCAGATACAGCAATATAATTTTACATGGTATACGGATGTTGATTTTATATTTATTAATAGTTTGGCCAGTTGCGATGTTTGCGTTCTGTTCTCTATTTCTTGGAAGAAAAGGACACACCCTTTTTCTCTCGACCGCAATACCCGTCGATATTCGGTCGAGAATATCCTTTTTAATCCGGCCCGGGAAGCCGTCTACTCAATTTTGGTTAAAGCAACTACGATTGATCAAACCATGGTTTAATCGTACATAGAACGGAACCCACGACTTTTAGGGTAGCCAAATCGCTGTATTGATCCAACAAAGCACAAAAATATGTTGCAGCCGTTTCAGTCTCCCGAAAACATCTACGAATCTTGGCTAGTAGATTAAAGGAAAAGGTAATGAAAAGCGTGGAACCTCCTGTAAAAGGTATGCAAGGTTGAACAGGGGACTTTTAAATATTGCGATTGCGAACAAAGCCGCAAAAACCGCCTTACAAATATCTGAGACGTTTAATGAACATTCTCAGCCGCAGTATAAACCGATACGCATTATGTTCCAGCTCAAAGATTCGCCTGGCAAAGGAAAAAGTTTGTTTGTCCTAGCGGCCGGCATCCAGAAGGGCGATCATGCCATTACCAAAGCCTCCTATCCTCACTGCCGATCTTGTTTGGGTCAGGCTGCCGCCAGCGGAGCTCGAGCCGCACCTCGAGGAGAAACTACAGCTCCAGATTCCTCACTAACGCCCTCAAGACCGATTAAAATGACGACGGCGACGACAAGCAGGGGCATCAGCGGCGGCAGGAACTCCGCCAAAAGCCACTCGAAAATGCAGTCCCGGCCGTATTCCGCAATGCCTCCCGCCGGACAAAGTGGCAGAGAGCGACAAGCGTCGGCACGAGCTGAACGTCACATTGACTAATGTGGATTTGGCGTACCGGGCGGCGGACCAGAGGGATAAATGCAGAAAGGAGGGGGAGGGTGAGGAATATGGGCGAAAGCAGAGCAATGAACACATGCAACGGCCACCATTGTATTTCGCACCTGAATCGATTATACCGCTGTACCGCAGGATCGTTGCGCTCCAGGACTAACACGGAAGGAAGTTTATTGACACCTATCGATAAAGATCTAGATGAGGGTTAGATATTACAAATATTACATCTTTGGCCAAGCTGTACTATGGGCGCCTGCTGGAATGCTTACACTGATCGGAAAGCCAGCAATAGATTTACAGTAGTTCTTTCGGAGCAGGCAATAGTGCACGATTGCAGACAGGGTGGATGGTGGTGGAAAAGAATATATGATTGTTTTCCCAATTAAAAGACTTGAGAAACGCGGTTGGGCCTCGTCGGAGCCTGGAATGGAGCTCAACTCACGTAGTCCCACCATGCTCTAACTCAAAGCAGCAACTTAGCTGCTAGGGCTGGCCTCATGGCACCCATGGTGGGTCCTGAGAGTTACATCATGAGTCGAAAGTCACTGAGCTTGCCGTGGGGGGGGGGGGGGCTGTATGTACTTGAATTGCTGGCAAAAGCTGTAAAAGCAGCCCTTTAAGGTATTTGACGTACGTTCTTCCCCAGCCTTGACGTACAAGTACTCACGGAGCTTGCAAGATCCCAGTAAAGGTGCCTGTGAAGATATATAAGGAAGCACTTAAAAAGCCCGTCAGGTCAGTATGATCCTCGGATTTCAGCCAGATAGGTACTAACTCGTCTCCACACACCCCGCGAGGACCAAATTCGAGTCTTTAAACAATTTCGTGAGCTCTGTTGGTTGCGCCGTGTTGGGAATGCACCTTCACAAGCCCAGGTTGCATTGCTTCTGGGAATTGTTAAAACGCCAATCGTAAAGCATGCATCTCTCCCATAACCAAATATATATCAATCTGCCTAGCGGCCGTACAACGATGGCTGCGCCAGGGGTAGAGCAACCATTCCTGTTTGGCAACTGATGGTTCGACTGCCGAATATGAAGGCGCGTGTAAGCGATTGGCACTGCGTACCTTTCTTCTTTCTTTACACTTAGCTTTAGATCTTCGAATAGAATCGCCCCTATATTGCAGCATTATCTCTTTGGGATCGCTTTCGTGACACTGACCACCCAAAAAATTTGCCCAATCATCGCAGATAATTACAGGCACGCGTTCGATGAAGTTAGCGGACCCTTAGGCAACACTTGACTAGGATATCTAGTAGTCGCGTTGGCGTTACGTCGATGACCGATTACAATGTAGGAAGGGCGCGTCTACCCCTGATTCAGTCCCAATAGGACGCGATCCCTGTGTGATACGTTAAAGTTAATAATACATCCGGGCAATTCCATCTGTTTTGGATGGAGGTATGACGTTTAAGCGAAGGTATATTCAGTGATAGTCCAATCACAGGTGCAGAAAGGCGTTATTGAACCCGTTTGCCGCTTCAGCGGAGGAACCTGGTTTCCCCGGCCTATCATTGCAGATCGGCTAGGCCCCGTAACGTACCAGGGGCTCCCCAAGCTGCTACAGTTGGACCCCAAATCAATCGGGTTTCTCCACTAACCCCAAGGAACTTAACGTTAAAGTACTGGTCAGTCAAAAAGCGGGCCAAGCAATAATAACGAAAAGAATGTTCAAGCAGGACAAAACTGACCAGTACTTTTAAATGAAGTAACTCCATCCTGAGTTTGCAATCAATCACCCTTCGATCTCAGTCCCACGAAAAAAGCTGGGACATCCATCTTTCGCCTCATCTGCCGGCACTATGACTGATGAACTGGATATAGACGACATCCTTGACAATGTGGACCTCTTAGCTCCTCATCACACTACGGAAATACAAGAATTCCTTGAAGCACCTGATCTTGAGTCGTTCAAGAAAATCCGGAACGATTTACTTCGGACGCAAGATGCCCTCGATAACAAATTCATCTGCTGGAATGCGGCATTTCTCAAGGCACTTACTGAGGATCAGAGAAATGCAAATCCATCGAAAGAATTCGACGAGAGAGTTGCAGATAAGAAGAATCGTCAAAATAAGCTGCAGAAGAGCATTGTCACCGTCAGTAAGCAGTGGGGTAAGGAAATCGTCAAGCACTACCACTGGATTTCAGAAGGAGAACATTACTGCAACAAACTTCGTACAATAGCAGTGAAGATCCCAAAATGGTCAGAGGCTGTTGAAATTCTCAATCAATCACTTGTCGAAAGGGTTGCCGGTCATGCGAACGACAAGCGAATAAAGAATGTGAAAGGTGCCAATTCGATTCGACTCTGGGATTTGAAGCGTATCACTCAGAAAATTAGTGCGATAGAAGTGCCACCCACCAGGTAAGCAAGCCCAGCGGCAACAACGATATCGTCAACCAGCCGACAATTAACCTACTTAGATTCCAACCAAACAAATTGCCCGATGGTTACGGCCGTGACCAATTTGGGCTAATTGTCGAAGCCAGGTTTGCGAAAGATCAAGTCGCGCCACTCAAGATCAAAGCTTCGGATTTTCCTCGCGACGAAAACCGTCATCTGGTGGATCAGGATGGATCTATCGTCCTTTCGAGGCTGCCTTCAGAAGCATCGTCCTTTCCTCCTGAGGTACAGAGCACAGGCAACACCAAACCAAGCTTACGACCATCACTTCCATCGTACCGCTCCCTATTTACATCGCCGTCCAGTGATGGCGGAGAGGTAGACAATACCGAAAATGCAGATGCAGACGGCACAAATATCGAAGATGGCACCGAATGCGCAGCAGACGTCATCGACGACACCAAAATGGCCGGCGCCGACGGCAGCGAAGCAAGCAACACCGAAACCGAAACAATTGCAACCGAGCAACCATTTGCGCCATTGCGATCATCTTACTCACTGCCGGCAACACAACAACGGTCATCACCGTATCGTTCGCCACATACTCCCAGGCATGAGACCCCGACGGCGCCCTCAAGTAGTCATGGGACATCGGCCGTCGGCAAGTCAACACCATCATTGGGGGGACCAGACACCGTCATTTCCTCCAGCTCGTCTCTCCTAACCCACTCATCACCGACCTTGGTGGCTCCAGCGTCCCCCCAGTTGGAAAGGTCCGCCCTTCTGCTTGACGAACACACACGGCTTAACGACAAGGAGGTAAATGGGTATATTGGCTCCCTTGCCAGGCAGGAAGGCTTCTGTTTCCTCAACAGCCATTTCCTCAATCAGTATGAACCCGATGTGCAGAAGTGGAGGGGCGAACATGGCGATCCCTTCAATTCAAAGATTGTCTTGATGCCTGTCCACATCCCTGATATTGATCACTGGATCCTCCTGGCCATGTACAAGCCGTTTAGCACTTTAACCGACAGCGAGCGAATAGTTTGTATTCTCGATTCCATTAATTGCAAGGCCTTGCACGACAAAACTTACGACAGCTGGCTTAGGTATCTGAGGGCTTGTGGGTTCAAGGGTCACGTAGAGCAACGGCAGATTACAGTTCCCCAGCAGACCAATGATTCCGACTGTGGGGTTTACGTCCTGGCATTCGCTAAACGAATCGCCGAACAAGCTATTGTGTTCGCTAAGCACGGTGATCTTAACTGGGCCGTCAAACCCCTCGAGTTTCGCCGAACCCTAGCAGCCGCCACCATCGCTAGTGGGCCCGTCGACAGCAAAATTGCTGCTGCTAACAAAGCGACGGAGAACGAAGACGACATTATCATTATTGACGCAAGCAATACTCTTCACGAACCCACCATTAAACATTGGAGCAAACGCAAATGTGATTCGCCAACCCGTACTCAGAACACCTCTTCTTCTTCGTCACCAGGCCCATCCCAATCAACGGAAGGGGTTGCAGTCGAAGGAGAATGTTTTCCCTGGAGAAAACGGCGAAAGACAATGTTGACAGAAGATACAGGAGTGGACAATAATGGGGCTATCACTGATGTGTAAGTAAAAAAAAGTATCAGCTCACAACATTAATGTTGCTGACAATCTTGCGTGGACAGTGGCGGGACGAACAACAGTTCTATTGTTATCGATATGACGACATATGGCGACGACGACTCAGTGATTGCCTTCGAAAGCAACATTCCCCAGGCTCCCAGCTGGTCGCCGATGTCTCCTAAGCCTTCACTTAGTAAGATACCATCTTCCCACAGAGCACACAACAGCCAACTGACATGGTGTCAAGATGCACCAAGTCACCTTCAGGTTTGCAACTCAGCCCTTGCCAACACTTCTACATTAAGCTTCCCTGAAAATTTGCTCCAGGAACACCATACCGATCCGACGATCATTAGTCCGCTTTCGCCTTTACCTTCAATTCATCAGGCAATTTGTGGCGATTCTCCCGAGGCTGCGCTGCATGGCACAGCCACCCAAGTACAGCCATTTGCCGTCCAATCGGCGAATCTTCATATGGTATGCACGATGCCGAACCTCGCCCTATCGACTAGCTCCCCGAGCCAACAAAAGAACGTATCGTCAATGGAAATTAGTTCCATTATCAATCCGCCAGACCCGCATAACCGCAAATTTGGTATGAATTATCCATTGGAAGACAAAGTCGGATCGCTCATTGATGAAAACTCCGTCTATGTTACATCCACCACCACAGATGGGTGGGGTCCAACATTTAGACAGATAAATTTCGTACTCGACTTTGAACACAACAAAGTTTTCAACGTTCCGGACACGCGCGATTTAGCGCCTGAGCCGGTGAGTCAACTGGAAATCGATATGTCTCATTTACGTAGGAAGGGATTCTCACATTGGAACGACAACTTGGTCGCTGAACAAATCGGTATATTGAAAAACGTTTTCTTGTGGAGCTCAGAGGGACTGGCCATCCTCTGCTCGATTCTGGGAAACGCGCGACTACAAAACGTCACAAAACAGTGGTTCAGGTCAACGCCGTGCACAATCTGGCATTGCTCGTGGTGGCATCCGACAGGTGATCACCCGGTCTATTTAAAGCGGAATACAGTTCAAAACGACGATCGGTGCTTGGTTTTACACATACTATCCCAAGACACAGTTGTACAGTATTTCACCGGTTCGCACACTGGAACATGGCCGGAACCATGGCTGGACGGGTCACCCTCTTTTTTGAACTTGAGTAACGAGATTCAAAAATATACCAAAAGCAAAAAACTGTCGAGTGGATTGTAAGTACATTCGACTTTATTTTCCGATATTCAATGTTGAGTATGCTAACAGCTTCCTTCCTACAGAACGATATTCGACCCCACGATCAATTTCGAAATCCACAGTGGTTATGCCATGACCATCATACTTGGGCCGCGAAATAAGTCGGTAGGTTGGACACGGTTGGAGGTGAAGGACGAAGCCATAAGCAAGATCCTTGAAAGAATGGAACAGACGACTGGTATCGGCTGGAACCTGACGGAGCTTGATCAGAATGTTAATGTATTTGCGAACATATGAGGTTCGGTAGTAACATTACGTACCTTAATATTGTTCCCCTATCCCCCTACTTCCCACAACCTGTACATTTAACCCCCCCTGTGCCTCCCTTTCCATTGCATTGCGGGCACTGTGACGACATTGTATTGATAATGTGTGATAATCGGTAATGTATGGCAACCGGTGGATAAGAAGGAATGAGATTGAATGGGAAAGGTTGAGGAGTTTGATACAAAAGATTTGGGTGATGTAACGATGCGTTACTTAAATATCATTCCCTATGAATAAACAATGGGGCATTTGCATGGTACAACTACGAAGTAAATCCCTCAAGAAGGACATAGAATCCACCCATATACAGCCGATGGGATCTCTGTCGTGAAGGCTAAAATGCGAGCATGTGATATTCTAAAAAGCGCACTAAACCTGACCAATGCATCGGTCCGCTACAGCCTAGTAGGTTAGCACCCCACCACAAAATAGACGGCACTGCAAAAGAGTCTCTGCTTTGTTGGCATCCCCTTTTCACGAAATCGGCCAGTTTGCAGCGATAAAATGTTACATTGAATAGCGGAAGAGAACTGGAATGCGTTGCGACGAATTATTATTGATTGGTGAGTAGGTGAGAGGTTCATAGAGTACCGAAAAAAATCGTGTAAAGGGAGATACCATTGTGTGGCATCGTTTATTCTGTGGTGGGGGTGGTTGGTAGGGTAGGAACGTTCTCTCAGCACCATGACCCGACGAAACGCCCCCGAGGATGGCGGGGTTTGGTCGACCAAGTCCTCATTCCAGTTATCCCTTCCCCCTCCCAAGGGTACTGGCATATATTTAACGGGGAAACGTCAACGCGTCGCGCCACGTTTGTGGGGTGATAGTTGAGCGCTTGTCCAGTTATAATGGCCGAGCCGGCTTTAAAAAAAAAATCTTCGGCTTTTGACGAAAGCGGCCTTACCCTCATCTATTTCTCCCGCCTGGAGTTTCAATCGAAGTTCGTACATCCCGCAAAAAGTGGTGGCACTCGTGGGTGGTCCACTCACATGTCAAACACGTTAGAGGTGACAAGATGCGCACCGAAAGCGGGGTCAGTCAATTTGGTACTTGTTCACTAACAGTGTCGCCCAAATGAAATGGAATTATGAGGGCCTATGAGGTGCTCCTTTAATTGGATGTGAGAGTTTGGCTGATGGGGACGTGGTTTCATCAGCTCGACTTTCTGATAGCTGGAAATTTGGCATTAAAGACTTACCGTGCGTTCGATTGCAATTCCTGCAGGCCTATTTTGAAAAGTTAAATCTAACGTTAGCTCTTCTTGTTGACAAAGTTATCTTTGTAAGTGTGTGTTCCAATATTTTACATGGTTAAAATACCGGCCTAATTGGGAAGCTTTTTCTAGGTCCGCGAAGATCTTTTCCACGAACCTATTAACGAAAGTTCTAGGAAGTCACTTCCAGCTCCAGCACGATCCGGAGGAAAGTCTTACCCCGCTTTGTCGACTATTATAACAGTCGCAATAGAACGTACCTTCTCAGAAACAGGTTCTCCTTAAGGGCACAAAAGGCCCGCCAATGAGAGCATACATTCTCGTCAACTCTAAGCTAGCAAGCAATCCGATTTACGGGTTTGGAGGGGCGAATTACTGAGTCCGCCTTTTTAGGTGGGGTGGGAAGGATAGGCATCCGCAACCACCCATCACCAATCTAAATAGCCGTCTTTTATCGCTCGTAGTGTACGATAAACCCATCGTCGCCACCGACTGGCCTTCCTAGCGCGACACCAGACTCAATTCCCCATCAGGGACTGTATCCAACAAGTCGGGCATGACAAATGGATCATCGAAGGGAGCTGATAGAATTTCCAGAGATTTACCGAAAAAGCTGTGAAGAGTTCCGGGTCAACAAGCTGGGCTGCAGGGAACAATCAGCGTTGTTAGGAGGAAAGGGCTGGGGTAGCCAAAGACTTGGCGAACATTTTGCATCCCTCGCAATCGTACTCCATTATGTGGGTTTCTGGACATCTTTCAGAGTTTCAAGCTAGCGCTCTACCAATGCTACCAAAGGTGCAAGCACTTCAGTAAGCTGCAGGCGAGGACACCGTACAGGTGGTGTGGTTGCATTGGGCGTCACCATTGTAAGTTAACTCAATTTGAGACTTTTCTTTATCCTTCTCGAATAAAAAAAGCTACGGGAAGCAAATTGAACCAAGTCACATAGCTGCTAGATCATCGAACTGGGCCAGATTGCATCGATCAGACGACGAATGAGCACGGGATTTGCCAGAGACGTCGAGTCCAGCTGAACGGCGGGTACGCAAAAAGGTCGGGAAGATCAGGGGACTCGACGCAGCGAGCGCATTCTAGCCCGACGGCCGCGGGGTGGGGGTGGAGGACGAAGCAATAAGCAAAACAGGCTCTACTGCGCCCAAAAGTGCCTGTCAGGGCTCGTCGATGGCGGATTTCTTGACACAAGATGCCCTAACATGGCACTGCACAACAAACAGCCCAGCTCTCCCCGCGACCACGATCGTGGCCCAATCGGCAGCTGTATTCGCCATCCAATAGATGACGCTAAATTCCTTGAAATTCTCTTCGATCAGTTAGAACGGTCATTTGACAACGGTATCACGCCGTAAGGCAGAGAGGTTCACGCAGCGTACTGTTCAAGTAAACTTACTTGAGTGCGGCTATACCATTGTCAGCAAGGACACGGTTCAGGCATTTATCGAAGACCTTGAGCATGAGGCGGCGGTTTACAAACGTCTGCAACCCATCCAAGATATAAACGTGCCCGTCTTCCCGTCGACCTACGGTTGATGAACAGGGTATATTACTATGACCACCGAGTCTACATAATACACATCACATTCTTGTCGTGGGGCGGATATGAACTCGATGTGACAGGGTTGGTGGGTGGTGTGAAGGAACAGTTCAAAGGGAAGGCGATGCAGTCGTTGCGCGCAATTCATGAACTGGGAGTAGCACACAAGGATGTACGAGGGACAAACATGCTTTTTAATACGGAGGTCAACGGTGTTATGATGATCGACTTCGAAAGAGCACTGCTGCTGGAGCCACCTCGATCTCCATTCGGCCAGCTGGTACTGAACAAACGAAAATGGAAGCCAGACACGGCAGAATCCATCAAGTCGACAGGGAAGTCATGTGACCGGGGTCAAGCTAGCAGGGTATTTTGCGATGAGATCGGGCAGATGAAGACGGTGTTCGCAGTTCATAAGCAGTAAACGGTTTTGCACAACCGCCTTTGATAAAAGCCATGATGTCTAATGGATTTTCCTGTAGAACCTGAAGATGACAGGGAGGAGTGCTGTTCCCTTGACTCTTCATACGTCCATCCTAACCTAGAAAAGCCGGTACTTCTTCTGCCATATCCCTCGGAGATCTCTACCAAACAAAGAATCTCTCCAGGCCAGAATGGCAGTGAAAAACTCTTACGGAGCTACAGCGAATTGCTAATTACAAATCTTGGCTTACTTTCAAGGCGTTTGACAAGATTTATTCCACTGCTCTACCACAGGACGCGATTCCGACGCGGGCTGATAATATTCATTTTGTCAGAGATTTTTCCCTGAGACGCCACAGCAGATGTGGACCTCGACGTGGACCTGAAGGTGAAATACCAGCATATGATGAAATCGACCTGACCGAAGCGGCAACGTGAATTGAAAAGGAATGAAGGAAGCGCCCTAGAGCAGAAGTTTTAAAGACTTGGAAACTCTGTTTACCTGTGGCGTTTTGCATCTCGATCGCTTATAAGAGTGGCATTTAGAAGTTCACAGCTGAACTTGTTGATGAGAGTTTTTAGGGTCGCTCGGCTAGGGAAAATGTGTTTACAGTCAGAAGACAGCATCGATTGGCACTTTACGGGGCAGTACGGAAAATTGATGTGTGTTGACGAGAGGAAGATGGCTTTGCTCCTAACTGTAGCTATCCCCTACGTCGCAACGGCGACTACAGCTGTCGATATGCAAATTATCCAAGTTCTCGAAGCTAAAAACAGGACACCGTTGCCATCAAAATTTGCTGCTTATAATAGAAGCTTTTTATTTGACTTCGTCGTGTACGATCTACATGACAGATTTGGATTCTCATCCTTTCCCCGGTGATCTTCGAGACAGTCCCTTGTCTTATTCCACACGTTCTAAATGGGGTGAAAGAAGGCCTAGCTGTCTTTGGAATCGTCACTATCGCTGTCGCTACCTGTATCACTGTCGCTGATCTTAGGGCTAGGGTTTGCCTGAGGAGTCGCATTCAGTCGCCTCATCGTTATCTTCCCTGTCTCGCTTAACTGGTCGATGGTCGCCAGTACTTCTTCCCTCAAGTATTCCTCAGCGAACTTCTTGCGAGCGCAGTTTTCCTCTGGCAGAGACTCACTATCTCCGAGCAAGTAATCACCAATCACGAGGCACCTGATATATGCTGACACAACCCGGGCATTCCGCACTCCATCCCTGATGTCTTTGTCCAATGCGTAGGATTTGTGCGCTGAAACAACAATCTTCGAAAGTACTCTTGCTTCTTCTTGTCGTTTACGCTGCGACCTGCTCAGTTCTTTGTTAATTGGCGGAATTATATCACAAACTTCCTTCCAACTAAGTGCATCATAGTTGAGATCTTGGAGCTTATTTGCCGTTTTTTGATGCAATGGAGTGAAATGCTCCAACATTTCTTTGCCTTTGAGAGCTTCATCGTATATAACAGATTTGGCATGCCGAGAAACCGAGCCGAACGAAACAGGGATGCATCGTTCCACCAATGCAGGCGCCTTGCGCTTTCTAATCTTTGTTGCAACTTTTGTCTGATAAGGATTCTTTGTAGCGGGGGCGTCTGGTGGACTTGTATTATCTAAGTCCTGCATAACATCTTTGGCAATGGTTAGATAAATTTGCAGAAGGCTTGGAAAAGTTGTAGCTTACTGGGTGCCTATATTGTACTAATGTCAGAGTTGTGCGATTTGAAATGTTCACTGACGTTAGACCTGTCCACGAAAGATATTTCTGGAGATGTAATAAGACCTATGGTTTCATACCGTTGGACGAAAGATATCGCTGCATTTTATCGGGCTCTGAAATTTCAGGTGTACACAAGTCCAGACGGATTGGGATATTATTGCTGTCCAAGGGAGCAGAGGTGAATTGGTTGAGATTGGATGGATAGTAAGCTGGGACAGGTGCTCGTCCATAAAATGCTGTGGAGTAAAAGTCGATCCCATTCGAAAATAATTCGTTTTCTTCTTTCATCGAGGCAACAGGAGTGAGCGTCCAAGAAGAATCATGAGGTCTCCATGATTCAGTGGTGAATCCTGGGAAAACGCCCGATATGATATCGGAACCAGTAGACACTTCGTTTGCTGTATCATCTGTGTCAATATACGTTATTAATATACTTCAGGCATTCGCTATTGCAGTACGAGTGCTTTCCCACTTACGTAGATTGTTGGTTAAGTGCGCTTTATGGGTTGCCTCTACATAGCGGATGGATGGCGAATCAGTCCCAGATCCAGCTTTGTCGGGCAACGGCGCTGGTCGAGACACGTCCCTCCTCTTTTCGGGTGCGCTAAAGATGCACTTATTTCCTAACCGGGTACAATTGATGCAGCTGCTATCAGAGAGAGAGGTTTCACATCTGATCTTCTTAACTCTGCAAGTATCTGTAATTTTGAGGCAGACATGTTAGTCTTGGCGAATGCGCAAGTTGCGATCCTTGGGAGCACCTCGAAACTCCACGACCAACCGGCCGAGTAGCTTACTGCATGCACGATTGCGATGGCCTCGTTTTTGGCTCGTGCCTTGGAATACGGTAAAATGAACAGATCCTGGCGGGGCTTGGGTTTGCTGTTGTGCCATTTCCTGCCTGGTATTCGGGGCCCTGTGTTTCTGGCGACCAGTTCCCCAGGTCGACCACTACCTATCGTTAGCATACTGCTACTACTAGTAGACTTAATAGGGTTGAGAAGCACTCAAGCAACTTACATCTCACAGCAATTCGCAGGGGGGCGGGCGAGTGGCTGGCTTTGGTTCGCTAGCTTTATGCCAGTCTAAGTTTTAAAAGGTGGCAGTAGGATATCCAGAAAGCTGATGTGCTTGATGGCTTTTATAGTAGTACATTGTGGACTAAATTACCTTTCTTCACCTTGGTACCGTACCTTGCGAGTGGGTTGCATACCAATGAGCTGATTTGAGTCAGAGATCTCCGAAAAATCAAGTGAATTTGCAGGCGAGGTTAGGTTCAAGAGCCACGTTAGGTAACGACAAAGAACTGTACATGCACACTACGGTAGAAGCTTCAAATTTCTGACAAAGCGATGATTTAATCGTACGGGTTAGTGGGCAGGGCCGAACCGATTCCTCGGGTCGTCCCCAAGATTACAGAATCCATGACTCTTAGCGCCCATCATTCGTCCTTTTTCGGCCTAGGGACATCGTCCGTGATTATGGCGATCGATGACGATGATGAGAAAGATATGCTCCATCGAGCCCGACATGCGAAAAGCTGCCATCCCGCCGCTTCTCCAGGCCATTCACTATGGACAGGAGCGTACGAAGACCATTCAGTGGGCTAGCCTCCAGATAAACCCCCGGGGTCCAAATTGTCGAGCCAAGAGGGAGTTGGGAATGGAGTGTCGACTACCACACCAATGGCTGGTAAACATTAATTGCTGAGCTGAATATCATGTTGGCCCTAAGCAAATTATACGATTGAAAGGGGAATATGATCGCCAAAGCCCATGTCACACGGGACAATGGCGAGAACTAAACGGTACTTACTAATTAGTGGGAGTTTAGAAAGCTCGAACCGTCTCGTGAAGAACATTGCTAGGATTTCAGGACGAATTTTCGGTTGAGGAGAATTAGGATTGCTTTAGCTTTACCTCCTAGCTTCGTCAGCCGCAAGACACAGAAAGAATGCGCAACCCAATCGCAATCATGTGATAGTTTCATCTCGCTGCATATTGTAGTATCACCGTGAAGCCAATTACACGGCGACAAGGGGATGTATCCCAGCTAAAGTGTCCTGCACGCAGGACACTTTGTATGAGTACGGAACAGTATATTGTGCCATATGTACTGTGCGGCAGAACAGTTGATGGGCTGTGTGCCCAGGATGCACCTACATCGCACCGATTTAAGGGCGGGGTAGCAGGGCTTGTCGCCTACTTACAAAAGGACCAGGGGTGGGTAGTCGTCCCATACTCTGTTTATCTGCAGAACTTTATTTGGTTTCGTTTTCCCAAAACGACCTTTGTCAGCCGAAGACCAAAGAGCTGATAACGATGTGGCTATGACCGAGGGGTAAGTAAGGAGAAATTTTGATTCACAAACATACATTACTAACATTTTTGATGTGAAAAGTGCTGATACGGATAGGAGGAATGTGCCTAGCAGATGCCCTACTATCGATGTGACGACAGATGGTGTGGACGACGTGTCAATGCCTACTAACTGGTCGCTGATGTCTCCTGCACCTTCACCACTAGAATCTACGTCAACCTCCATATCAGAATTGCCATCTACCCAAATTCATTCAACCGATATGGCGAGAGAGAAAGTCCAAACCATACTTGGTAAGTTGTTATCTTCTCTCAAAGTGCGTAGCAGTTAATTGACATGGTATTAAGATGCAATGAGTTGCCTTCAAACTTGCAACTGGCACTTCGCGAGCGATCCTCAGTTCACAACCTTCCAAGAATGGCTTGAAAAACACCATACCCAACCCAACCTCCAAAACGTCAGTGGCTGGGCTCCAATAATGATGTTCAGGAATTTCCCCTATGAGCTCGAGACGGTGGCCGGTGACGAACAAGCTCCCTACAGCATGCAAGCTAGCGATGAGGCCTGTCCAGGTTTAGTCGACGCGGTGGACAGGCTTCATACGGATGGATACTTACATTGGAACGACAGCTTTGCCGCTAAAGCTTTGAAGACTATCCAGGAATTAGACAACTTCGCCCAGGGACTCGGCATCCTTCGTTCTATGTTAGCAAGCACGCAGCTGCGAGAATTTCTCAGGAAGTGGTTTGCGCCAAGCGAAGGACCGTACATAATAGGACATTGCTTCTATTATAGCGATACTGGAACAGGGGGACTTCCGATCTTTCTTCGACGTAACATTGGTCAAAGCGATCGTTTTTTGGGTTTACATTTACTCACTGCGAATGCAAGCGTCCGGTATTTTGTCGGGTCCCATGGAGTAGATTGGGCTCCGACAGAGGAGACGCTTCTGTTCAAGAATGATCAATCGGCGCTTAAACAGTACCCAAGTAAACGAATGTCAGATGGTTTGTAAGTAAACCGAACTGTGAATTTCGATCCGGTGTAATTTTCAACTAACTAATAGCTCCTCTAGCGCGCTATTCGATCCCAGTCTTAACCACCAAATCGAAGCTGGTGTAGCCCTGACTATTATAGTTGGCCTGCCACAGACGTTCGTGGGGTTTCCGCAGTTGAAGCTGAATAATCCATATGTAAGAGGAATTCTCGAGGCGATGAGGAAGGATATTGGGATTGGCTGGAACTTGGAAATGGAATCCGATCCCAAAAACACTGTTGAATGTCTGAGATCCGACTCAAGTTAGTATGTCTCCAAGTATGAGGATTCAGTATGAAGCTTACTCCGATTTAGAGCTTGTTATTTCCCACAATTTGGACAATCCCCCNCAGGTGTATGAAGGGGAGCGGAGATTGATCCATTCTGGATATGCTGGCAGCCATGGTGGTTGTGCTTAAGCGATGGATTAATAGCATAAGCAACAGTGGTTCAATCCTGGTGGGGTAACAGAGTAACCGTTCCTTTCATTAGTTAACATATAGAAAGTACTGCTGAACTGAACCCTTCCTCCAACCCATGCAAACACGATTGTCATAGAGCTAAGTCAACATCGTTACCAGTAGCTTTAATATTGGGTGTTTCAATTGTCACGTGAACAAGTTGTTGTTTATAGAAATTGCCATAACGAAAGCAATGAGACCATTATGTTATGCAGCGTCCGCCCTGGAGCCCCCAATGGCCTGTTTTAAAAGTAGCGGATGCCTTCGGCAACCTTAGTCCAAGTCTGGGGTGTCGCATGCTGCGACCCAGACTCCAGAGCTTCGAGTCTATCCCGTAGCTCAGTTATCTCCTGTTGATTGTGTTCCAACTTTCTTTTCTGAAGTTCGTACGTCATTTTGAATTTTCCCGTCTGAAACGCCCGACTCGACAACCTCTGAACAAGAAATACGATTTCATCCGTAGCTTTTTGAAGAACCTGATCTGTTCCTTGGCCTCTGCTTAGCTCAAGCTCGGCTAGACGAAGTGTCTTTTGGTAAAAATGGTTGGTCTCGCCTGTCTTTTGGACCTCCGTGTAGACATAGCCGCACAACCTGTCATCCCGGTTGCATGTCATGCACTCTTTTCCTGGATTTCCCGCTTCAGCTTGGCTGCCGCCACGGCAATTAATCTCTATGTTTTGTCCTAGGGTATGCGCTGCATCCCCCCTTGCTTTGCAAGTCAGGCACATGACATTTTGCTTCCATTCCAATGTCTGCGGGTCGGAGGTGGTCTCTTTGGCGCCTTTATGTGCGAATTTCGGGCCCGAACTTTTGCTCATTCGGTCGAATGGAGACTCCTCAGGCGCCTTGCGCTTTCTAATCTTTGTTGCAACTTTTGTCTGATAAGGATTCTTTGTAGCGGGGGCGTTTGGTGGACTTGTATTATCTAAGTCCTGCATAACATCTTTGGCAATGGTTAGATAAATTTGCAGAAGGCTTGGAAAAGTTGTAGCTTACTGGGTGCCTCATATTGTACTAATGTCAGAGTTGTGCGATCCGAAATGTTCACTGACGTTAGACCTGTCCACGAAAGATATTTCTGGAGATGTAATAAGACCTATGGTTTCATACCGTTGGACGAAAGATATCGCTGCATTTTATCGGGCTCTGAAATTTCAGGTGTACACAAGTCCAGACGGATTGGGATATTATTGCTGTCCAAGGGAGCAGAGGTGAATTGGTTGAGATTGGATGGATAGTAAGCTGGGACAGGTGCTCGTCCATAAAATGCTGTGGAGTAAAAGTCGATCCCATTCGAAAATAATTCGTTTTCTTCTTTCATCGAGGCAACAGGAGTGAGCGTCCAAGAAGAATCATGAGGTCTCCATGATTCAGTGGTGAATCCTGGGAAAACGCCCGATATGATATCGGAACCAGTAGACACTTCGTTTGCTGTATCATCTGTGTCAATATACGTTAGTTATTAATATACTTCAGGCATTCGCTATTGCACTACGAGTGCTTTCCCACTTACGTAGATTATTGGTTAAGTGCGCTTTATGGGTTGCCTCTACATAGCGGATGGATGGCGAATCAGCCACAGATCCAGCTTTGTCGGGCAACGGCGCTGGTCGAGACACGTCCCTCCTCTTTTGGGGTGCGCTAAAGATGCACTTATTTCCTAACCGGGTACAATTGATGCAGCTGCTATCAGAGAGAGAGGTTTCACATCTGATCTTCTTAACTCTGCAAGTATCTGTAATTTTGAGGCAGACATGTTAGTCTTGGCGAATGCGCAAGTTGCGACCCTTGGGAGCACCTCGAAACTCCACGACCAACCGCCCGAGTAGCTTACTGCATGCACTGTTGCGATGGCCTCGTTTTTGGCTCGTGCCTTGGAATACGGTAAAATGACCAGATCCTGGCGGGGCTTGGGTTTGCTGTTGTGCCATTTCCTGCCTGGTATTCGGGGCCCTGTGTTTCTGGCGACCAGTTCCCCAGGTCGACCACTACCTATCGTTAGCATACTGCTACTACTAGTAGACTTAATAGGGTTGAGAAGCACTCAAGCAACTTACATCTCACAGCAATTCGCAGGGGGGCGGGCGAGTGGCTGGCTTTGGTTCGCTAGCTTTATGCCAGTCTAAGTTTTAAAAGGTGGCAGTAGGATATCCAGAAAGCTGATGTGCTTGATGGCTTTTATAGTAGTACATTGTGGACTAAATTACCTTTCTTCACCTTACCGTACCTTGCGAGTGGGTTGCATACCAATGAGCTGATTTGAGTCAGAGATCTCCGAGAAATCAAGTGAATTTGCAGGCGAGGTTAGGTTCAAGAGCCACGTTAGGTAACGACAAAGAACTGTACATGCACACTACGGTAGAAGCTTCAAATTTCTGACAAAGCGATGATTTAATCGTACGGTTTAGTGGGCAGGGCCGAACCGATTCCTCGGGTCGTCCCCAAGATTACAGAATCCATGACTCTTAGCGCCCATCATTCGTCCTTTTTCGGCCTGGGGACATCGTCCGTGATTATGGCGATCGACGACGATGATGAGAAAGATATGCTCCATCGAGCCCGACATGCGAAAAGCTGCCATCCCGCCGCTTCTCCAGGCCATTCACTATGGACAGGAGCGTACGAAGACCATTCAGTGGGCTAGCCTCCAGATAAACCCCCGGGGTCCAAATTGTCGAGCCAAGAGGGAGTTGGGAATGGAGTGTCGACTACCACACCAATGGCTGGTAAACATTAATTGCTGAGCTGAATATCATGTTGGCCCTAAGCAAATTATACGATTGAAAGGGGAATATGATCGCCAAAGCCCATGTCACACGGGACAATGGCGAGAACTAAACGGTACTTACTAATTAGTGGGAGTTTAGAAAGCTCGAACCGTCTCGTGAAGAACATTGCTAGGATTTCAGGACGAATTTTCGGTTGAGGAGAATTAGGATTGCTTTAGCTTTACCTCCCGTAATTTGCCTTAAACGATCTTTTTAGGACACCAGCTTCGTCAACCGCAAGACACAGAAAGAATGCGCAACCCAATCGCAATCATGTGATAGTTTCATCTCGCTGCATATTGTAGTATCACCGTGAAGCCAATTACACGGCGACAAGGGGATGTATCCCAGCTAAAGTGTCCTGCACGCAGGACACTTTGTATGAGTACGGAACAGTATATTGTGCCATATGTACTGTGCGGCAGAACAGTTGATGGGCTGTGTGCAGGATGCACCTACATCGCACCGATTTAAGGGCGGGGTAGCAGGGCTTGTCGCCTACTTACGAAAGGACCGGGGGTGGGTAGTCGTCCCATACTCTGTTTATCTGCAGAACTTTATTTGGTTTCGTTTTCCCACCTTTTTCCGATGCTAAAAAGTCGCTCTGGGCTTCACGTCCTCCCATCATTGAAGAACTTTGACTATGGACGCTAAGGACAAAGCCAATGACGCCGCCCTAGCGAGCACATTACTCACCGGAGCGGTGGAGCGATTTCAAAATTTAGTTTCGACTTGGAGAAATTACACTTCGGAAGCCCCCCAATTTAACCTCAACGAACTGACACCGGCCGATCAAGTTACTGCATTTACCAAAATCGCTATCCAAATTGGCGACACAATACCTATTCGAAAACTTCTGCGCATACTAGCCTACCTTGAAGCTAGTAGGCAACTGCAATCACAGAAGTGCAAGAAGCGCAAGAATATAAAGGCTGAGTTGCTTAATGCGGCGTACCATCGTCTCGAAAGCCCGAAAATTACGTATAAGACTTTCAAAAACAATCTAAGTGAAGCCTCAAAATTTCACCAATATCTCGGGGCCCTCATAGTTTTCCTCCCATTTGGCGAGGCCAAGGTCACAAGATTGAACTCGAAGGGCGTCAAGAAGCACCTTGAAGCCCACACTCAATAT
The DNA here is from genome assembly GCA_004337975.1 of Pyricularia sp. CBS 133598. Lineage (NCBI taxonomy): Eukaryota > Fungi > Ascomycota > Sordariomycetes > Magnaporthales > Pyriculariaceae > Pyricularia > Pyricularia sp. CBS 133598. Next base: position 514,966 of record RRCJ01000016.1, read on the forward strand.
CAGGATCTGTCGCAAACAGGGCAAGAGTTTCTTGAATCGATCTTCACGGGTGATGCATTTGCCAAAAGGATTTGGGAAATCCACCCGTTCAGCCAAGGTTTACCTCTTGAGCATCAAGTCGCCCTCCTTAGAATCAAGTCTTCAGATCCTCTGCCTGGCAACTATCGAGTTGATCAACGTGGACATGTCGTCCTTTCGAGCCCGCTTCCAAAACCATCGTCCTTCCCTACCAAGGTACTGAACGCAGACTGCACAGAAGCAACCTCACAACCATGTTTACCATTCTCGCCCATATTGTTCGTATCACCATTCAACTTGCAAGATAAAGGCAACGCCGAGGCAGGCGGCATCGAAGCGTCCCCACACCCATCTCTTCTAGCGCCCTCCGATTTCCCACCACTGCCTTCATCGTCATCTCCTTGGTCACTGCCGGCAACACCAGCCTTATCCAACCCTCTCCCTCTCCGGTCATCATCAACCTTGGTGGTTCCGACCTCCTGGCTGACCGACAATGTCATCGATGAGTATATGGGTGACCTCGCCAAGAAGCACGGCTTCTGTTTCTTCAACAGCTGTTTCTTCAATCAGGAGAGGCCCATTAACAAAAAGTGGAAGCCCGAGCATGGTGATCCCTTGACAGATCTAGTAATGATCCCTATCAACCACAATCATCACTGGTACCTAATGGTCATGTACAAGCCATCCAACTCTTTAGTTGACACCGATCGAACCGTCTGCTTTCTTAATTCCTGGGAGAGCGTGGCCTCGTACGCCCAAAATTTCGAACGTTGGCTCGCATATCTCAACGATCTTGGGTGGAAAGGTCGGGTAGAGGAAACTCAGATACAAGTTCCCCAGCAGACCAATGGTTCCGACTGTGGAGTTTATGTCCTGGCATTCGCTAAAACGATTGCAGACAACTACAGCGCGTTTTTGTCTAGCCCTAGTAACCTTCTCCAGGACTTCTGGAACTTCGACGCGCGAGAGTTTCGCAAAACCATAGCAGCCGCCGCCATTAGTGGGCCTGTTGACAACCGAGTCGTTGCTTCCAACAGAGAGATAGACAACCATGACGACACTGTCATCAACTCAAGCGAGAATTTCCGCATCGCCGACCTCTCAGCTCTTCCATATCCCTACCAGGGGGGCAAACGAAAGAGTGGCTCATCAGCACCTGCTCCGAACGTATCTTCCTCACTGTCGCCAGCAGACTCATTATGGGACTCATCAGAAGGGGTCGTGGTGGAGAGAGCACAATGCGCTCCCCTAAGGGTGAAACGACGAAAGATATTGTTACCAACCACAAGAGCGTACAACGACGGGGTCATGACTACTGATTTGTAAGTGTAAAGAAGCTCCAGCTAACAGTGATGCTGTTGACAATTTGTTGTGGACATTGCTGAGACAGAAGACAGGGTGACTGTGCTAAGAAAAGGTCCCGCGACAGTTGGCGATGAAATTACAATGGCTGAAACCGAGACTGCTCCCCTGAACGTCTCTTTGTCATTGTCCCCAACAGAACTATGTTCCAATCCGGGAGCATCCATGCAGCAAAATAGCAGTAAGCCACTATTCCCCCGTTATACAGTTCTGTCTGATTCGCTCCTATAATCATGCAGACCGGATTGCACCGAACGAGATTGACGCTACAAGCAACACCCCCCGCGTCGAAAACCAGAGGCGTGGCTCGTCAGCCTTTGCTTCCTTGAACGCCTCTTCTCTGTCGTCACCAGCAGAGCTATCCCAGGACTCATTAGACGAGGGTGCGGTGATGAAAGCACAGCCCGCTCCCACTAAACGACCTTTGTCAGCCGAAGACCAAAGAGCTGATAACGATGTGGCTATGACTGAGGGGTAAGTAAGGAGAAATTTTGATTCACAAACATACATTACTAAAATTTTTGATGTGAAAAGTGCTGATACGGATAGGAGGAATGTGCCTAGCAGATGCCCTACTATCGATGTGACGACAGATGGTGTGGACGACGTGTCAATGCCTACTAACTGGTCGCTGATGTCTCCTGCACCTTCACCACTAGAATCTACGTCAACCTCCATATCAGAATTGCCATCTACCCAAATTCATTCAACCGATATGGCGAGAGAGAAAGTCCAAACCATACTTGGTAAGTTGTTATCTTCTCTCAAAGTGCGTAGCAGTTAATTGACATGGTATTAAGATGCAATGAGTTGCCTTCAAACTTGCAACTGGCACTTCGCGAGCGATCCTCAGTTCACAACCTTCCAAGAATGGCTTGAAAAACACCATACCCAACCCAACCTCCAAAACGTCAGTGGCTGGGCTCCAATAATGATGTTCAGGAATTTCCCCTATGAGCTCGAGACGGTGGCCGGTGACGAACAAGCTCCCTACAGCATGCAAACTAGCGATGAGGCCTGTCCAGGTTTAGTCGACGCGGTGGACAGGCTTCATACGGATGGATACTTACATTGGAACGACAGCTTTGCCGCTAAAGCTTTGAAGACTATCCAGGAATTAGACAACTTCGCCCAGGGACTCGGCATCCTTCGTTCTATGTTAGCAAGCACGCAGCTGCGAGAATTTCTCAGGAAGTGGTTTGCGCCAAGCGAAGGACCGTACATAATAGGACATTGCTTCTATTATAGCGATACTGGAACAGGGGGACTTCCGATCTTTCTTCGACGTAACATTGGTCAAAGCGATCGTTTTTTGGGTTTACATTTACTCACTGCGAATGCAAGCGTCCGGTATTTTGTCGGGTCCCATGGAGTAGATTGGGCTCCGACAGAGGAGACGCTTCTGTTCAAGAATGATCAATCGGCGCTTAAACAGTACCCAAGTAAACGAATGTCAGATGGTTTGTAAGTAAACCGAACTGTGAATTTCGATCCGGTGTAATTTTCAACTAACTAATAGCTCCTCTAGCGCGCTATTCGATCCCAGTCTTAACCACCAAATCGAAGCTGGTGTAGCCCTGACTATTATAGTTGGCCTGCCACAGACGTTCGTGGGGTTTCCGCAGTTGAAGCTGAATAATCCATATGTAAGAGGAATTGTCGAGGCGATGAGGAAGGATATTGGGATTGGCTGGAACTTGGAAATGGAATCCGATCCCAAAAACACTGTTGAATGTCTGAGATCCGACTCAAGTTAGTATGTCTCCAAGTATGAGGATTCAGTATGAAGCTTACTCCGATTTAGAGCTTGTTATTTCCCACAATTTGGACAATCCCCCTTCATCCCTTTCCCTCCACAGTTCGGGCAGGTGTTTCCCATAGTATTGACAAGGTGCGATGAAGATGGAAAGTCGATTGAAGAGGTAGAATATTCGTTGAAATGGGGAAGTTGCTTCGTAATAAAAATGCCTGGAACGAAACAACCAAGGAAATGGGGCAGGAGAATGGAGGAAAATGAGCAGCTTCAAAAGAATACCTAGAAGGGAGGTGGGATAATATGCTCTACAAGAATTAGTGGCATGTGAGCGCAAAAATGCCTCGCGCTAGCCATGTGGGGTATGTGGGGTAGAAACACATGCAACTTTGACGGACCACATCGTCCGTCCGCTTCTTTCACTTTCATGGATTAATTATCATTAAACGAGGAAGCACTCGTCGTCGAAATTGTTCTCAGCCCGCTCAAAACTGTCGACCTCAAATGCTCCCTGGTTGTCACTCGACCCTGAAGTTCGCCTCGATATTCGAGTCCACTAGGATTCCAGATATATTCAAGGATTCACTTTCTTGGTTTCGAATTGGTTCCTCCTTCCACGCTGATCCAGGGATCACGTGCATATCCCATCATAACAGCTGTTGTAATACAAAGATGACAGATTGTGCCGTTACTTGGGGTTAGTTTTGCGCCATCCGTCAGCTTGGCTTCAGAATGGCATCGAGTAGCACCCCATTAGACAACAGTTCAATACGAATACGGCACTCTCCCTAGTCCCTTTCTCTCCTTACGGGAAGCATAAGGCATTCCTTATTCCCAATCACTTTCGGTTCTAACTGGGGTTGGAAACAAATAAATTTAAAGGCGGTAAAGAATGATTATGCCATTGCAGAGGGCGCTGGATGGTGCGGCAACAGTATGCAAAAATTCTATATGCTTTGTGAAGAATTTCTTAAGTTTCAGTGGCTCGATAAACTCTTTAAGATGATCGTTCTTGTGCAAAAAGGCGAGAGTGATCAGGTTACTATATTGACCCTAATTGTTAGCACACAACCTCGATGTCCCTGAGCCTCGTGCGATGCAGTACGTAAACTTAAGCGCCCTTCGGCTAGAATAGCTGCCCCATTTTTTAGTGTGAAGCGGTGGTGTGGATCCACAAGGCGCCCCAGTGAGCAGCCTAGTCTCGATACCGCCCGGGGTGAGCACATGCAAATTAAGGTTCTAATTCTTCCTGATCCCCGATGTCGGGGGACCCCGTATCGGAACAGTGCTTTTACCCATGGGCCTTCACCAACTTACAGGGGGCGACTCAGTATGGCTGAAAACACTCAACCAAGACGGATCAGAATCCTATCGAGCCGTAATATGCCTTTCCAGTATAGAAAAAGGAAGTAATGTACCACCGCCAACCCCTTATTCTTGCAGAGTATCTACGTAGGTAGCCTAATTTCACTGACAAGCTGCGACTCAACGATCGACATGGAAGGTCCACAGTTTGAATTGTAACCTTTGGATTTCATGGCAGTTCAGACCACCGTCCATCCCTTGATGAGCCTGTGATAAACAGGCCACCCTAGGCATCACACGCTCTTAGGAGTTTAGAAGAGCGCTGAGAAGGTAGCAAGAACAATAATTTCACTCCATGAACCGGCCGAACAAACTTCCGGGAAGACCATCACGTCCAGGGCTTGGCCATCTGTCAGGGGTGTGTCCTTTTATAACGAGATATCCTTCCCTTTTATTTCTTCTAATTTGCTTCCTTTTCCAATGATCTTCAAAATGGAACCCCAAAGCAGTGTGATGCCCATAGGGGTATTTTTCTTTTGTACCATTCTATCTACTTTTATAATGCTTTTCAACGTCCTGGCCAGGCTATACATTCGCTCCAAAAGATCCCAGGAAACTCGAGTTTTTTTGTTTATCTGCGTCTGTGACTGGCTTCTCGTCACGAGCGCCGCACTAATGATCACGCAGACGGTATTGGTTTGTCAGGAGTGGAACCATCGAGCTGCGGGTTCAAGTCCTGAGCTCATCCTACGAGTAGGTAGCCCCTGATTCTCTCTGGGCAATAAGCTCTAACACTTCTAAGCTTCAACTCGATATCGCTCTCCTCGGCGTATATGCAACTGCCTGGACAAAAGCCTCGGTGTGCCTTGTCATTATACGACTTAACATGGTTTCCGGCAATATCTCTTTGTTTTTTTTCAATCCTCCCTGCTTCAACTGTTTGGTTCACTATTTATCGTTTGTCCTTCTAGTTTTTGTTTTTCTGGTTGCGGTCGTAACAACCGTTGCATGGTCGGTCCTATATCACCTTTCGAAGCTATCTTCGGAGACCGTTGGCAAGCTCTATCTCGCGTACGGAATATCAAATGCCCTGACAGAAGCATTGATTATCACTGGCCTGGGCTTTACGGTGCGCTCCGCTCTTTCACACAACAACATTGGAGCGCTGTTGGGGTCCAGAGGGTTGTAAGTAAAATGTTCTTGGTGTTGCTTGTGTCTAGTACTGATTTCAATAGCTGCTTGATATTTGCAATCGGCAGTCTTTCGACGCAGGCATCAGACTACCACCTCGGTAGGCTCCTCCAGCAGATATCCGACAATATTTCGATCGTCACTATCTGCCTCCCGATGATCGTCAAGTTTATTGGGGAGAACGGACAGAATAACAACATCCAGGACCCGCGGGCTAGTAGTACGGGTCATCTTCGCAATTTTCAATTCTTGTCGACATTGAGCAGTAATCGCCAAAACCAAGATGTTGAACTGAGTCCCGTCGAAGATATCATGAAAGTCTGAACCCGCGGATTTTACCATGGCTCGGCCACAAATATAGGCTTTTGGCTTCTGATGAGGAGGATTGATAACTTATTTATGTACACTACAACTAAAATATCTTGCTCACTATGTCCTAAACCTACTGGGTCTTCCTAAAATTGTGCCTGTGTATTCGTTGATGTTGGATAAAATTTACGTTATCAGCCCAAACCTGGCCACTACGTGGTTTGCTCCATTGTGGATTGGATGCGGTTACCATACCCCTTGCATTTGAATTGGAGTTTAGCGCATTTGACCGATGTTCTGGAGTCCCCGCTGTTACTATTGTCACCAGTCGTTCAATCGGTTTTGCAAACTCGACACTGTCGAGAAACGGTGCCAAAAATGCCCTCATTTCCATTCCGACATTCTTGCAAGAGAGATCCTCGTTTTGATTACAGGATTTTGTTTCGGAACTGCGCCGCTTTTCGAAATCTGCAAACCGGATTCTAATCCCCGGTTCCCCGATATTAATCTTTGCTTTGGTGCGGAACGGAATTTGCTAGCGTTTTTGTGAGTTTTTTTGCTAACGAATTGAAAGACCGGGTTAGTCCTTGACAGAGGATAAGAATTGTTTTCAGAAACAAATCCTAAGGCATATTTGAAGTATTCCCGGCAGTAAGTACGCCATAAACAAGCTGTGTTGCCATATGCATTGGCTAAACCTTAACAGACAAGTGGGGACGGTCGGAATGGCCAGGAAAAGTGGAAATACCAAAAACGAATAATGGTCTCACAACCCTGGCAGTCGGCAACTATGGAATGGTTGTGTTTCTCGATGTCAAGCAAATATGACGATAAACCTATTAGCTGCTGCCAGTTTTGTTCAGCGAACATGCTTTCCCTGAAACTCCTCATATTTAGGTAATGAAGGTCTCTGGAGACATCTGGCTCCTGCGTAATATTTCCACATGCTGCCCTTCGTCGAATATCCTCATCCTCATCCCGTAATAGGTCCACGAGGCACAAGGAACAGGTTTTTGCACACTATAAAAAGCTCCAATGCAGTTTGAGCGGTTTTCGACGTGATCTAACTTCACGAAAAATGAGGCTGTCTCCAGGCGGTGAGCCCTTCGAATCCATCACTTACGCTTATCCAGGTTTGCAACTAGCTGTAGCGGTGTTAGCAAGCTCGCCGATATTGCAGCAAAAGTAAATACATACAGCACAGACTATCTTTCTGTATTTGATAACACATGTTGGGTGGGCATCGCATGCTTGATTGCAAAGACTGTTGATACTTCAAGCACCATTCCGATACAATGATTATGGCGTGGCCACACATAAAGATTTTCTGTTGTGCCAAACAATTGATTCAGGACTATTCAAGCCAGAAGTAAGGGAAACACACCTGTATATGCTTACACATGACGATGATTTTCAGAGGACTGTGTCTGCTGAGATAGCGGCTTCAGATACAGCAATATCATTCTATAGGGCATACGGATGCTGATTTTATACTTATTAATAGTTTGGCCAGTTGCGGTGTTTGCGTTCTGTTCTCTATTTCTTGGAAGAAAAGGACACACCCTCTCTCTCTCGACCGCAATACCCATCGATATTCGGTCGAGAATATTCTTTTTAGCCCGGCCCGGGGAGCCGTCTACTCAATTTTGGTCAGAGCAACTACGATTTATCAAATCATGGTTTAATCGTACACAGAACGGAACCCGCGACTTTTAGCGTAGCCAAATCGCTGTATTGATCCAACACAGCACAGAAAATATGTTGCAGCCGTTTCAGTCTCCCGAAAAGCTTTACGAATTTCGGCTAGTAGATTAAGGTAAAAGGAAATGCAAAGCGTGGAACATCCTGTAGAAGGTATCCAAGGTTAAACAAGGGACTTTTAATTATTGCGATTGCGAACAAAGTCGCAAATACCGCCTTACAAATATCTGAGACGTCTGATGCACATTCTCAGCCGCAGTATAAACCGATACGCATTATGTTCGAGCTCCGAGATTCGCCTTGCAAAGGAAAAGGTTTGTTTGTCCTAGCGACCGGCATCCAGAAGGGCGATCGCGTCATTACCGAAGCCCCTATCCTCACTGCCGATCTTGTTTGGGTGGGCTGCCGCTAGCGGAGCTCGAGCTGCACCTCGAGGAGAAACTACAGCAGATCCCTCACTAACACCCTCGGGACCGACTAAGATGACGCCGACGACGACGACAAGCAGGGGCATCAGCGGCGGCAGGAACTCCGCCAAAAGCCACTCGAAAATGCTGTCCCGGCCGTATTCCGCAATTCCTCCCGTTTTAATCATTCGTGCGTCCCCAACTGCCATTATTCGTGGGACCGGGCCGCGCGCATGTGTTTAGTCCACGCCATTACAGACGTGCCCCGTGCGACGAGCTCACCGTTGCCTACGATTCGGGTTGTACCGTCCAGAACATGGCTAAGATGAAGTCCGCCATGGGGTTCAGATGCGCGTGCCCTCGTTGCAGCCTACCGCCGGACAAAGTGGCAGAGAGCGACAAGCGTCGGCACGAGCTGAACGTCACATTGACCAATGTGGACTTGGCGTACCGGGCGGCGGACCCGAGGGATAAGTGCAGAAAGGAGGGGGAGGGTGAGGAATATGGGCGAGAGCAGAGAAATGAACACATGCAACGGTCACCATTGTCTTTCGCCCCGGCGTCGATTATACCGCTGTGCCGCAGGATCGTTGCGCTCCAATATCTCGAGTTCGGCATCGCGCCCATAACCTACTAGCTGGGCCTGGAAATGCATTACGCCAGCAGTAGCTGCTTCCTGCATGGAGACTACGTGCGAGCTTCTGTGTTTGCGGCCCGGGCGCTGGCGGCTTTTACCGTGTGCGAGGGTGCTGAGGGCCAGAATGCGCGGGCCTATCGCGGCCTGAGGCAGGGTCTCGACAGTACCATACAATCTAAGAAGCCGCTGGCTGTGGTCGCCCGAGCAGTAGTCTATTCCACGAAAGCAAGGTGCACACTAAGCCCGAAGAGGTGCGTTTAGCTTTAAGCAGTGCCTTTCTTATGCTCGAAGGTCGGCAGTTGCGTTTTTGTACCCTGTATAGCAAGGAGCGAAGAAGTACACCCTAAGGCAGGATTAGCCCGAACCAAACATAATTTGGTGTGAGGTGAACGCAGAATATAAGGCTTTTGTTCGGTTTATATGGGCAGGCGTGCAGGTCTGTCCAGATAGAGACTGCAAAGAGCTTAGGACTGCAGCCGCAGCCAACACCAAAGTTCATTCTAGTACCGGTGCATTGCGCATATCAATCACTCTGAAGACGAAAAATGTTTTTTCTCCCCGCAAATATTGGGCCAGCTACGAATTCCACCGTACAGCAGACGTAGGCGATTGCAACCAAGACCCAAACCTCTATATTTGTAATGCAGGAGTAAACGATATGAAGATACAGCAAATAAAAACAATCTTGCCGAAAAATGGAAGGCATTGACCTTTCAGATCAGACAGGTAGTGTTGTTAATCTGCAACAATATCATGATCTCTGTTCTATTACATCAACTATAATGAAAAAAANTCAATCCATTCAAGGAACATGGCATCGCTAACGATGACTTAACAGTATCTTGGCGCTATAACAATCTTAAAAGCAGAAACCTAAGTTCGACATACCAGGTGTGGGATACAATTCTACCAAAATTCCCTGATCAAACTTTCCTCAGACAACCTGCTACCGAGACTTATATTTGACAAGATATAATTTTTTGAACCGACATTTCGAACAGGACTTTGCAGTTCCTCAAATTTGTTCCCTCACAAGGAAGAAGACTCCACTAGAGAAGCTATGGCAATCATTTCACCACCAGCCAATATTGACCATTACGAATCTAAAGACACTGCAATCGACGATGACGACGATAAGGGCGCATGGGAGAATATCAATTGCGATAGCCCTGGAAGAAAGGATGGCATACCCTTGTTCCAGCGAGTCGACTTCAAGGCCAATCTGCTTCCAGGACGATCGCTCCTCAGCTCATTTTTGGAACGCAAACCACAAAACTTTCAAACTGCGACTATCACCGACGAACAAAAAGCCACATCTCACGGAAAGGACCCGAGAGGGCATTCAGCATCGCCAGACTCGGCAGTATTTGGGAGATCTGCGGCACAACCCTTCGCCAATCCTAATCGTACGAGAACCCCGATTATGATTTCGCCCCATGAAGTTAGAAAAAATATTATTTCGACAGAACTCCCCGAGACTATACGTCTTGGGATTGTGCGGGAACGCTCTGAGGCGTTTTCAACTGCCAACGCCGTAAATAGGAGAAAATACCGTCAGTATTCGGATGTGTCGTGGAGTATAAAGGAGTGTACTGGAGATTACAATGTTAGTTGCTGGTAGTTTAACATGCGAGCATTTATATCCGCCTGTCCCATCTTCTGTACAACGCCAGTCATGATCCAAAGACTGTCTCGAGGTTGTAGTTCTTTTTCAGACTATGGTAAGGGTGGCGGGAGCGTCGTCGCAGTCGACATATGGGCCGCCGTGGAATACCAACCACCTCACGCAGGTATCTTTGGTTGTGATTCCCAAAGTGGTCGTGAAGAACAGGGCAGTGTCTATGAGACTTCCAGATTACTACCTGAACGCCACCCAAATATTCCAGGCGGTCGACCTAAGTCTTTACAGGCGCAAGAAATTACTAGCTCGTCTCCAGGAGAACTCGCACATAAACAAGGAAACAGATGGGGTCTGGGTTCCGTTCAGGGATGGTGTCTTCCTCTGCAAGGAAGTAAAGCTTTTTGAGGAAGTTAGAAACTTGTTCAAACATTCTGACCAGCCACTCCCACCAGACTGATCTGCCAACGCACCAATGACGAAGTGTACGAGGGTTGAGGGTGACCTTGTCCGTTGTCGTTTCTAAGCTCAAAACAATGTTCTGTCCACATTTCTGCAGTCCTGCCAGCCAACATCTGCCTACTGAGGCGTTTTTGTTGTGGCGGATGGGCTGAGGGTACTTTGGTTTTGTTCAAACAAAAGGCCAACAAGGACTACCCTAGTCGATTCTCATAGCCAGTTTATCACCCATCTTCACAAACTAAAAGAACCACAGATGGACGCTTCCCACTTTGATATTATAGCTTTTTTTATTCTATCAATCCTGGTTTGATGTAGGGAAAGCCTAACCAATTCCACATCCTAAGCGCGAGCCCTCTCTCCTTGCCCTCTTTACCCGCCGGTCTGCCAGCAGATTTTGTTGTATTACGGTACTAGGTACTGGGTAGCATCTGCAGTCAGGCACTTTTTAGCCACATAATTCTTCCACTGACAACGGGGTTGAAGGATTTTGAGTTTTCGTTGAGATTATCGACCCCAGGTGTGTAACCTAAAGGGGGAGGGGCCTTTTACGGTGTTATTGATTGCAACCATGTCGATCGCGTATGAATGATGCAACTAATGTTGACGAGTAAGCTGTCAATATCCATGAGGCTGACTATGTATCGTCAGTTCGCTGGTCAGCTACACGTACCTAAACACTTACGGCCACAGGCTCACACGCGTTTATGACAGCCAGCCTCTAGATCGAGTCAGTGCATTCCGCGTCTTTAACATTGCGAAGGCCTGACATCGAATCCATGCAAGCCTGCTCATCCAGTCTGACCGCTTTTACGCGTCGTGACCAGCTACAAGACTTGCAACTGGGAAACCTCCTATCGGATGGCAGGTTCCTTGGAGGTAGCATCGACGCAACGCTGTTAACCATAACCTTTGTTTCAACACGAGTATAACCAATTAGAGGGCTACAAATGTCTCCGCTTATGAATACATTATTCCCCGACTTTTATTGGATGTGCTTTCTTAGGGAACGTAAAGAGTTTTGTGGGATACATTCCACCCTTTGGAGGAGGCGGGACGAACCCTCTGCTGCCTAATTTTTGGCTTGCATCCAACGTTCCATGATGCGTTAGCAGTCCTCAAGCGGGAAGTTCTCCGATTCGATGATGAGAATGTAGAGGAGCTTGCGTTGCTCGAGTACACAGCTTGATTGCTCGTGTTACATTAACCGCAGACGCGATGCCAATAGGATTGGCTTTTAGCCGACTTATTTTTGATTGTCATTATTTAGCTTGCCTAGGCTACAACAAGGCTGGGGGAAAGACCAGCTAATATCGGCTTTACACGAGAGATATCCGATTGGTTACTTCCGTTTATCGTCACGTGACTATTGCCTAAGGAATCTAAAATCGTCTTCTCGTCTCTTACGCGACGAGCAGATTTGTCGATTGAAGCACCCTCGCTTCACTTCGCCAGCGCCGAGTTTCGCCAGCACGCTACGCACAAAGATATAAATAATGCTTCGCGTTGGGAACATACTCAGGGGTGCACGAGCAACGTATGAACTCCAGCAAGCATTGAAAGGGACCACCGTTTTCAAAGCTCGGATTGTGAACCCGATTTCCCTCGATGAGAAATGGTAGGTTGGATATTCCCAGAAAAAAGCTAAAAAAAACGTGCAATGCTGTTGATATAATTTCTGCATTAGGGCCATCGTCAAAACATGCTCAACATCAGGGGAACAACTTTCACTTCTTCGGGAATATCAGCACTATCAGATTCCCAATATTGCCGCGAGTCCTTATATCCGCCAGATGTACGAAGCAATAGGATCGTTCGAAGATCCTGGCAGCAACTCGAAAATGACGGCTGATAATCAGCCCTGCCTAGTGCTTGAATGGCTGGATCACTGTTTATGGAACATCAAGTCGGACAAATTCCGCAGCGATCCGGCACTAATTCCCAAACTCGTTGCTCGATCTGTTTTATCGGCTCTTGCTACCTTTAGACAATTAGGCAAAGTGCACACAGGTAGGTCAGGCCTGTTCAAATCTTGCAAATGAATTTCGCCAACATGTTGTCGTCCAACCAGATATCAATCCCAACAACATCCTGCTCTCAAGCACCGTCACGTCAGGAGGTCTAATCAAAATTTGTGATCTTGGAGTCAGTAAGTTTGCTATTTTTTTACCAAAACAAGATTAATGGAAACACGATGTCTGACGCATCAGGATGGGAAAGTGATGGACGAGGGATACACGAAGCACCGCCTCCAGTCTTTGCCTTGCCGTGCCCCTGAAGTCTGGAAAGGACAGGGTGTTTCTCATGCGTCCGAGGTATGGTCTGTTGGGGTCACGGTAAGTTGCGAATCTTCTTACTCTTGATATCCGAGACGGCTGCACCTTAAAAGTCATAAGCGACCATATTTGGACTTGACTTACATGTTTTAGCTGGCCCATTGGCTCTTAGGGCGAGCAATTTTCGGAGCAGATGACAAAATAATCGTGGGACATACAGAGGCGTGGTGCATCGCAAAGATCCAGCGTCTCGTAGGGCAATTCGATGTCTACACAGGTCAGGAGGAGATAGAGGAGGAGTTTGATGTGGCGGCCAACCTCTTCGACATGGAACTAGATAAGGCCCACGGTAACCTACAAGGCAAACTGATCAATGCAGATTCTCTACGTCAAGAACTAGAGAGAATCGAGAGTCCGCCCATTGCCCCGGAACTCATTGACTTCATAGAGTCTCTTCTCGTCTTGGACGAAACAAAGCGACCGACGGCAGAAGAGGCGTTGCGACACCCTTTTCTAACTTAGGTTTGGACGAGGAGCTTGAAATTCTGCTTTGGGTGTATTTCCAGTACGGCATGATTCATAAAATCATTTACAGTCTAAGCTGCAATAGAGGCAGGATTCATCCTGCGTCGATTATTCCCATTTATACAATTCGTCAACAATCTTTTCCATGGACTTCTTTTTCCTAAGGAAAAGATTGGGTTTTTTTCGGGGCTGAAAAAGGAAGAGGAACAAATCAAAGCGGCGCAGAAGCAGGAATACATTGCATAGAAGAGAGGTAACCTTCATTCACTTCGCAGGTATGGGCACATTCAATTATTCAAGGAGCAAGCTCAGGGAAGCTGTCATAATAACCCTGAGGCATCATACAATCATGCCTGACCTTACGCAAGTCGAATGGTCTTCAAGACTTTTTTCCTGACCTTCAAGACGAAGATTTCAAGCATAGTTCAGGTCTCATGCTCAAATATAATCAGCTTCCTGCTGGATATATCGCTGGATATATATCACTTCACCCCACCTGGCTGAAGAAGACAACTATCCAGCGACCGGAAAACGACGCCAGCTATGGATATCAATTAACCTACCAATTTTGCGATATATTGATTGGACTTTGTCAGCTTTGTTGCGGGCGCAGCAAAGTTGACTAAGCTCGATCGCACGAACCGTTGACTTGCAACGAATTCATTAAAGCATATTGGCAGGCAAGATTAAGGAAAACACAGAAAATCCGTATTAATTTACAGCCGAAATAATCAAAGCGCCTTAAAACTATTCAAACGACCCGTTGCATTCAAGTTGATGCAATTTTTGAGCAACAGTTCTCCTTATCTGGGCATCCTTCCGCGACAGATGTTTTTTTGTAATTGAGCGTTGCATTTTAGAGCATGGACTTAGAACGGCCTACCTTCGGATGAAATGGCAGCCGCAATGTTATTTTTAACATCTTGACCACGACTGCTTCCGCCTTCCGTATCCAGTAAACTGTAAAATTCAGGAAGCCTGGAAGCTGGCATGCTGATAGCATTCCAAGCCCCAACCACAAAACCCGACTTCCTTTTGGTCGACGTTCCCAACATACGACTTTTGTTTTGTGCAAATGAAATGCTGAAACATAATGCTGGAAAGGGGAAGGTAATAACTGCAGGCAGGTGTGCTTTCGGATATTCAACATCGTGCGATAACAGACTTGCCTGCTGGCTCACTCTCTACCGAACAGTTTCCCGAATTAGTACTCGATTCTCTAGTTTACCGAAGGCCTGAAAACTGGTACATAGGACCAGAGTCAGGATTTTAAATACTTCAGGTTAGAAAGCAACTGGGAACACCCACCGCGTTGAACCAAGGAAGAATGAAAAAAACGCTATATTAAGAATTGTCGCGAATGTCAACGCAACAAGGTACGACATGACAAGACGCCTGGGCTGCTGCACCCACTGGAGATCCCTAGACGGTGTTGGCAGCACGTGATGGTAGACGGCAAAGCTATGCCCAAGGATAAAGAAGGCTACGATTACGTCTGGGTCTTTATCTGCCGACTGACCAAACTTTTGGCCACCCTACCGGGAAAAAAGACGGACACCGCGGAGACCTTGGCTATGCGGTATTATCAAACTGTGTACCGTTGGAAAGGCGTCCCCGACTTATGGCTTTCCGACAACGCCGGACCGTTTGTATCCGAGTTCCTAAACACTTTAAACGAGTTGACAGGAACAAAGCATAAACATGGAAGCGCCCGCCACCCTCAAAGTCAGGGCAGCGTCGAAATTACCAACGCTGAATTGGATCAGAAAATGCGCTTTTATGTAGATAAATACCAAACGAATTGGCGACGGCATATTCCCGCTTTCGACTTCGGCCACAACTCGTCCGTTCACGTCTCTATCGGCATGGCACCCATCGAAGCAGAAACAGGAGCTCGCCCTAAAGACCTGCTCTCTCTACCTTTACCCGAAGAAGACCTGGAGACCGGTCAGCAACAAAAGGCGCTGGAAATGGTCCGCCAAACCCGGCAAGCTCAGGAACTGGCCCGCAACAATGGACTCGGAGCGAAAATAGAGCAACAGAGGCAGGCTAACAAAAAACGGCGACCGGTCGACTTTACGGTGGGAGATGCGGTTTACGTTAGCAAAAAGGGCTTTTCCACAGAACCTCCTACGACCAAATTGGACTCGCAAAATGCAGGACCATGGACGATTCTCGAGGAAAAGGGTTACAGCTTCATTTTCGACACCCCTGCCTGGTATAAAGGCAGTAAGCTGTTCCACGCCAGCCGACTGCGCAAGGCAGCAACGGACCCATTACCTGAGCAGTATCAAAAGCCGGAACCACCGGTCGAGATTAACGGAGAACCGGAGTGGGAGGTGGAGCAAGTGTTGGCCTCGCGACTATTCGGACGAAAGAAGACGTTGCAATATCAGGTATCGTGGGTCGGACTCGACCCTGATGAGACATGGTATGGGGCCCGCGACTTGAAAAATTCACCAGTACTGCTGGATACCTTTCACAGGGAGTATCCGGACGCAGCAGGACCTCCGGTAAATTTGCAACAGTGGATAAGGAGCGC
Organism: Pyricularia sp. CBS 133598; assembly: GCA_004337975.1. NCBI lineage: Eukaryota > Fungi > Ascomycota > Sordariomycetes > Magnaporthales > Pyriculariaceae > Pyricularia > Pyricularia sp. CBS 133598. Next base: position 531,069 of record RRCJ01000016.1, read on the forward strand.
AGCAGAGGATGTTTTTTGCGGTGGACGGACCCGAGGACAATGTTGCCGAACATGATGCGAAAAAGACACGAGAGCGGCGGAAGGTCCCGAGGAGACACACGTAACAAACTCAAGACTCTGGCCGCCTACGTCGATCAGGCCTTAAAGGGGGGTAATGTGAGGATCAGGCCCCAAGACCTGCCCTCAGAATCACGACTCGGCTCCACGCCGAACCAGGGATCGGACAAAGGGTCCACTAACTCCGGATTTAAGCGCGTCGTTGATTGCAATTTCTCTCTTCTCTTCCAGTTTAGAATTTTCGTTAATAGCGCCTAATACACTGAGGTTCTCCAATGTATGCCTGGCCGTGACATTTTATACGTATTTTAACTAAAGAAAACGCTATATGTGGAGAAAGAATATTCCTTGCCTTAGTATGACGGCATTTTGCGGCTAAAAACTTGGACCGTGGACAGGCGATGGCACGGTGGACCGGATAATTCCTGGTGGCAGAGGCTACAGTCATATCTGAGTAGTCTCCTGTGAGATATATCCTATTATATTGTTGGCGAAAATATACTCACAATCTAAGGAAGCAAATGATGAACTGCATTACCTCTCAAGAGATTTTGAAATCTCTCTTTTTGGTCGCAAGGTGGGTTCCATCGTTGCTTTGGCTTGTGTAGGAACTGATAAAATATTATATATAATCTTCAATAGAAACGGGTTTATATTTTTAAAAGCCTTAACTGTCACGGCCAGGCATACATTGGAGAACTTCAGTGCATTAGGCGCCATCAACGAAAATTCTAAACTGAAGAGAAAAGAGAATTACAATCAACGACTCGCTGGAGAGACGCGCGTAAATCCGGGACCCTTTGCAAACCCTGGGCTTAGCGTAGCTGGTAAGTGGAGTGGTAATTTCGAGGGTAGGCCTGGTGGCCTAATTCTCATAGTTACCACCCTATTCTATGCGCCTCGTAAACGTGTCGCGGGCTCTCCGTCCATCGTTTTGGTGAAAAATTGTTAACACACGCCCCCGATTTTTATAAAAAAAGTCCCATCCTGCAATGCTTTCGTAAGGGATTTTGCCGGTTGCCTCCCATTTCCCATCTTTCTCGACAAATCTTTCATCGATTCCGGAAGTGCGGATATGATAAATCCAGTATTTTCCTGCCGCCGCTGTCGCAGCACGTGTAAGTGGCGATAATTCCGGCCACATTAAATCCCCTTTGTGCATGCCATCTTGAGCGTCAACGGCATCGGCATTACGGTCGGTGTAAAAATAAACCATATTTGGGACGGCTGAAGCAATATTGGATAACGATAAAAACAAAGCGAGTTTAACAATGGACCCGTGCATTTTGTTTAATAGTTTCGTAATGTAAGGTATTGAAAAAAGTTGGTTGTAGTTGTCAATGAAATTTAAATAATGAAAGATGTGAGAATGAGTGTAGAGTTTTATAATTCGGGGACGAAACCTGTTTTAATATTGTTATTTACTTAAGCCGCTTAAATTTATTATTATTGTTATGAAAGATTAACTTCATGCAACTTGTATTATAATTAGTCCAGGTAAATATACCGTGCGCTTATTATTTATATCCTATATCATATAAATAAATATGTAAGGCGTACAAACGAACGATTTAATACATGGGTTTGCATGATTTAATGCAGAAAATTGCACGACTAAAAATTAGCCCATGAATTTTAAAATAACGTGGATGTATAGTAGATGGGTCACTTTTTGTTCTAGCATCACCTGTCACGAAAGCGATCCCAAAAAGACGAGGCTGCAATATAGGGGCGATTTTATTCGAAAATCTAAAGCTAAGTCTAAAGAAAGAAAAAAGGCTGTGAGGGTCTTGCCCTGGTAACGCACTCTGGGTGCAAGATTGATAGGATTGAGGTTCTACAAGGGGGAAAACCATATAGGTTGCGCCTTGCGCATTGAGGAGTGCACCCTCCGCTATATACACCGCGGCTGTTACGTACCCTGCGACTTTATCCCTGCTCACGTGGCAAGGAATAAAAAACACCACATGGGCCTTATCATAAAGATTAATAAAATTAATGATGGAGCGTAAGAACTAATGTCACGAAAGCGATCCCAAAGAGACAAGGCTGCAATATAGGGGCGATTCTATTCGAAGATCTAAAGCTAAGTGTAAAGGAAGAAGAAAGGCACGCAGTGCCAATCGCGTACACGCGCCTAAGCGAACAAATAACAAACTCACCCTGGCGCCTTGTCACGTGAGGTGGAGCTAGTCACGGTTGGCAGTCGCCCAGGCACGCCACTCCGTAACAGCCGAAATGGACCATGGGATTTAAGGGGTCCTGTTGAAAACGGGTGCGTTTAATCGGTTTAGATTTGTCGCAGCAAACGTCGCACTCCTTATCGTCGGTTACGTGACGATATCCTAACGGGAAAAAGAGATCCAATTCCTTGCCGGGGTATTTGTATTTTAAATCGTCTTCAGCTTTTAGTGACTTAAGATATTTTGCCATTTTTTTCTGGATTCGTTTCCGGTACGTCCTAGACTTGAATCTTACCAAAAACGTACGTATTTCCAGATTCGGTCTACCATACGCATTACGAAAGGTGTTTTTTACCACGAATTTATTTGAATACTGGCGGCCAAAGTCGTATTGCACAACACCCTCGCTGATAATGATATCGCTAAACACCCTTTCAGTTTTCCTGGTTATTTCGGTTTCCTTGGGGTCGAAAGGGACGACGCCGAGGATGCCCACGATAAGTGCGAGTTTGATGTTTGGAAAGCTCCACCTGAAACTGGCGGCCGCGCTGGCCGAACTAAAATTACCCATGCCCCCGAGGTGGGCGAGGACAACGTTGTGGCGGCCGACAAGGCCGGTGGTGTAAGCATTGGATCTCCTACGGCCTTGTCGTAGGGATGGCCGTCGGCGTTTTCGTCCCAATCCTCGTCGAAAAGTAAAAGCACTGCATCGGTTTCGACAGTTAGGGCGCACAGGATGGCAATCTCGAAATCGGGACGCCCTGCAGGGCGCGGGGGTGGGCTGCTTTTTGGGTACAAGGGTATCAAAGCGGCAGAATTAACACGAGTGAGGAGAATATGGTGCCAAAATAAATTGCACGGACCTTTAACTATGGATCGGGTTTCGTCGAGGAGATCGAGTGCAAAATGGAAATAATAGCATATAAAGAGTTAAGCGTACATTTAGAGTAAGGGATAGGGGAATAAGCGTGCGGGAGATTTGACGGATGCCAATTTGACAGGAGCTCAGCCGCAGCTACCCTTCGGATTCCCTCTGGTGTGGTAGTGTCGTTCATTTCCTGCCATACATATATGGGGTTTTTTGCGGCGATGCAATACCCCCGCAGCACAGAAAGATAAATGATTGGCGATTGTAGGCACACGTATAAACGCCTTGGCCCACCAAAAAGGTCGTAACTTCGTGGTTCAGTGATGTTTGGGGGCGGAAACGGTCATCGTGGACCCCACCCACACCACACCGTCGACCTTCGTCAGGTGCGGTTTTACATGTGAGCGATGCAACAAATGGGGCCAGGGAAAATATCAACTTCTGGTGTCTGCCGTGTAACGCTGTGGCTAACACCAGAATGCACTTTCGCCGACCAACAAAACCTGCTAACATGGCTGATAAAATGCAAAGCAGTTGCTAACTTTGATGGAAACCACCCAGCAAGTTAACTCGAACTTTGACGCTAAAGTTTCCATTGCTTTCATTAACGCTATTTCGCGAATCGATATCAAAAAGCTATAATGCCTTCGAATTATCGATGAAAATAATCGAGCCTTGTGTCCCAAGACTTGTTTTCGGCATCCAGCTCGGCAGCGCGCCGAGTATTTTCGAATCCTTTTTTGAGCTGCTGGCCCCTTTTAGATGGCGCCCCCGAAGGAATGCCAACATGCGGATTGCCTTTAAGCTGAGTTATTAACAATTAAATCCCGTCGGCTAATTTCGAGAAACTTGCGTCTTGCCGAGTCGTGTCCACTGCTCTACCAAGGAGTCCCGCGAGTGCTTCATATGTGTTTTTGTTTGGGCGTGAGGGCTTTTCAGTTTCTTCCTGGTAATTTCTAGGAAATCTGGGGAGGGGGGAATAACTTCCCAAATAATCTGGAAGCGGTTTTTGTCCCCGCCCTTTAACTGACCTGGCAATTTTTACCTTTGGTGTATGGGATGCGTTTTGCCGCCCACAGAACGCTCGCGGATCCGGCAAAGTCTGAGTCGTGGAGCTCGTTCAAGACGCCCGAGGGACAGGTGCGACTATGCCCTATGTGTATTAATTTGCCCTAGTCGGATGAGTCGTTGAATTATTTACGTTTTAGTCATTAGTGTATGGTGGATATGAACAAGGCTTGTATACACCTTCTGATCGTGCTATTAATATCAACATGCCTACTGCAGTGTGGGCTCAGTTCCGTTCGCAAAAGGTTTGGAGCAACAGGCACACGAATTACTAATATTTTTGTCACTTTCTTTTTGTTCTTTGCTGTTTCCTTTCGTCGCTTCAACATCATTTGACCCTGTGGCGACTATTGTTTGCATTTGCATCTGCTATTCACACCTTTGAAAATCGATGGATGTTCAACATAGATGACCCGAACTTTGTTAAGACACCAATGGTTTTAACCCACTATATTATGCCTTGGGGATAGGTTACCTAATACCTTGGTTGAGACGAAACAGCACAATGTAGAAATAAAAAAATATCCGTTAGGGAGAAGGAGTCGTGCTAACGGTGCCGGGTTCAACAAGAAGCCTGACGATGGAACTATGGCCGAGTCTCAAAGCTATGGTAAGAGGGGTTTCCCCGTAAAAACCAACCGCGTTGACGTTGGCCCCGTTTTCGATAAGCAGTTTGGCCATATCGATATGACCGTTCTCTGAAGCCCAGAAGAGAGGCGTTCTCCCCAATAAATCAACCGCGTCAACGTTGGCGCCGTTTTCGATAAGCAGTTTGGCCAGGTCGACATGGCCCTTGTTTGAAGCCCCGAAAAGAGGCGTTTGCCCGGATGAATTAACCGCGTTGACATTGGCGCCGTTTACGATAAGCAACAGGTCGATATGGCCCTTGTTTGAAGTCCCGAAAAGAGGCGTTTGCCCGGAAGAATTAACCGCGTTTACGTTGGCGCCGTTTTCGATAAGCAGTTTGGCCATGTTGATACGGCCATTGTCTGAAGCCCCGAAAAGAGGCGTTTGCCTGGAACCAAACCCGTCAACGTTGGCGCCGTTTTCGATAAGCAGTTTGGCCATGTCGATACGGCCGTTGTCTGAAGCCAGGAAAAGAGGCGTGTCCCCGTAAGAACTAACCGCGTTGACATTGGCGCCGCTTTCGATAAGCAGTTTGGCCATGTCGATACGGCCGTTGTTTGAAGCCCAGAAAAGAGGCGTTTGCCCGCAAGAATCAACCCAGTCAACGTTGGCGCCGTTTTCGATAAGCAGCTTGGCCATGTTAATACGGCCGTTGTTTGAAGCCCCGAAAAGAGGCGTTTGCCCGGATGAATTAACCGCGTTGACATTGGCGCTGTTTTCGATAAGCAGTTTGGCCAGGTCGATATGGCCATTCCTTGAAGCCCAGAAAAGAGGCGTTTGCCTGGAACCAACCACGTTAACATTAGCGCCGCTTTCGATAAGTATTTTAGCTAGGTCGATATGGCCCTTGTCTGAAGCCATGATAAGAGGCGTGTCCCCGTAAGAATCAACCGTGTTGACGTTGGCGCCGCTTTCGATAATCAGTTTAGCCAGGTCAATATGGCCGTTGTATGAAGCCACGGAAAGAGGCGTGTCCCCGGATGAACCAACTCTGTTAACGTCGGCGCCATTTTCGATAAACAGCTTGGCCATGTCGATATGGCCGTTGTATGAAGCCCCAAAAAGAGGCGTGTTCCCGGATGAACCAACCCCATCAACGTTGGCGCCGTTTTCGATGAGCAGTTTGGCCATATCGATATGGCCGTTGTATGAAGCCCCAAAAAGAGGCGTGTCCCCGGATGAACCATCCGCGTTAACGTTGGCGCCGTTTTCGATAAGCAGTTTGGCTATATTAATATAGCCTTTCTCTGAAGCCCCAAAAAGAGGCCTTCTTCCGGAAGAATTAGCCCCGTTAACGTCGGCGCCGTTTTCGATGAGCAGTTTGGCCATATTGATATGGCCGTTGTATGAAGCCCTAAAAAGAGGCGTGTCCCTGGATAAACCAACCCCGTCAACGTTGGCGCCGTTTTCGATAAGCAGTTTGGCCATGTCCATATTGCCTATTTCAGCAAGAGAAACCAATAATTTAAGCAAATCCCTGCCTAAACCCTCCAAACCGATCTCTGTAGTCGTGCAATAAAGGTCGACAAGTCTTGTATGCCCCGTTTTGACCAAATGGTAAAGAACTCCTTTCCGGGGATTAAACGAAAAACCCCGACTTAGAGTACTAGACCATTTTTCGTAGTCCGAAATACTGAGCAAAACTTCATTTGACAATTTTTCCGCTGTACTTTTGTGCCGATAGCCTTCGATCAGTGCCTGAACAGCCTCAGGGCTTTTCGTAGCGAGCGCAGCAAAAATCGGGGTCCCGTATCTCTCTTTCTCTACCTCGAAACAGGACCGGTAGGTTGGTAGAATTCCAAGAAGGCCGCCTAAATTGCGCTCGGCTAAAATGTAACAAAAGCTGACTGATGACGTGTAGCGACGTGTTTGGTGTCGCTGTAGGAGGTTGTGGTGGATTATCCAGTTGGCAAGGGGGAATTCTTCGAGAAACCCTTTCTGGCTTGAGCCGTCATTCTCAGCCCCTTCGCTGTGTAGTAAAATGTTCTGGTTCACATACTCCAGGAAAGGCAGTCTGCTGCTTGCATTTTCACGGATCGTAGCTGCTTCCGCCGAGGAGGCTTTGGGTATCGGGAGAGGATGACTGAAGGAGGTGACAGGCTCGCTTGTCATATATGCTAAACAGGCTCGCTTTAGCACTTCGTGGCTTCGCCCTTCGAGATTCGTCCCAGCATCTGGCCAGATCGTTTGGAGGCCTTTGTCCTTCAGTAAAAAGTCTCTTACGGATTCGTGGATGAACTGGATCGTAGGAAGTTTAGACTTGGTCGACTCGGCTAGTCCCTTCGAGCTATCGAGCAAAAACTTGGCGATTTCATCATCTGTAACCTCTTCCGCATGGAAATCGGCTAGGTTTTCTGGCTCATTCCCGGAAATTATCGCGAAGTAGAGCTGCTTCGGGGTAAGAGGCTCCTGTGCGAAAAGCACCCATTGTATGCATAGCAGTAAAGTCGGCTTATTGTTGGTGTCGCGAGTAAGTATGTCGCGAAGCAAACTGTGAAGATCGCCCGGTATTTCGGTAAGCCGTCGTCGAAGCTGGAACTCCCGTCTACGACCAGCATCGCATTCCTTATTAAGTATATCAACCACAAGGACGACCCACATAAACACGCCCGACGCCTTTTTCAGGAGATCAAACCGAATCCCCTCCAGAGAACTTTCTTTGCCGATATATAGCGTACTATCGATGTAGTTCGCAATATCTTGCTGATGCTCCTCCATATTCTCGAGGACGATGCTGCTTCCTTTCCTGATTGTGATATGCGGGTAATGTCTACTAGCGAAGCAGATGTGGAGCAGGTTGCCAGCATCGCAAATGCCACTTAGATGTGCGATCATATCTCGGACTTGCTGTTCTTCACATTCATCTAAAGCATCGATGAAGCAAATCACAGGGGTTTTACCAAGAGCCTCAACGGTCTCCTCGAAAAGCTCTTTGACTGACTCGACATTCCATTCGATACAGCTGCGATATATGTCTAAAACAGACATAAGCTGTGGGTATTGCTCGAAAAGCTGCACCACCAACGATTGATAGAGACCAAGGGTGCTCTTCTCCATATTGCCGCCTCGTGCGTTGAAAAAGAAGGAAATAACTTTCATCCCGTTTTTCTTTCCTCGAGCCTGCTTGAACAAGAACTTCATCATAGTGGATTTGCCAGCGCCAGGCTTTCCTTTTATCCATAGGAATTTGCCGGTGTCGCGTGATGTGTTAATCTTCAACCATTCGCGGTACGCTTTGTCCTGGAGGAACCATTTGCAGGTTTTGGAGTGTGCTGTCTTGATGCTCAGCTGGCGCGCGTCCATCTGATCGAACTGGAGCGTTTTGAGAATTGTTTGTCGGTGTTCCTCCTGCTGCTCCCTTCCCAGTCGCTCTCGATCGTCCTCGGCCTTGCGCTTACTTGCCACCCTGTCGTTGTGGGTAATAATTATGTTTCCACCAACATTAATTTTACCAGCGTTCTGGATGCCCCCACCATCGAAGTCCAATGTTTGTTTAGGATCGTGGTCGGAGCCGGAGTGGTCAAAGGGCCCGGGGGCGTTGTCGCCTTCGGCATTGTCGCGACGCTTCTGCCGTCTTGATGGGCGACTCATTTGTTAAGCTGGTTATGTACCATATCCGGACGAGCGCTTTTGAAAATCCGATTGGCAGTTCGCAAAAGCGCAGTATTTATCTGCTTGTAGAGTGGGAATCCGTAATAGAAGATGTACGTAATTCCACGATAGGTTTGCGCGGATGATGGGATAATTAAATTGGAGAGATTTGTTTTAGGCGAGGCAAGGCTGAGTTGGCATACCCAGCCAGAGGAGCGGTTTGGAACCTGAAAGCGCAGCAAGCTGAAAGGGTCGCAGCCCAGTATCCCAGCTCAGCCGGCCCCTCAGCCATCCTCAAAGCCGATGGCACCCTATTGGCCTCTTGTCAGCCCGGAAACATACGGACGGATGGGGTCATGTGCCTTTTTTCTATTTAAATCGATTCCTCGACCGCAGGGCTATTTTAATGGATTGTTTCCGTTTAACTCGTTTGAATTTATATAACTAACCCGCTGTGTTCCGTACAATATATTATCGCACTGTTCTGTTAACAAAAGCTTAAACCTGTTTGCGATATTTAATTGTAACGATCATATAATAACTTCGTTTAAAAATGACCCCGCATCAGGATTACACGGTTGGCATAATCTGCGCGATTGGTTTCGAGATGAGCGCTGTTCGCTACATGCTCGACAAGGAACACCCGCGCCTGCATGGGAAAGACGGCGATCCAAACATATATACCCTCGGCGAACTTAGCGGTCACAATGTTATTCTTGCCTGCCTTCCTGGGACACAAGGCAAGGGGGCCGCCGCCACTGTCGCGACGAATATGGCCCGCTCCTTCCCTTCCATCAATTGGCGTTTTCTCGTCGGCATTGGAGGCGGCGTCCCGAGCAGCAAACATGATATCCGCCTCGGCGATGTTGTTATCAGCATACCGGAAGGGCCATTTGGTGGCGTCGCTCAGTACGATTTGGGAAAAGATGAGGACGATGGCTTCCGGTTAAAGGGTTTTTTGTCGGCACCACCGCCTCGATTAAGAAATGCCGTCGAAATGATGCGGTCCGATCATTTCGTCCAAGAGAACAAAATTGAGGAATACTTGTCGATAATGTTAAAGAAAGGCCCTCGTCTTAAAAACCTTTACAGCAGACCGGAAGCCCATACCGACATTCTTTTTGACGAGGCCTACTCCCATGCTTCCACTTGCTCAACTGGTAGCGGCTGCGACAAGACCAAGGTCGTTCCGAGGCTGCCCCGCGACTTTGAAGGACCTGAAATTCACTACGGCTTAATCGCATCAGGCGACAGCGTCATGAGGAGTGCGGCGAAGCGGAGTCAAAAGGTTCGCGACGTGGGCGACATCCTCTGCTTTGAGATGGAAGCCGCCGGGTTAATGACTGAATATTCGGGCCTCGTGATCCGGGGCATATCGGACTATGCCGACTCGCATAAGAACGACGGCTGGCAGCACTACGCGGCAGCAGCCGCGGCCGCATGCGTTAAAGAGCTACTAACTTACGTCGATCCCGCAGCTAGTTCTAGGACTAGTTTTAGTGACACGGATGGATTTTTGCGGAACGCGGCAGCAGCGCAAAGTGAGCCAGGAGCGGGTTCGAGCTTCCATGGTCGCGGGGTACAAAACACAGGCTTCTTCTCTGTTGGGAGGGATTTGAATATTTCATAGGTAACAATGCGGCTGATAAACTGTATAGTCAACTTAATTTACCTCAATACACTCGGAACTATATTTAGCGGACATTACTTCATTCGTTTGACATAGCCAAACAAAGCACAGAAGATCGCACTTCACCCAAAGGCAAAAAAAACTAATTCGGCCTTGCTGGTTGCTAAGCTTAACCAAGGCTACCATACATTTTCTTCTTTTCAGCCCTGAAAGGCAATTGTGAGAGATATACCGGATTTGGTGGTTGATGCCGTAACAACGACGGCCATATCTATCCTTGACCACGTTGCTTTTGTAACATGCGTCGCAACCATGGCCAAGACGAGCGTTCATTCCCATTGTTCTGATCTAGGTCCGCACTGTGCCCAATTTGCAACGATCTTCGGTATGGTTGGGCCTTGCATAATGTGATAGACTCGAGTGCAAAGTGCCACGAAATGCAATTAAAACGATACATTCAAATGGGTGCTGCAGGTGCGCAGCGTTAAGTATCGCTGAACCATGAGGCCAGCCACGTGATGTCTCAAGGGCCTGAGGTTTCGTTTCCCTCGGCTATACTGGTCGCCAAGGGGAGGGTGAGAGCCCACACAAAACGAAAGCGGAAAAAAAAAAGGAATAGTACTGTTTGTCGTCTTTCGGGTTTACTATTTACTGAAAGTACTAGGTACTTGGTGGTTTGGAAATCGCATGGAAAAGGAGACAACGAGAATGGCCCAACCACATCCGCAGCTATTGGGCTTGTCAGACAATGGAGGGGGAGTGTGCATGGCCAAGGTAGGCAAGTCGATGCAAGTTGGAACTTTCTGGTCCTAGCGTGCTGCCCGAATCGGAATGGGGTGCCCCTGTGCTGGCCCTTTTCTTTGATTTGTTTAATATTTTATTTTCTATTTCTTTTTTTTTAATTGCCTGTTGCATACATGAGGGATCTCTCTTGCATCATCTCCTTGGCAGCTTTTCTTTTCTGCCGCTGTTTGTATTGCAAGATATACATCTCTTGTGATAGACAGACGGGTCAGGGATGGGGAGCTTATGGTTTCTATATTGCTGGTAGCTGTGCAGTCCCACATCATGTAAGCAGGGAGATTTATATGTCCTGATAGGCAGGCTACCGTTTGGAAAGTCGCATAGACTGAATATTCATCAAGATGTTTGGCATGCTTTTTTTCTTCGACAATGGGAGTCACCGCTCACGAGAGCAAAAGCTCCAGCATGCAGAACGGTTAGAATATCGTGAGGATCAGCCAAGGACCGTTGCGCCTTGGCGCAGTACTGGATTTAGCACTAGACTAGCTGTTTTTGCAGTAGCGCGGCGTCCTTTTTTTTTCTTCTTCTCCCCTTTCTATCTTTACGTAGAGTTTCTTTTTAACTTATTGACCTGCCTGATCTTGAACCCAGAAAGCTAGCTAAAAGCTGCCTGTAAACCCCCTCTCGACAAGGGACTACTACATAACGCGGAGCAAAAAAAAAAAAGTCAAGATAGGTACCCAGACGTTTGATCCCAAAAGTAATAACAAGAGTTTTTTCTTTTCTTTTTTTTACTGCTTATGATGGTGAGACAGGACATGATACCACAGACAGACCTAACCAAGGCGGCTCGCATAGGATCCCCGGCTCAGCCTAAAAAAAGGTCTTTGTTGACGAGACCTCACTCCCCTCAAGTAAGTGTTGTCATCTTTCCTCTCATTTAACCCTGATGCCGCCTTGTGTTTGACAGTTGTCGAGCTCTACATCATATTGGTACTCACGCGGGCGTGTTATTTTGAGATACCACCCCCCCCCCCCCAAAAAAAAAAAAAAAAAAAAAAAAAAAAAAAAGAATCGTCTTGGGTTTCCTGTCCCTGAGGAAGAAGCCATCACCAACACAAGACTTATGGCATGGACGGAGACGCAACCTCGGGACGCTAGTCCCAAATCGCAAAAGAAACCAGTCCTGGACCAGTTGGGAGCCGCAATGTGGCTCCCGATGCTGATTCTCAAGAGACGATCTGTATATCGGGTGTCCGGGGGGAGTTTGGTCATGGTCCAGATCTACGTGGTACTATTGTAGCAGTGGGGGTCAAAGTTTCCTTCTTTTGGGTTGGGAGCTGGATGATGCAGGCTCCCCTCCCCCCCTGTTTAAAGCCGATAGTCGTGGTGGCTTGTGAAAGAAAGCATCGAGAAAACGTATTAGGAACCCCCCCGGTTAGTAACTTGCCAAGTCTGGAGCTGCAGATCATTATTGCGGGCTTTTGAAAGCGCGCCTGTATGGGCCCACAGGGACTTTCGAGATCCCTTTTTTCTTGTTCTGTTGGCACGAAGTGGTGTCTGTTTTGAGGAAAAATGGTATCGGCGAAAGATCAAGGGGGCAAAAGGGGGAAATAGGAGACTGATAACTGATGTTGGATGCATTTGTTGGTCCCAAATAGGATCTTGTCGGCATTCCAAAGATGGCCGCTAAACATGGATGATTAACAAGGTTCCACAGGTAGCTTTTTCAGAGTACATAGTAAATCTGATCTGCTGTGCAGATAGTTTTTTTCTCCGCTCCACAAAACCCTTGCTCGAGGCTCGTACTTCCCAACTTGTATTGTAGCTAGCTACATTCGGGGGTCCAAGTTCACCAAGTCGATCCCAAACATGGTCAGCCTCGAGAGAGTCGAATGGCCAAAGAACCAAGAGGTTAGCTCAAACAAGTAGACGTAGACATGGTAGTGCTTTATATGAGGCAGTCATCAAGCGGGTCGACTTTTCTTGCTGTGGTCGTGCTCGAGTCAAACAGTTGAATGGCTCGCACTCCTGTGCTCGCAGCCTTTGACACTGCCTTTCATTGCTAAACCCGTCGGTGGAATTACTGGGGTCGAATTGGAATGTTACATCCAGCCTGTGGCCATACATAGGTAACCGGGCGATAATTTTGGGGTTTGTTTGGTATATTTTCTCAGGATCACAACTATCTAGTTCTCCCGGTAGTTGTGGTTTTAAGTCGGTTCTGCGCTGCTGGTAGCTCCTTCGCTCCGCGGGCCCAGTCACCAGCTTTGGGCAAATACTTTGAGCGCGAGGCCCATTGGAGAAAAAGAAACGGAAAAATAAAACGGACTTGATTAGATACCTATGGAATTGTGTACTGAAACCA